>JAJLXI010000065.1:0-116334 GCA_030571145.1 Pichia sp. yHKS168 | reverse complement strand
ATAAGCAGCGATGGATCCAACACCACCAATACCAACCAATAAAACTTTAGCTGCCATTGTTCAGAGAAGCGGTTCAAAAGATGTTTAAAAAACTGCAATAATGAAACAAAGTTGTATTGAAAAGAATGAATGTTATTTAACAAATAGTTTCAAAAATTCGATGAACTAATAGCCAAAACTAGTATCTTATTTCGGCTGAAAAATTTCAGTTAACGAGAATCTAATAGATCTGAAATCTGAAATGTAGCGGATATTTTTTAGAGCGGTCCCTGAGTTTGAAAAATTGGACAAATAATATATATAAAATATATATAATATATGGATTTTCATGAGTTGCGATTGTGGTGCTTCCTTCATTATAATACTTTTTATTTATTTGACTTTAGTTTTGCTGGTATACAAGTATTATACTTGAATTTTATTTTATGTTTTATTAAGTGATACTGAATCTAATTATCAAAATCTATATTTCTTTCAAATTACACATTTATGAATCTTGACCATAGAAAAACACCATCTGATTGTATTTGTTAGAAGCTAATTAAATTTTTTAACATGAATATATTCTACAGTATCAAACCTGTTATTTAGTTAATGAATTGAAGTTTGTAATTGTCTTCAGAAAGTGGTCTTGTTTTAGGAAGGATTATACGGCCTTTCGTTTCCATGGTTCGAAGTTGAACAAGTTTGAGAAGATTATTCAAGACAGTAAGGGTAGGAACTGAAATATTGTTTTTCTCAGCTATTTCTACAACATTGCCAATAATCACCACATGCTCAATATAATTCCCTTTACGAACATCAACTAACATTGAAGGTGGGTAATAAACACCATCTTCACCACGACACATAACGTCTATGACTTCTTCAGGCAAATTAACACCTTCACTTTTAGCCACCTTAATGACTTCTTTCATTGCTGGTTTAATTATTGAATTTATGCCACCAAATATATCTGCTCTTCCCAAGTCAACATTAGCTAAAGCACATGTTGTATTTATACATGCATTATAAACCAATTTTCTCCATCTTGTTAATTTAACATCCCCTTCATATTCTGTTGTATTATTAGGATTTGCATATAACTCAACGAATTTTTTACATTTTTTAATCTGCAAATCTTTATTAATATTAGGATTAATAAAAGGACCAAATTTAATTTTATCTCTACCTAAATGTTTGACAGTATCATGATATAAAGTGGTATTAATTAATGTTATACCAGATATAACGGTTGAATTTGGATATTTTTCAAAAATTGGTAATTCATTATTAATTCCATTTTGAATAAGAACAATTGTACTTTGATCATCATAACAATCGGAAATGATATCAACAATTGGTGAAATATCAGGTATGTTTTTAGTTGTAATGATAATATAATCAAAAGGTCCAAAATTCTGCATTGCTTCAGCTGTATTTTCAACAATATGTGAAGGAATATAATTTTCAATTATACCATAATTTAATGATTCAATTCTATAACCATTTTCTAAATTTTCTTTTCTTTCAGGTTTGCAAACAACCGTGATTTGTGATCTACCAAGATGTTCAAGAGTGTATGATACAATAGTTCCGACACCACCAAAGCCAATAAGTAAGATATTTGCTTTATCATAAGTCATAATTATTATTGATCTTTGAATATGTTTTATTACATATTTAAGAATATGATTTCAAATGCAATTGAATATACAGATTAAAAATTAAAAATTTCGACCCCTATTTATAAACTTTTGTGTTATTTTAAATAAATCATATTGTATGCTGGTATTATAAATGAAAAGTTAAGGTATATTATATATAGATCGGTGATATATCCCCGCGATAAGAAAAATATATATAACGGTTGTATGTATATAATACAATATATATATATATATATATATATATTATGTATATATCTGAAGATTTGAAGATGTAATCGCTAACCGATTCCGATCCTTTTGCTCTTGTTATAAAAAATGGTTATCCTCGGGAAAAAATGTTATTAACAAAAAATAAATAAAAAAGATAAGATTATGATCAAATAAAAGTTTCTCTAAAAACAAGCAAATACGTAGTCAAGTTTGTTAAAAGGAATATTTTTAGTGTTACACTAGAATATTTTATACAGTAATAATTATTTTAGGAATTTAATTTCATATTTTTCTTCTGGAAGGGGTCTTTTCTCAGGAAGAACAAAACGTCCATATTTTTCCATAGTCCGCATTTGAACCATCTTTAATAAGTTATTCAAAACCGTCAACGTAGGAATTGGGACTCCATTACGAGAACCATATTTAACAACATTACCAATAATATTGATATGTTCAATATAATTACCATTACGAACATCAACAAGCATTGATGGTGGATAATAAACGCCATTACCTGCAGCAATCATAATATCAATAACATTATCTTCTAATTCAACACCTTCACTTTTAGCAACAGCTATAACTTCTTTCATTGCAGGTATAATAACAGATTCCATACCACCAAATAATTCTGCTCTACCAGAATCTAAATCAACTAATGCACATGTTGTATTAATACAAGCATTATAAACTAATTTTCTCCATCTAGTATATTTAACATTTTCTTCATAATCTGCATCATTTTTATCATTTGAATAAATTGAAACAAATTTTTTACATTTTTCAATTTGTATTTCTTTATTTAAATTATAATTAATATAAGGACCAAATCTAATTACATCACTTGCAATATGTTTAACAGTATTATCATATAATGTTGTACCAATTAATGTAACACCTGACATAATAACAGCATTTGGATATTTTCTATAAATTGGAATTTCAATTCCAATACCATTTTGAATAAGTACAATTGTACTTTTATCAGAATAACAATCTTCTAACATGTCAACAACTGGTGCAACATCTGGAATATTTTTAGTTGTAATAACAATATAATCAAATGGTCCATATTCATCCATTGCTTGTTTACTATTTGGGAGTACTTTTGATGGTTTATAATTTTCAATTATACCATAATTAATTGATTCAATTCTATATCCATTTTCCATACCTTCATGCGTTTCAGGTCTTGAAATTGCATAAACATCAGCTTTTCCAAGATGTTCTAATGTATATGATACAATTGTACCAACACCTCCAAAACCAATTAATAAAACTTTAGATTTGTCATTCATTATTATATTTTATCCTTTGTATCTTAAATTTAAATTTAATGGATACAAAGGATAAAAAAGAAAGTATTAGATGATCTAAAAAAGCACATAAGTTTAACTATCATATTGTATATATTAATCTGGTCTATTTATATGCAGAGGGCGGAACCGATATGCAGCGAAGTCAAGGTAACGAATTGACTGTTGTTAATTCATAATGCCCTAAGAGGATTTAATTGTTGATCTTACCGAGCCCGGAGAAAAAACAAAGCAACCAACAAAATAAGGTTTTAAGCTAATATACATAAATATATATATGGAAGAAATTATTTATATTTATGTATATGCACAACGCACAACTGCACGTAAATCTTAGATTTCAAGGCTGTGCTTTTCAGATAAATTATAAATTCTCTAGACGAAACCAAACAGAACTTATACTCGAGTTAAATTAATGTTTTAAAAAAGCTGTCTGAAGATTGACTGTATTTTTTAAAAAGTGATTGCGTCGATTGATGCTTTTTTATTTGTGGTATTAAGACTTAATATCTTAGACACGTGAGGATACTATATATATATATAATAATACCAAATTGTTAATAGATTAATAATTAAGTATATATATATTACTATTATAAATCGAATAGTAAGTAATTTAAAAATAATTAGTCTAGTTATTCTTATTAGTGTTTGATTAAGTACGCCGTACATTAATAAATTCCAGATTTTAAGTAGTAAAAATATTATATATTTTTGTGATTTTTGGATGACATGCATGTTGTTTAAATCAAACATGAATCATATGAATTGTTCTAAAACCTCTTCAAACTCGTATAAAACATAGATGTAAATGATATTACATTTATATGAAAGGTGAATTCAGGATATAGAAATTTATATAGTTTTGTATATCTATCGTACGAATGAATATTTTAAACTACAATGTTTTATAAATTAACGTATATTATGGCTCACGAATGTATTACCTTAAGTTAAGGATAACAACGTACACGAGCCATTCAATTTGAATTTAATTTTATTAAAAAATATACGTATCTATGAAAATATTTTTACGCTTGTGAATCAAATGTGTTAACTATTTAAAATGTCACTTTTATGGCCTGTAAGTGGTGAAGACACTTCTATTTCATGAATACTATTAGAACTACCTAACATACTGAATGTCAATATCATCACAAGTAAATGTAAACTTAAACAATATGCCACAAACACCCACCTGGTAAACGGTGTGCTCAAAATTGTACGTGTGGCTTGCACAAATATCCGATCCCAAGGAGTTATGTTTGAATTAATTCTTTTAGTTTCCATTATACGAAATTGTTCAATTGGATGCAAATCATGTTCATAATCTGATCTATATTTACTTTCAATATCTCCACCATTTTGTTGTATATTCTGTGCAGTTCTATGATATTGCAGAAATCTAATCTTTTCATAAAGTTCTCTATTATCATTTTTCAATGTATTAATTTCCCTCTTTAATTCAACAATCTTACTAAAATGTTTCTTATTTTCTTCTTCTAATTCTTTATTCCTATTTCTAAATCTATCTCTTTGTTGAGTAATAATTGGTAACAATGTAGAATTATTATTATTATTTGTATTATCCTGTCCATAAGTTTTAGCAATAACTGATTTATTATCATTACCACCAGCAATGGAAGCAGCTGGTGAAATCTTACCTTTGAAATTATTATTAATATTATTATTACCACCAGCAATTGATGAAATCATTGACATTGTCTCCCATTTATCGTCATTTGAATTGTTTGCCGTACTTTCAAAGTTAATTAGATCATTTTCTAATCTTACATTATTATCTTTTAATTTGATGATTTCATCCTGACATTCTTTCACGTGATTTATGTAATTTTTAATTTGTTTATCCAATTCTTCATTTTTCCTTCTTAATTCAATCAATTCGTTATTAAGTTTTTTATTTCTTTGAATAATTGCTGATTCAATCTTAGAGATACTATCACCTTCTATTTCATTAGAATCACTATTAAATTCGTCATTTTCTCCACCAAATTGAATTTGTTTCAGTAATTCTAACTCTTTTTTAATTTCATCATAATCTTCTGTATTATTTTTAATTTCTTTTAAAAGTTTAATTTCATTAGTCAATTGATTTTCTTCTTTTTCAAAATTATTTTTCAAATTTTTAATTTCTTCTTCATATTTCTTTGAAACTTTTCTTTCATGTTCAAGCTTTGCAATTATTAATGAATTTTCACTTTCAAGATTACTTATTAATTTATTATTTTCTTGTTTTGCCTTTTGAACTTCAATTTCAATATTAGAATTAGAAGAACTAATATCACGTCTTAATTCTTCATTTCGTTTCTCTAATGATTTAATTCTTTTTTTTGAAGATTCTAAATCATTCTTTAAATTGGTTATCATTAAAGAATCAACATTAGATTTTTTCCCATCAATAACAATTTCATTAACATCATCTCCTTTTTCTTCTTCACCTTCATCAACAGATTCCCCTAATGCTTCACTTTTCTTTTTAATTTTAAGTTTTAACATTTTTTCATTTATTTCATGTTCAAAAATTTGTTTTCTTAAATTTTCAATTTGATCATCTTTATCCTTTTCATTTTTTAACCAATTTGATTCTTTTTCTTCAAGAATAGATTTCCATTCATTTTCTTTTGCCTTAATTTTTGTATCATTAATAATTTTCATTTGATTTTCAGTTTTTTCAAGTTGTTCCTTTAATTTATCATAATCTGCAAATTTAAGTAATTTTTCTTCTAATAATTTATTTTCATCTTTTAATAAATTTAATTCATTAATTGAAGAAATTGTATCTAATCCATATTTTAATAATGGTTTTGGATCAGGTGCTTCAGCAATTGATCTATAAACTTTAAAAAATAAATTTTCAACACTCTTAGATTTTTTATTCATTGAATCAATAACATTTTGATATGATTTTAATAATCTATTAAAATTTTCAATTTTTTCATCATTATTTAATTTTTTAAAATCTTTAGTTTGTGTAGCTAATTCTTTACGATCAATTAATGATTCCCTTTGATAATCTTGAATTTCAATAGCTTTAGAATCTAATTCTTTTTGTAATGAATATAAATCAATTGCTGACCATGAATGTAATGCTTTTTCAAACAATAAAGTAGAGTCAACCACAGTCATAGGACTTACTAAACTGTCAATACTAGTCATCTTATGTAAGGATAATACTCAATTTGTTAATATAATCAATATAATACTATATATTTAATTAAAACATGAAGACAATAATGTTGACATTTATACAAATATTATAAAAAGTACTACTGGTGCTTAGAATGTTAGAAAACCAGCGAGTGTTATTAGACTGATTCGCAATCTCAAGATAATAATGGTAACATTTTCATTTTTAAATATCCTAGATATTTAAATGTATTACATAAACTCCGTTGTTTTCTGATTATATTTAGATTCGAATCAAATTAAATGACATGGGTTTTATTTGTTGGTGGACCTTCAGGAACTGGTAAGTCTACAGTTGGTCAATTATTGTCAAGTGATTTTAATTCTGAGGAGAAAAGTTGTTTCATAGAAGGAGATGAATGGCATACTCAGTCAAATATTGATAAAATGCGCAATAATATACCACTTACAGATGCTGATAGATGGCCATGGTTAGAAAAATTAACAGAATTAGCAGTTGGAAATTCATATAATTATGACGTTGTTGTAATTACTTGTTCAATGCTGAAGAAAAGTTATCGTGATTTTCTAATTTCAAAAGTATCAAAGTATGATCATATTGATAGAGTTTCATTGATTATTTTACATAATACTTTTGAAAATGTACTAATGCAAATGAAAGATAGAAAGAATCATTTTTTTAAAGAATCAATGTTAAAATCTCAATATGATATATTTGAATTACCTGATTACAGAAATGAATCAAATGTTTATATTATTGATTGTAATAATAAAACACCGCAACAGCTCGTAATTTGTATAAAACAATCATTGACTAGAAATTATGTACATACTTAGATACATACAAAAAATTATTATAACTTCTTAATCAACGCTTAAGCTTATCCCCAATCCCATTTAAATTACTATTCGATCCATCCAAAAATGTACTATAATTTCTTTTCTGTGCATTATTAACATTGTTCATGTTACCCACATTAAAATTAGTTAAATCCATACCACTGTTATTACCTCCAGAACTCATATTTTGAGCTGCATTTAATCGTACGTTACTAACCATTTTTCTCTTATTATTGCTGCCGTTGGTATTAATATTATTATTATTAGCAGTAGTGTTAGTGATATGATTATTATTATTGCCATTGTTCTTGCCATTATTATTATTGTTGTTATTGATGTTGTTATTGTTATTGTTATTGTTATTATTGTTATTCATTACATTCCCATAAATTGAATTATTTGCACCACCTAAAATATCATTATCACCTTTATGAATTTTTCTTCTAGGATATTTCATTTGTGAATTGAAGAAAATATTAGAAACAGGTTTTGGATCAGTAATAAACCAATTATGAGACATTGAATCTAATGCATTTATACGTAATCCTGGATCATAAATTAATAATTTACCTAATAAATCAAAACAATCAAGATCACTACCACCATTATTTGTATACCATGCTTTTAAATTTGATGGGAACATTGTAAATCTTTGTAATTGTGGATATTCAGGATAGTTATTTAATGAAGGCCAATCATTAAGTGTTGGGGTACCTAAAATTTGTAAAATTTTTAATAATTGATTTTCTTGAAATGGCATATGCTTTTTATTATCCATTTTAGTTTCTTCACCTTTAAATAATGGTCTTAATGACATTAATTCAGCTAATATACATCCAACTGCCCATAAATCAACTGCAGGTGAATAATGTCTTGCATCTAACAAAAGTTCAGGAGCTCTATACCAAATTGTAACAACAACTTTATCACCTGTATAAAGAGTTTGTAATTGATTATTAAATTTTCTAGCTAAACCTAAATCACCAATTTTAACAATTCCATCATGAGTTACCATTATATTTGCAGGTTTTAAATCTCTATGTAAAATCCAATTTTGATGTAAAAATGATAAACCTTGTAAAATTTGGAAAATTGCACTTTTTAAAGTTAATTGAGAAATTGGTTTAATTTCAGGATGTGAATGATAATGAATAATTTGTAATAAATCATGTTCAGCAAATTCGAAAACCATATAAATACATTTTCTTTCAAGTATAATTTCTTTTAAAGTTGAAATATTTTTATGTTTTATTTCTTTACATAATGACATTTCTCTAATTGCACTTTGTGAAATACCTGTATAATGTACAACTTCATTATCTTTTGAATCTGATTTAAATTTTTTAATTGCATATAATTTATTTATATTATTACCTAATTTACCAACTGCTTTATAAACTTTACCGTATGTACCAGCTGCTATATAACCCATAACATCATATTTTTCAATTACACTAATTCTTACATTATCTTTTCTTGATTTATAGGGTCCTAATGTAAAAAAATTATTTGGTGCCATTCGTACTGGTTGATTTGAATTATTTGATATATTTGAAGGGAAATGATTTGATGATGAATTATTCGATGAATTATTTGATGATTGTTGTTTTTGCTGCTGTTGCTGTTGCTGTTGCTGTTGCTGTTGCTGTTGCTGCTGCTGCTGTTGTTGTTGTTGTTGTTGTAAATTTAATTGTTGTTGAAATTGTGGTCCCAAATGAGAATATATTTTTTGTTGCTTCTGTTGTTTCTGTTGTTGTGTATACATTATATCTTAAAAATTCAAAACTTTTTGCTACTTGATTTTAAAATAAATAATCAGACATAAGTAGAAGAAAATGTTTAAATCAAATAAAATTAAATAATAAAATAATATATGCAATGTGGATTTAGAAAATTATCAGTGACTTTTCCGCAACAGGTAAATCAAAGTGCATAAAAATCAAAAAACGACATGATGAAAATCGAAAAACTTAGTGAATGAAATAAATATCTTTAATTTTTCAACGATCAAGGAAATATACATAAATAATTAATCATTATACTGTAATGCATCGATATTTATTTACATGAATTTATTTTGAAATAGAAAATACACATATTAGTAATGGAAAAAGTGTGAAGGCGGGAGATGTGAAAGATTAAAAAAGTGTAACTAATTAATTTTCATTTAGCTTCAGGTGGAATATCCGTTTTATTTGATTTGACTTTTAAAGACATTTTATTGAATGGTCTTTTAACGATTCTACCTAAAGATCTTAAAACATATTGATCAAAGAAAGGAGCAAGTAAAATAGCACTTATCCAAATAACTGGACCTAAAACTCTAATAACTGCATAAGCATTTGCACCAGCTAATTCAGCTTTATGTTTATCACCTTGAGAATCATCCCAATTAATTAAACCATTATGCATTAATTCTAAACCTTTTACAACAATATTTTCAGGTAATGAAGGTGGATTAATTTCATATTGATCGAAAATATACCATAATATAAGAAATGGTATAATTGATAAAACTTGTTGTAAAATTGCAATACTTATAATAAAACCTGCAGGTCTAAGTAAAATTTCTCTCATATAAGGTTTAAGTAATAATGGAGTTTTTTGATAATATTTATTAGTTGCTAAAGATTTAATTTTTTCAATATCTTCAATATCAGAAACAGTTTTTGCATCTTTTAAAACTTGACGTTCTTGTTCCATTGCTTCAGGAACTTTTTTAATTTTTGTTGCCCTTTTATAAATTAAACTTGAAATAGTTGTTGATTTGAAATTTCTTACATGATTAAATTGAATTGTTGATTGTGATTTAAATAACCAAAATGAATTCTTAACAATAGGCTGTTTATGATTTATCCTTATAACTGGGAGAGGTTTAAGAAATGATAGTTTGAACATATTTCAATTGTTGTATTTAATTAACTATTGTTAAGATTATAATAATAATAATAAATGAATAAAACAAACTTCATATATATATATCATTCATGAATTCATATAGTTTGATCAAGTGAGTAGAAAAAAAAAAGCTCAGCTCAGATCGCTAGTTTTTTTTATTAATTAAGATTATTATGTATAAGACATATAAAGAATAATAATAATAAGTTGTTAAATTATATATGTATAAAATAAAGGTAATATCTAATTAGTAGTAATAGAATCAATATATTGTTTACGATATTTATTAGAATCAGTTTGATCTTCATTACGATTTAAAGCTATCCATTTTGGTTCATCTTTAAATAGTCTAAGAGCTTTAATAAATTTTGAATTTGTTAAAGTAAAACGATGATAAATACCAGCTGGTAAAATTAACATATCATTTTTTTCAACTAAAAGTCTAATCCATTTATCATTTTTATTTCTAACATCGAAAAATCCAGTTCCATCAATTATATATCTAATTTCTTCATCTTCATGTAAATGTTCTGTAAAGAAAATATCTAATTTTTTATTTAATTCAATTTCACCACCTGGGAAAGTATTTAAATCTAATGTAATATAATCTCTATTTTTATAATTTCTTTTAATTGCTAATTCATCGACTTTTGATTGTGAATCAATTGATTTATAAAAAACTCCAATTTTTTCTAAATCTTCAAGTGGAACAAATTCTCCTGAATCATGAAGTTCAGTCATTGGATCATTATTTTCTAAATAATAATATGCCTTTACCATTTTTGATACTTATTTAATTGATCCACTAATATTAATAATAATAAGGGAATTAAAAAATAAACATTACTATTGATTATAGAATTAAATTAAAAGTATATTATTAGTATTTATAATAAATTAACTGATTAAATTAAACTATAGAGCGAATTGTGGTGTAAAATTGGTATGAAAACGTGACAAGATAATAATTATAATTAATATAATATATATAATTATAATAATTTTACTATATATAAATTGTGTATAAAAAGTGTATAAATAAAACAAAAAAGAAAGATAGAGCTAGAGATAGAAATAAAAATAAAAATAGGAAGAGGATAAAATATATAATATATAATATATGTAATAATTCATATAACTTCAACATAGTTACTTACTTGATAACGTAAAATTGCATTTAAATGAGCCAAATCATTTTCTGTTATATCATTACAAATATTAATTGAATCAATTAATGAATACCAATCATTTTGTAAAAAATCTTTTGAAATTCCAGTTATCAAAGACCAATGAGCAAAATCAATTGAATTTAAATTTGATAAATTTTCACCTGCAATAAATGAAATCAAAATCATTCTTTTTAAACAATTAAAATTGATAAGTCTATTATTATTATTATTATTATTATTAGAATAATTAAATAATATTTTTTCTAAAATTAAGGAATTTTTCATTAAATTGGTTAATGATGAATTACATTTTGTAATTAATAAATTAAATAAATTACAAAATGATTTTTTTTCTAATTCATTTAAATTTAAATTAAATTTTGATTTAAAATTTTGAAAAATTATTAAAATAATTAAATTAACTAAATCTTTTTTATTTTTATATTTAATTTGATTTGATGATGATAACATTTTTAAATTTGAATAATGATTTTGTTTATAATATTCTTCTTCAGTATCTGAATAAGAAATTGGAGAACAAATTTCTTCTTCTTGATAAAAATCTCTATGATTAACTATTGGAATAATTTTTTGTTGTTTATAAGTGTAATTTGACATTTAAGAAAATAAGTATGAGATAAATAAATAAGGAAAAATGAACTAAAATAAAATTGAAAAAACCCAGGATGTTAAGAAAAGTCGTAAAAATGAAAATGAAAACTAAAAACCCAATTGAAAGATATTATTATTATTGTTATTATTTTATTTTTTTATTCTCCTTGTATTAATAAAGAACCAAAAAAAAATTAATATGATGTATAATATGAAAATAACTGATTGTAAATGTATATAATATAATAAATTACCAAAAGTAAACGGAAACCATTTTTTTTAAATGATAATGGATTCTCAAATACTTATAAAACCGAAATATAAAAAACCTGTAAAGCCCACAGTTGATTAATACAAATGAGTCAACTGATAAAAAAACAAAATGTAGAAATAGAGATATAGAATTGCTTGAAAATAAAAAAAATATTGATGATATTGAAAATAAGATAAATTAAACTAAATTAAACTTAATTAATCGACCAGTACGATTGTTAAGAAAAGAGAACAAAAATAAGATCAAATAGTAAAAAAAGATTAAAAAAGAAAGAAAACAAAAAAAAAAAGACAAACTTGTTACTTTATAAGATATATATATATAATACAATACAATATAATACAATATATGATACAATAATAAACTAATAAAATAAAAAATGAGTCCGTTTCTCGCTAGGGCATTGACTCATTCATATTATGTTAGTAGTTAGTAGTTAGTAGTTAGTAGTAGTAATATAATAATATTCAATGCCTTATTAGTATTTTCTTATTTTCTCATTTTCTTATTTTCTCATTTTATTTATTTATTTATGAGTCATGTTCATGTCATGTTCATGTCATGATAATACTTTACTTACTGTAAATATTTACTATAGTTAGTATGAGTAACGTAACTTATATTATATAATATAATTACATATTATATAATTACATATTATATATTATATATTATATATTATCTATTATTAAAGATCTTCAGTAAAATCATATCCATACATAATAGCATCTACTAAATAATCTTTATCTTTTAATCTACCAACTTTTGGTACACGTCCAATTCTTTTAAATCCTAAATTATCCCAAATACGACAACTTGCTACATTAGTTTCATAAACTAAATTAAATACACTTGATTTAAATCCCAATAATGGTGCTAATTTTAAATAATTACGTCCCATAACTGTTCCAATACCTTCACCACGATGTTTTAAACTAACAAGAAATCCTCCATTACATACATGGTTTGATCTACCAATATAATTAGGTTTAATATAAAAACAACCTAAAAATTCATGTTCATTTTCATTATTAATTTTTAATCTATTATTAATATCAACATGTCCTTTAACTAAAACTGCAACAAAATGTGGGAAATAATATTCTAAAAATTGTAATTTATTAACTTTTTCTTCTTGTGGATATGTATTACCTTCTTCAATTATATCATTAAAAAGTTTAAAAATTAAATTAATAATCCATTCTGGTGTCTCTTCAATTGAATTATATGGAAGGATTGTAACTTCTGTACCATCTTTAAGTTTATCATATAATGGTTCAGTAATATAATTATCTTTAGATACTACCATAATTATACTAATTATTTTATTTATTTTATTTTATTTAATATTAATATTAATATTATTACTATTATTGTGTTTTAAAAAGAAAGATTGAAAAAATAAAAAAAAGCAATTAACTGTGGCTTGTTATATATTTGTGCTATCAATCTTATCTACTCGCTACTTATATATGTAAAGAATTAGAAGCGAAGCTTAAAGGAATTTCTAGAAAACTAAACTTAACTAATTTAATCACTCAACTACTTGTTAAGGAAATCAATAAACAATAGTAGTTCGACCAACAAAATATCTAATAACTACATATTGATTTATATATATATCTACATATGTATGTTCTATTTTAAATAGCTTATATCTTATAGTATTTTATTTATTTAGTTTTATATAATAAGCGACTCATATATTATTTGCCACTACCTGAATTTTTACAATATACGATTCGATTTAGTTCACTCCACTTCTTAATACCTTATAGTTATTCTACTTTAAATTCTTAAGCAAAACTCAAATCAACAAGTTAAAATAGTAATCCCATCTAAAAACATGAACTATATATAATTTATACAGTATATATAACTTGTATCACAGTTTGATATCCGGGATGGTATTTTTTTTTCCATAACATTAATTTTCATTTTCATTTTCATTTTCATTTTTAATTTTGTGATTCCTGATTTCTCCTTCCCAAAACGGATAAAGTTTACAGTCTATCAATCTGCTTTTTTATTTAATCAACATATAGATCGATAAATAGATACATATAATTTTATCTCTTGTATAAATATTTTTTTTTCTCTCTTTGACAATTATATTCAAATTTTATTTTACTGAAAACAAACAGTATCTTCAAACCGTGTTACTCCGTCTTCTCTTATACTCTTTTTTATAGATAATAGGATATAAATCTCCGAATTTCCTATTTTGAATTCATTTTCCAAATATATATATATATATATATACATACATACATCATATTAACATAATATTAATATTACTGTTATTCATCAAATTTAATATTTTTTTAAACTATCATCAATACCTCTCTACTAATAAAACATTTATTTTTTTTCATTATTCATTAATACTAATAATATTATTGTTCAATTAAATTAAACTACAATTATGAATAATGGAATAAATATATCAACTACAGATAAATACCCTATATTTGACCCAAACATTCATTTAAATGATAATGATAAAATTAATAATAATAATAATAATAAAGATATCACTTACAATTTTAATTTAAAAAATTTAAATATTTTATCAAATGAATGTAAATCTTATCTTGAACCATTATCAACACAATATTGTTTCCCAATTTTTACAATTGAATGTATTAATATAATTAAATGGGAATTAAATAATTGGTTATTAAATAAAGATAAATGTGATAATTTAAAAAAATTTGAAAATAATAAAATCTTTTATCTTAATTTTGAATCTCCAAAATTAATTAATTGTTTTGATATTTTACCATTTTTATATTCTGCTTTTACACATCCAAAAACTTTAGATTTAATAAGTAATCAAATTGGTTTTAAATTAAATATAATTTTAGATTATGAAATTGCACATTTTGCGAAAAAAATTGATTCAAATTTAAATAAAAAATTAAATAATTTAAATTCAAATTTAAATTTAAATTTTGGTGAATATTCAAAAATTATAATTAGAGAAAAATCTGTTGCTTATCCTTATATTTGTATTATAAATTTAAATTCAATTGATATTTCAAATAATTTACCTTTAGGTTATGGTTTCTTCCTTAAAGGTAGATTAATAGAAAATTTAGCTGGTAAAATAATTTTTAATAAAAATTCAAATTCTGAAATGATTTTATGTCCATCATTTGTACCTTCAAAAATTTCAAATTATGAAGATTTAAAAGATAGAGATAGATTTAAAGATCAAATTAAAAAACAATCTTTTAAAAAAATTAAATTATCTTCATCATCTTCATCTTCATCGTCTTCTTATTCGTCATCAAATGTTTCATTAAAACCAAATCATCATGATTCAAAAATAGATAAAGATGTTGAAAGAATTAAAAAATATAAAAACTGGCTTAATAGTTTTTATTTAAGTGAAAATCATATGGGTGATCTTCAAAAACAATAATAATAAAATTTAATTTATAATCTATAATCTATTTAATGTTATAATTTATTGTAGCACTATTAATTTTATCATCAAATAATTTAATTCTAATTGGCATATCTAAATTATAAAACGGATTTTTTAAAACATAATCTGAATAAATTTTATAAATTGTATTTTGAAATTCTGAAATTTGATATTCAAATGTATCTTTACTTGTAAATAATATAATTTTTAATCCACTAACAGTTTGATGAATAAACATATTAAATTTTTCTGTACTTACAAATCTTAATCCAGTTTTATTTGAATTTGTATTAATTTTTTTATTACTACTGTTATTATTTGTATTATTATTAACAATATTATTATCAATATCAGAATTAACTATCATTGTATTTGAAGTAACGTTTTTAATTATTGTATTACCATTAGTTGAATTAACTAAATTACTTGAATTATTATTAGTATTAGTATTAATATTATTATCTGGTTTAAGTACTGATGGTGTTAATTTAGCCGCAATTGCATGAATACCATGTAAATTACTTGCAATAATTAAATAATCATTTGAATTTTGTGGTGTAATTGGCGAATTTATTGATTTAAAATCTCGTTGATATAATAATGATCCAGATTTTGATATAAGATATAATGAATAGATAGTCATATTAACTTATAATGAATGATACTTGTATTAAGATATATATTATTTATTAAATATTGGCAAATTTTAAAATATTAAAATATAAATCAAAGTGTAAATATTGCTTATGTTAAGAAATTCTTCATTAATCGAGCGTGAAGTGATTTCTCAAATTAGTTTAGAAACTCATGGCTCATGGCTCATGGCAAAAAAGAAAAGAAAAAAGAAGCTAAAGGCTCAGCTGTAAAATATTTACTATTTCTGGTCAACATCATACAATAATGATATTAATAATTTGGTTTCTATTTGAAAACATTCTCATAAATCAATCAATGTAAACTGCTATGGTATGGCAAAATAAAATGAAATAGTTTTATATAAACAACATGGTTATCGTATGGTTAAGGTGACATACGATACGTCGATCGACGTGATTTTTCAAATAGCCACACCCAGAAAATAGAAAAAATATTCATTTGCTGCTCCGTCTTTGGAGTTATCGGGTATATCGATGATAGTTTTATGTTCCTGGAATTAAACATTATAAATAACATCATCTTTCTCTTGTCTTGGATATTAAGGGGTTGAATTTTTGAATTATACATAAAGTATTAAGACAAGAGAATAATAAGAACAACCAACCTAATCATTAGTTGCATTATTATTTGAAAAGATAAATACTATTTTATAATGATATCAGTTACACCCAAATCTCAAATAAATTCAACATCATTAACATTAAATAAATCAACTTTAAATTTAAATATGAAATCAAATGATAATAAACAAATTACTAAAATTGTAATGTCAAAAGAATGGGTTTTACCTCCAAGACCAAAACCTGGAAGAAAACCATGTGATGATATTCCAAATTCTAAAAGAAAAGCACAAAATCGAGCTGCTCAAAGGGCATTTAGAGAAAGAAGAGCAAATAGAGTAAGTGAATTAGAAGAGCAAATAATGGGTATGGAAAGAGATCGTTCAATTCAAGAAGGAATATTGAATAATTTAATAAAAACTTTAAAAAATGAAAATAATCAATTAAAATTAGAGAATGAAACTTTAAAAACGAAAAATTATGAACTTTTATTGAAATTAAATTTAAATTTAGATGAAAATACTGATAATAAAAGTAGTGATAATGGTGATAATGGTGATAATAATAATAATAATAATAATAATAATAATAATAATAATAATAATGTTACTCACACTATAAAATCTAAAATTACACTTCTTGAATCATTACTTAACTTTGAATCACAACGTGCTATTCCTTTAAAAAGAAAGAAAAACAATTCGCCGGAAAGAGAAATTGATTTTACAAATGCATTTTCATTTAAGAAACAACGTAAAATACCAATTTTAAATGCAAGTAGTCATAATGATATTACTAAGAATAAAGAAAAAAAACGATCACCTCATATAATAAATAATGATTCTTCTTTATTAAGCATATCAACAGTTGATAATAATATATTATCAACATCAACATCAACTTCTCCATCACCATCACAATATTTATCATCAATTTCTTTTGTAAAAAAAACATCAGAAATTAATACTAATACTAAATTAAACCCAATGAATATAAATATACCATTTGAAAGTTGTGGATTTTGTTCTGATGATACACCTTGTGTTTGTAAAGAAATTGCAGATGAAGAAGAAAAAGATATTAAAGATGCAAAATTAAAGACTGAAATTGAAAAGAAAGAACTGGAATTAATTTTAGAATTAACAAAATCTGCAAACGATGAGGATATTTCACAAGTGATAAAATGTAACGGAGATCCAGGAACATGTTTACAATGTCGAAATGATCCATTAAGTACATTATTTTGTAAAACAGTTGCAGATAAATCAAATAAGCAGGAAAAAATAAAAACAGCTAACTTTAATGAATTTAAGTTACCAAATTTTAATTCAATTATTAATGCCTCATCATCATTATCATCATCGTCGCCGTTAGGAGATTATAAATTACCATCATTAGAAAGTTTAAATTTTGGTGTATATAATGATGGGAAAAAACAGTTTGTACCTTGTGCTGATGCTTATAAAACAATTTCAAATCATTTGGATGTTAGAAATATTGGAATAAACAATATTACAAACAATTTACAAACTAAAGGTATGTTTGTTGAAGTTGGATCTGTTGTTTCCTGCTTAAGAGAACTTGATAGAAATTTTTCTAAAAGTAAATAAGAATACAAAAAATGAAAAAAAGTAAGACCATTTTTTATTTACAAACTACATTTAAGGTTAATATTGTAAGAATTATATATATGTATACCCGTTTTTTTTTAAGAAAAAAATAGAGAATTTTGCTACTATTTTAAATTGAATTGTAAAAAATATTAGCTTTAATTAGTTGAAGAAATATAATGTAACGCTTATATGTTTAATTCAGGGCCAAACTTAAAATTGGAACATTAATTAATATCACATCATATCATTTTCGATTAATTTTTAGATTAATAGATTAATACACATTAATATTAATATATATATAATGGGAAAAACGAGGTTTGCAACGCGATTATTATTAAATCATTGAATTAGCCTAACCTTATATATAGTTATAGAATTAAAGCTTGAATCTTTATATTTATTGTTTATTAATTTATAGATAACCCCTATAGTGATACTATAGTGATACTGACTTTTAATATTTTATAGATCGAGATATATATATTGTAAACCATTTTTGTTACATTTTCTTTACACTAGCTTAATTTAAATTAATTTATTATTATTATTTTTATGTAAATTATTTAAATTGTAAAAACGAAAAAAAAGTTAAATTGATGTTTTATTTAAATATTAATTTTTACATGTAATTAGACTATTGTAAAAAATAAAGGGTTAATTAACTGTTAATTATATTAATTGAATAATTTTTTAATAATTGTACACGTAGATCACATCAGAACAGTGGAGTCACTGTGGTTTTACAATTGTATTATTATATATTAGTTGTTTATTTTCCTCTTCTCAATTGATATTTTCCAATTGCCTAATGGGGATAAGATTTCAAAAAAAAACGAGCAAATTAAATCTAAAATTACGTAATAATAATGTAAAGTTAATTTAAATTGGATTTACCGTTAGAGAGTGACATTTCGGTAATAAATGATTTTTGCGTTTTTAAGTTAGTTAGTTAGTTACAGTAATAGTATATATGTATATATATATATAGTTAATATGAACAACAAGCTTAAATTTGAAAAACTGGGTATTAACGGTCACCAAATTAAAAATTGAGTTGATTTTATTTGATACTCTTCTAAAGATTTTGTGGTTAATATTACATTAAATGTTAAATTTGGCACAATCAATTTAGTTTATTTGTTTTCTAACACATTAAAAAATAAATTATGAAATTGAAATTGAAACTGAGAAAAATAAAAAATACAAAACAAATAAAACTAGCTGAAAATGGAAAAATAGCCGCCGAGCGACTTCTAATTAAGTCTAATTATTACAGCAAAATATTGAGTAATCAATATGCATAGAAGTTCTTTTATTCAATTTAATACACGGGAAATGTTGCATTTTAATAGCGAAATTGATCGCATCGAACTCGTAAGGTGAAATAATCGAATTATCAATATAAAAACTTACTTACTTCAATTAATTTTTATTATAACGCAGTATAATTTACTAAATTTGAATTTATTGACTCTCCTTTGTCAACTTTAATTCATGTTTTATAAAAGCATTGACGTCCCCAGTTTTGTTTTACAGCTACTTCTTTTTCTTCTTTTTTAATGTTGATCTAAAAGTTAAATAATTTTATTTGTTTTCTCCCTTTTCTATTTCAATATTTTATTTTATAATCTTTTCTTTATTTCTCCTTATTTATTATATCATATATTTTATTTTAATAATAACTTGCAACAAATATACTTTATAAGATAAATGCCCAGATCAAAAAATCATAGATCTTCTCCAACTTACATTGGTTATATTGCAACTTCAAATGATGCCTTGATTATTTTACAATCTGTTTTAAACGGTGATTTACAACCTGTTCAAAGGAGACCTTTAGAAAATGAAAGAAAAGATTTAATAAAATCTGGTAATGTGTTTGTATTTATTGAAGAATCTTCTGGTATAAAACGTTGGACTGATGGTACAAGCTGGTCTCCATCAAGAATTCTGGGAAGGTTTCTTATTTATAGAGAATTATCAAAAAATTTATTAAAAGATTCTAATAATACAAATATCAATATCAACAATAATAATAATAATAATAATAATAATAATAATAATAATAATAATAATAATAATAATAATAATAATAATAATAATAATAATAATAATAATAATAATAATAATAATAATAATGTTAATAAACCTATTACAACCTTAAGTTCTAAAAATATGGTAAAATCTGAATCTAGTTCATCTTTTCAATCAACTTTACCAAATTTAAAATTATCAAATCAACCAATTACTGCTTATGCAATGGCTGGAGGTGAACTCATTTCTTCAATTAATAAAAGAAAAAGATTAAGAGAAGATTCACTAAATAGTAATTCGTTATATCAAAATTCAAATTCTTCAAATTCTTCAATTTCTAGTGTTTTAGATGATAAAATTTATAGATCCGATGGTTTAATTAAAAAATCAATGTCTTTATGTTTATATCCAAATTCTTCTTATAAAAAGACAATTCATTTGGTTTCCTATTATAGAACTGATGATGTTGTTAATAATTTATTGACTAAACCATCAGATGATATTAATATAAAATCAATTAATTTATGTTTTGAATTATTAGAAGCTTTAAAAAATACATCATTAGGTCATGCTGTTACAAATAAAAAAACAGATGATATTTCTCTTGAATCTCATGGTTTTGTTGATACTGATGGTTTTGATCAAAAAACTTTACTTAATTTTTCAAAAGAATATAATGAAAAATATTCTTTAAAAAGAACTCAATTAAATCACATATCTAGTCATGATACATATAGACAAGCTTATTATGTTGATGATCATTCACAGAATGTACATCAATTACAACAACAAATACAACAACAAATACAGCAAGTTCCACAACAAGTTCAACAAATCCAACAATATCAACAAAATTATCAACAAAATTATCAAATGCCACCAAATCAATTTGGTTTTAAATATGATTATGGTTATAACTATTCACCACATACAGCGTATTCAAATAATGATTATCAGCAACAAAATGCATATTATCAAACTGTTCCATCCCCATATCCATCAAGATCATATACACCACAAACTAGTATGTCAAATCCTAATTTAAAAAGAGCAAGTCCAAATTCTTATGGTTATATAAACAATAACAATAATAATAATAATCACATTAATAATAATAATCACATTAATAATAATAATCACATTAATAATAATAATAACGTTAATAATAATAGTAATAATATTAATTCTATAATTGATGGATTTAATAATAAATTACCAAAAATTCAAACAACAATGCAAAGAACTGCATCAAGACAAACTTATGAACAACAATATCCTCCACATATACCAATATCTGGTGATTCTCTTACCCCTATTCAATCACAATCTTCTTCGTATACATATCAACCAATTAATCCAACATCGCATTCATCATCAATTACTTCTATAATACAAAATCAATCTCCTTATCAACCACCACAACCACCACAACCACCAACACATTCGACATCTGCACCGGCAACAATATCAATTAATCAATGTGTTCAACAAATTTCACCTATTTCAGTAACATATTCGCCAAATGGTACTTCTAATCAATCAACAAATTCACAACATTTTATAAATATGATAAGAAAAAACAACAATAGCACACCAGTTTACAGTAATTATCCAAATTCAAATTCAGCTATGAATAATAGTAATTATAATAATAATAGCAACAACAACAATAACAACAACAATAACAACAACAACAATAATAATAATAATAATAATAATAATAATAATTTTACAAACAAGATCAATTCAATGTTGCCATTACCACCAACACAATTTCAGGTGCATTCAAATAATCATAATTATTCTACATCTCAAAATCACAATAACAATCAGAATAATAATCACCATAATCATCATCATCATCATCAACAACAATCATTAACACAAATACCATTAAAAATGGCTGGCCATTCAACTAATGGTGATATCAATGCATCAATATCTAATATTGACAACAATAATAGTATCAATAATACTAATATTCATAATATTACTACTAATAATAACAATAATAATAATCATAATCATAACACCGATAATAATAATAATAATAATGCTACTAACTCACCTGCACCAATTAGTGACTCTACAGCGACAACCACTAATACTAATATTACTACTGGTACTACTGGTACTACTGGTACTACTGGTACTACTGGTACTACTGCTAATACTGCTAATACTGCTACTACTGCTAATACTGCTACTACTGCTACTACTGCTACTACTAGTACTACTATTTCTACCAGTGCTGATCAACAACATAAATATCCAATATTAATTTAATTTTTCAATTTATTTTAATTTAATTTAATTTAATTTAATGTATAATTTAGATTTTTTGTTTTTTCTCTGTACTTGAACGACCCAATTAATAATATAATTTATCATATAGATCGATAATAATTTGATATGAGAATATTAAGCATTATAAAGAATCAATTTCAAAATATTCGAAATGTTTGAAGAAAAAAAAAAGACAAATCTAAAGAGATATATAATATAATTTAGTATAGTAAATAGATGCAGAAAATAAGAAACGAAATTTAGTAAATTAAGGTTTGTGTTGTTATTAAATCAAATCAATTTCATTGACAAATTCGTATTCGGCAATAAGATGCTGAAATTAATGTAACATCGTTCGGCCAGCACAATATCTCGGGGAGCTAAAAATAATTAAAGTTTCAAGAAAAAAAAATTTTTCGTTGCAAAATTCTACATCAAAAATTAATTTATTATGCCCCCTTATTGAATGATTGATATATTATGCAATTCAATTAATAGCACACGATATAATATATAATACAGTATAGATTGTAGTTAATTAAGATTTGAATAATAAATACTCTGTCTGTAAATTTTGTAATTGTCGGGAAGATTTAGAAACTAATATACTACAGGTTGTAAGATAAGTGATCAGCAAAAATTATATTAATAGCAACCAATAGAAGAGAAATAAAAAAAGAAAATAAAAAAAACTGAAAATAAAAATAAAAATAAAAATAAAAATAAAGAAATTAACCATTAATTTAATACAAAGTACACTATTAATTCATATATATATGTGTGTATATTTTTAGATTTATATAAGGTTGATTTAACTAAATATTATAATATTAATTAATTATATACATAATTAATGCATACAACATCGTAGCAATCGTATGTATACGTAAAAATATAATAATAATTTTACGTACAAACGAGCTGAGCTGGCAAAAATTTACTTACCATATATAGCTAGCTATATATAGTTTAATATCAGATCAATCGATTGATCCGTTAAACGATTTTTTCAAAAAATTAATTAATCAATGTTGCAAATCAACTAATTTTAATTAAATCATTTTAGGACAATATTTTTTCAGAGAGATTAATTGTCTCATGTGGAAACGAAAAAAAACTTTATTTTTTAATAAACAAATTTAAATTATAATTAATATCCCGGCCTTTTTTGTTTTATATTCTCCTTTTCCTTTCATATATACTAAATATTAACCACTCACTACAACTACAACTACTACTCTGATTAATTTATGACAGATAATTATGTTGTGGTAACGACGCGTCGATTTTTGTTTTGTTTTAAACTTGGTATTTATAAGCGAATTTTCTTTCATTAGTTTATAGGCAGTAATAGTAAGTAATATTATATTATGACACTTCTATTAACAACATGTATTCATAATTTGTAAACTTTTGAATCTTCAACTCTAGATTTTATTAGTTTTTTCTTTTTTTTTTCTTTTTCTTTTTGTATCATTATTATCAATCGAATTGAATATCGGATCAATTTGTAGAGACAGATTAATTGTTTGATATACCAAATATAAATTCTTCATTTTTTTAACTCTTGATTTACAATTATATTATCATATTCATTAATTTTTTTCTGTTTAAAAATTCAAATACCGTCTTCCCCACATTTAGAAAATTTATTAATAAAAAATTCAATTCGATTAAAAAAAAATCATCATTATAATGTCGAACTCATCAGATTCTAATTCTGATATCGATAATCATATTCATCATAAACAACAACAACATCATCAATCTCATAATTTTTTATATGATTCCGATCATATATGTGAAGAATGTGAACAACCGAAAACTCATCAAATTTCTAATGATATAGCTGTTCATGCTGTACCCGTAAGTGATCCAATTTCAATACATACAAAAGATTTATTATATTTTAGACTTAGATTATCTCCAAATGAAATAACTTCAGCTTCTGGTGCTTTAGCTGGTTTTCTATCAGGTTTAGTTGTTTGTCCATTAGATGTTGCAAAGACAAGATTTCAAGCTCAAGGTGCTTATCTACGAAGTAATAATAATAATAATAATAATGCTAATAATATTCTTATAAAGCCAAAATATAATGGTGCAATCCAATCAATGAATTTAATTTGGAAAGAAGAAGGTATAAAAGGTTTATATAGAGGTATAGTTCCAATAACATTAGGTTATTTCCCTACATGGATGATTTATTTTTCTTGTTATGAACATTTTAAAAAATTTTATTCAAATTTAATACATGATGAAAATTTAAGTTATTTTGCAAGTGCAATTTCTTCAGGTGCAATTTCTTCAACTATAACAAATCCAATTTGGGTTGTTAAAACTAGATTAATGTTACAAATGGATAATGGTAAAACAGTTTATGATATTTTTACAAATAATGGGAATGGGAATGGGAAAAATAATTTAAATAATTTAAAAGATTCTAAAAGAGATTGGTATAATGGTACTTTTGATGCTTTTAAAAAAATGTATAAAAGTGAAGGTATTGCAGTTTTTTATAAAGGTTTATTACCTTCATATTTTGGTTTATGTCATGTTGCAATTCAATTCCCTTTATATGAAAATTTTAAAAAATTATTAAAAATTGATAATAATGGTGATGAGTCAAAAGATATGGCAACTTCAACAACAAAACAGAAAGCTATTAATTTTTTTAAATTTATTTTAGCTTCTTCATTATCAAAAATGATTGCAAGTGGTATAACTTATCCTCATGAATTAGTTAGAACTAGGTTACAATTATTTTCAAATAATAATCAAATTCAACATGAATCACAATTATCTGGTTTAATTAGAATTATTAAAGCAGTTATTAAAACTGAAGGATTTTTAGGCTTTTATAGTGGATTTGCTATTAATTTAGCTAGAACTGTACCTGCAAGTGCTGTTACGATGGTATCGTTTGAATATTTTAGGGAATATTTTCAACGTTTTAGTTATTAGATTATCGTTTTCTTTTCTAATTTATTTTCTACATTACACAATATCTTATGTATTCTGATATTAATTACTTCTGCATTTATTTATTATATCCTGTCCGTTATTTTATGTTTTTGGTCCTTGTTTATTATCCTTAGATTACACTTTATTCTCTTTATTGTTTTTATAACTATATATTTATTATTATCATCATCATTAGAAAATTGTAAAATTTTGAAAAAGAATGCTTACAGGTTTTGTTAATTCTTATTCTTGGTCAAAATTTAATTTGCGCGTTGATTTATTTATTTATATAGAAAAAGATCAATACAATATTACCATATACATGTTATTAATATATCTTACAGTGTTATGATAAACATTTTATTTTATATTAATATATATCAGTTCTCAATAACAATGCTGAAAGCATTGGTGTTTTTGTTCATAAACGCCATTTTAACATTTTCAGTATATGCATCAGAAACCCACACTTCATCAGAAGACTTACATGAGAAAGTACCACCACCATTAACACTTTCCAATTTTGATGAAATTTTAAAATCGGGATTTCATGTTGTCGAATTTTATTCACCTTATTGTCCTCATTGTAACCATTTATTTCCAACTTGGGTTGAATTTTATAGATCTAATCAAAATCAACAACAACAGCAACAGCAACAACAAAATCAATTGGATATAAATGAAATTGAAATCGATGTTAATCAACAAAATGGAAAATTTGGAATACGTCAAGTTGATTGTGTAGCAAATGGTGATTTATGTGATAGAGAAGGTATATATTATTATCCAACGATTAGATTTTATGGTCCTGGATCTAAATTATTAGGATCAATGACAGATTCTCATATAACTGTAGATACATTAAATGCATTTGCAGAAGAGCAAATGATTGTTTGGACTGATGATATTGATGATTCAAATACAAATGATAATGATAATTATAACGATAATACAAAAAAATCAGACTTATTAAATGATTTTACTAATGGTGAAATATCTGTTTTTAATGATAATAAAATGTTAGATGCTAGTGAAATGTTAAGAATTATAAGTGGACAAAATGAAACTCCGAGAATAATTTCATTTTGGCCAACTACAGATGAAGAATTAAATGATAAAAATTTTCAAAATAATTTTAAAGAAAATAAAATTTTTAAATATTTCGAAAATTTATTCACTTTTAGAAATATTTGGAATTTTGTTATGAAAAATTTACAAACTTATGTTAATGATAATAGTTTACATTTTAATTATTTTAATTGTAGATCAAATAAAGAAATTTGTGAAACTTTAGGATTTAAAGATTTAACTGATGGAATATTTGAAAATACTTCACCAAAGGTTATTTTATATTTACCAAAACCAAATGGTGGAAATGCAATTTATTATAAACGAAAAATAACAGATTTCTCAAGTTTTAATTCAGCAATTAAATCATTAACTCATTGGACATCTACAACTTTAATAAATTCAGAATTACAAGATATGAAATTCATGGACATAGTAAATTTCATTGGTGCAACTACAAGACTGGAAGATAGAGGTACAATTAGTAATATTTTGAATTACTCAAAAGTTGCATTTATTCAAGTTAATGATCCAAGTACTGAAGTACCTGAAGATAATGGTTTATTAGATTATTTATTGCAGCCAATAGCAGATTTAAATGATGATGTTTATTTATTTAAGACATCAGATAAAGACAGTGTTTTGAAATTTTTACAAGATCAAGAAAAGCAAATGGCTAATTCTTACATTCATTATCAAGATAAGGAAGAAGATAAAAGTCTAAAATATGATGAAAAATTATTTATATCTAGAACTCGTTCAACATTTCCTATGATAATATGTATTAAAGCTTCTTCATTATATAGTCCAGTTTATCAAAGTTTTATGTCTAAAGACATTAGAGATTATAACAAAGTGACGAAATTCATTAATAGAAATTATTTACCAATCATTAATCATTTAAATATGGATACAAAGGATATAATATTTCCTAAAAAGATGATTAAAGGTATTCATGAACAAACTGAAAAGATTATAATTACATTAACAGATTTTCAGCCAAAACAATTTTTTGATGTGGAATATTTTATGTCATATGTTTTCCATAAATTTAAGTTTATAAATAATAAACATAAGCTTGAAAAAATTGAACAATTAAGAGCTAAAAAGCATGAAAAAGTTCGTAAAATTAAAGAAACTACAGATGATTCAGATGATATAATTGAAGCACTAAGAGAAAAAATAGATATTTCGTATAATACACCAGATAACTATATTTATCCAGTTTATATCGATAAAAAGAAATTTGCATATATGGTTTCAAGAATGCATTGGAACAATATAAATCCAGAGAATTATGATGTTGGTGATGCAATTATTATTGAACGTTTTTCAGGCCATTATTGGGATCATGATATAGAAGATAATAAGTTAACAATTGAACAACTAAATGAATGTGTTGATACACTTGAGAAAATTAGTTTTGAAAAACTAAAAGGTAAAAATGTTTATAAAAAATCTACTGTTATGTTAATTTTCCAGTTTTTACTCTTTGCTGTTGGAGGTTACTCAATCATTCGTCTTTTTAAACGTTGGAAATTACATAAATCTCATAATTCAGAGAAAATGAAAGGTCTGGGTCTTTTGGGAGTTCCAGATATTGAAGTTGCTAAGTTTGATTAACGATATGTAGGATGTAGGATATAAACATATGTTTTATATGTATTCGTAATACAAGAAAACTCTTGCTTTAATTGAAATTTGAAATTTGATTTTTATTTTTTCTCATTTTCTTATTTTTTATTTTTTTTTTTTTTCATTATGTGGTTTCATGAATGTTACTTATAACTTATATCAATGCTCTGAACTTTGACCATATTGAGTACTTCAAGATAACGAATCTGAATAGTAGGTCGATATGTTTCAATTTGGAATCCGCCGGAGTATTTTCTCCAGAGTAGTTCAGTTTCGATCATATGCAACTATAGAAAACGAAAAAATATACAGTAGTGATATCAAACAATTGATCAAAAAGTCATTTGGTAATTTTAAGACTAAATTAAAAACAACAAATACAAATAAATTTAGTTATGATCTAATTTTACGACAATATGATTCTTCATTTATTAAACCCAGAATAAACTTATTAGCAAAAACAGTTACTGATGTAGAAAATGAAGTGTTAACAAGAACCAACGAACATATCAGTCGTTCAGATTTAATAAAACAGGGACCACAAATTATGTCTGCAATGTTTGTTCCAAATGAAACTAATATTTATGATATTGCAGCATATTTATTAAATAATCAATCTAATTTAAATGGACTCCCGATAAAAATATATTCAAAATTATATGAAAAACAATCAGATATTGAATCAATAATGGATATTATAGTTGAAAAATTAATGTATATGAAATTCAAACCATATCATTTACAACATACTTTTAATGATAAAAATAATACTCAAAACTATAATCAAAATTTAACCTTGAATATTATGGATGTTGATAATCCATTTGAGTGGTTCCCTCAAGCTAGAAAACTTAAACGTAAATTTATTATGCATGTTGGTCCAACAAATAGTGGTAAGACGTATAATGCTTTAAAAAGATTAGAATCATGTTCAAAAGGTTATTTTGCAGGTCCATTAAGATTATTGGCTAGAGAAGTTTACGAAAAGTTTCAAGAACGTGGTATTAAATGTAATTTAGTCACAGGCGAAGAAGTTATTGTTGATATTGATGAAAATGGTAATAGAGCAGGTTTAACTTCTGGTACAATTGAAATGTTATCTTTAAGTGATACATATGATGTTGTTGTTGTTGATGAGATTCAAATGATTGGAGATCAATTTAGAGGTTCTGCATGGACAAATGCAATTTTAGGTGCAAAAGCGAAAGAAATTCATTTATGTGGTGAAATTAGTGCAGTTCCACTTATTCAAAGTTTGGTTGAAATGACAGGTGATGAATTAATTGTTAATGAATATAACAGACTGGGCAAATTAGTTGTCGACGATAAGCCTGTTTCTATTCATGATTTGAAAAGAGGTGATTGTATCGTTTGTTTTAGTAAACCTGTTATTCTAGATATGAAAGCACATGTTGAAAAACAAACTGGTTTGAAATGTGCTGTAATATATGGTGCATTACCTCCAGAAACTAGAGCTCAGGAAGCCCAACGTTTTAATAATGGTGAATATGATATAGTTGTTGCATCAGATGCTATCGGTATGGGATTAAATTTGAAGATTAATAGAGTCATTTTTACAACTACACAAAAATATAATGGTAAAACAAACATTACATTATCAGATTCCAGTATTAAACAAATTGGTGGACGTGCAGGTAGATTTGGTGTTGGTGAAAGTGAAGGACACATTACAGCCATTTCTAAAGATGAATTACATGTTGTTAAAAAAGCCATTGATGCACCAGTCACATATTTGAAAAAGGCAACACTTTGGCCACCAGATGGTTTATGGGTTAGATATTATTCCATGTTTACGGAGGATACTGATTTAAATACCATGTATCGTAAATTTGAAACTGATTTATCCAAACATTATAGGAAAACTAAAGATATTGTTAGAGATTTTGAACTTCAATCATTAGATGATAGAAAATCAGTAGCAAAATTTTTTGAAAAAGAAAACCTTCTCAAAAGATTTTACATACAAGATCAACTTAAATGTATTGCATGTCCAACTACAATTACTGGTGCACCAACTAGAGCTTTAAAACTTGTCACTGATGATTTGTTCAAACAATTCATGCAAACGATTATCAGCAGAAGTCGTAAATCAATATTTGATTTTGAATCGATGCCTTTCTACGTCACCAGTGTTGATGATGTTACTGAGAGACCAGTCATACAAAATGAAAAGATACATACTACTGGTGCTGAGGACGAACTTGAACCCGAACCAGTTCCGGCAAGTCTAAAGAAGGAAATTGTTAAAAAGATCAAAAAGGCAGATATTAAGCAATTTCAAACACTTAGAACACCTGTAAATAAAATTGTTCCTGTCGAAGAAAGGTTAATGAAATTAGAACAATTTCATAGGGCCACTGGTACATATATGTGGTTAGCTTACAGGTTCCCTCAATGTTTTACCGATATTCAATCTGCAACAAAATTAAGGGAATTAATTGAGTATAGGATTTCACAAATGTTAGGCAACTTGAGAGCATCTAATAAATTGAATAAAAATAGATTCAAAACGTTTTGATATAAAAATTATACATCATTCTTGTAGATATATATATATGAAATTAACGCAGAAGTAATAAATTAATTTAATAATTAAAATTACATTTCCCACTCATTTTTTTCTTTATCGCCTGCTTTTATTAACGGATCATCGATTTCATTTATCTTGATTTCGGAACATAAACAACAAGACTTGGAAAGTAATTCAGCAATGTCATCCTTCAAAACATTCAAAACCTTGGGATTCTTACTGTTCATAATTATTTGCTTTTGCAACTTATATATTGAATTTTTAGTTTTGTAATTATTTGATTCTAAAATTTGTTGAACTAAGCAATCTTGATGAAATGCATGAGAGCACGGGAATACGATAAACTTTCTGATAGTCAAAATACTATGACAAATTTCACATGATTCAGATGGATTAATAATTTGAAAATTTTTAGCTTCAAAGTTTTTTATTTGAAGATTAAGATTTTCAGATTCTTTTAAAGTGCTATCCATTTCTATTGATTTTTTGGTCATTTCTAAAGACAATTTCTGTAAAGATTCAACCAGCGAATCTTTAAAGTTATCAATAACAATAAAATCTGGAAATAGGGGCAATAAATCTTTGATTGTAATTAGATCACACTTTTTAGTTAAGTATTGGAGTAAAATGTAAATCTGCTCGTTTTCTTCAACATCAACATCTATATTTTTAAAAAACAAGTCTTTGTTTTGAGTGATAAATTGTCGATCAACAATAACCTTGTTGATTAATTTTTTACTGATTCTCAACCATAAGTGTTTTCTTTCATTATCTTCAAACCCAGTTGGCTTATCGGCAACTAAAATAGCTGATTCAATCAAATCATTTTTGAGGGCAAGATTAACGGCTTCTTCATTTTTTCCCATCGTGGAATATAAATATATTGCAGACTGAATTTTATTAAATTTGAAACATAATCTTAAAATGAAATCGTAATCAAACGATACTTCAACCTTATCAAAATTTCCAAAATATCTTTTTCTGCCTGTTTGATAAAGTTCTAGATGCTTTAGAATCAAATTTTCATTTTCAATGTTTGGATAAGTTATCAAAGTAGAAAAAAAAGTATTGTGTATTAATTTATTTTGAATCTGTTTTTCATATATCAAAAATTTCAGTAATCTTAGGGCTTGATTATTTTCCGGATTAATGGTATTTGGAAATGCAACAGTTCTATTATATGTTAATAAAGCAGTCATTAATTTAAGCGGATCTAAATCATCAATCAAGCGGATCCAAACATCTACGGTCTTCACAGGATGGTTAACCAATAAAACAGATGACGCTTGATAAACAAGAGTTGGATTTTGTTGAAGTGTGAGAACCTTCAATGCCTCATCCCACTTTTGTAAGGTGATATAATATTTCAAAACAAAATGAAAATCTTTGACCAAATTAGCAAAATAGAGAAGATCATCACTTCTGTTGTGTGAAGTTATAATTTGATATATCGTTTGTTTGTCAAAATTATTTATATTTTTAGAAAGGAATCCATGAAACTTCGTTTGTAATTCTTTGAATTCATAATTTAATTCATTTTCATTTTTTTTCTTACCATTCTCTAACATTGAATTTAATTTGTCTGTGTTTATATTTATCAATTTATTTTCCATACTATTGAGTTCTTCCACGTATGATTCAACTATCCAACTTGACAAAAGAGTTTTCTGTGCTTTGAAACTGTTAGAAAATGATTCTAATTTGGCTGACAAATAACGTCTTAGAATTGATTTATCTGTAACGTTAAATATTTCTAATGCAACTTTATCAAAAATTTCATCAGTTTGTAAAAATACATCAACGGCATTTTTATATTCATGTTTCTCTAGTAAATGATATGCTTTCTTTTTCAAAATGTAATTGTATTTTTGCTTGTTTTTAGGGCTAATTAAAGATATTGCATTATCATACATATTATTTTCTAACATAGTTTTAATTATTCCAGAATTTTCAAAATCAACAATAAGTTCATAAATATGATTATCTGCATAGAGCCAAAATGTCCTGGATATTGAATCATATGAAAACCCTTTAAGTTTAGGATCAATAGAATTTAAAGAAAGTGTTTCAACAAGTTGTAAGTCAATTTGGTTATAAATTCTAAGTTTATTGTCGGCCGTTAGTAATAAAATGTAGTATCCAGTTAATATAAATGATTTTATTTTGTCTTTCAAAAGGAGTGTAGATATTTTTGAATATTTGGATAAATCGAATAATTTTAAAGCATAGTCAGAGGTTGAAGTTTTAATGATATATCCAATAGTTTGATCAATTATTGAAATATTTAGCACATTTTCCGTGCTTGTTGTAGAAGGGTATGAGCTTCCTAAACTTTGTAAACAAGAAACATTTGGGGAAGGTTCGGTTGGAATTTTGCTTTTAAATGTTAACAGTTTATTATCAAAAGTGAATATATTTATACTGTATGTTAAAAGATTCGGTACTTTAGATAATAATGTATTAGTGACGTATTTGATGTTATATTTATTATTGATTACAGTCTTCAACAATGTCTCTTTATTGTTATCAATAACGTATTCTAAAATTAAAGAATTTGAGGTTGATATAAGAAGTGGACCTGTATAGTATTTTGTCATACAATGTTCAAAAAACAGAATTGAATTGATATTAAGATTTTTTAATTTTGATAAAGTTAGATATGTATTTGATGTGTGATTAACGTAATAATATTCATTTTTAGAACTACGTACTATAAGATGGTACCTATTTGAATCCAACCAAGCATTTAAAATTTCAACATTAGCTTTTAACTTAATTTGAATCGTAGAAACATGTTCTGGTGAATCTAAATTGATTTGATATATTAAGCCCGATTTTAAAATCAAATACACATAATTATTCCTAACTAACAATGTACAGATGGTTGATTTCAGTTGAAATTGAAGATGAACTTCCTCAATTTCAAATGCTGATTTCATTCCAGCATTCACTTCAACTGTATCTAATTGAGATGGCATTGCTGTTTATTAAATATGAATACGGATCGTATTAAATGACAAAAAAAGATAATGCTTGTTGAAGATTGATTTTACATTCACTCGCCTCAAATTTCAAACCTGTAAAAATAAAGGCATGAATTTACAAATTTGTTTTGCTTTTTTTTAAACAATTCTTGTTTCTTGGAGTTAGTCAAGAAGGACAAAAAAACATGGTTCTCACTGTGCCAACGAAGCTTCTTAATGAATCACAAGGTCATGTTGTTTCTTTAGAACTTACAAATGGAATTTTATACAGAGGTAAACTTTTAGAAGCTGAAGATAACATGAATGTTCAATTAAAAGACGTCGTTATTACAGGGAAAGATGGCTCTACCAAAACTGCATCTCAGGTGTATATTAGAGGATCGCAGATACAGTTTATATCTGTTCCAGATATATTAGCCCATGCTCCTATGTTTGAAAATAAGAAATAAAATTCAAAGTTGTATACGTATACGCAAATTTACAAATTTACAATAGAAAATTTGGTGTCCCTTTTAATGCTTTTGATTAAATAACATATCTACATATTTTTATAAGTCTCCATAAAATAAATAAAAATGTATAAACCAAGACAAAAAATTTTAACAATAAATGAAATATAAAAGTGTATAAAAAATGAGAATTTATGTTAAACAATTAGCAAAGACACGTTGAATATGATATTAATTTATAGTTTTTTTAAGATCATTCAAAGCCTTCTAATACATTCAAAACACGCTCCAACCTTGCACAACTTTGGTCATATCTTGCTGGATTTAATATCATATTTGCAGTCAACCGACTAATTGAATCAACGATTCTTTCAATTAAAAACTTTTCTTCGGAAGGAATATTTAATGTAGCAAATTCTTGACCTATAATAATTCCATCAGTAGCATTCAGTAATTTTGCTAATGTTTCGTATGAAAATGGTTTCAGTTTATTTTTTGAATTCATAGATTTCCTCTTAGATTTATGAGAACTTAAATTTTTGCCATGATGTCCATGTGTACTATGGCTTGAGGATGACTTTCTGTGCATTTTCACATTTTCATTTTTTCCAATTGATTTATAATCATTGGGATCTTTACTTGAGCCTTGAAGCAAGATTGGTGACTCACCATGGTTAATTAAAGGATCTAATGTGACTTTTTGAGTATCGGTATTTACTATATGTAAATTTTCAGTTGGTTGTTCATCTTCACTATCAAAGTTTTCAAAATCAGTCTGTTTAGGACTATATTGCTTTTCAGAATTTGCAGTATGAAAAGAATTAGTTCCTGTATAGACAGAATTGTTAGTTGACGACAGTGAACGTTTCGCAACACGATTTTGATATATATTTGATTTTTTTATATTATCATCATCAATTTCTAGTTTTAAATCTTCAACTTCTTTCATAATATTATCTAATTTTCCATGTAAATGAGAACTTATACTACTTGATCTAGATGACGTTCTACTGAATTTTTTTTTCAGTGGTGATGTAGAAATTGGTGGTGCAGCAGCTTCCTTTAATTGAGGCAGAGGAGATTTCGGTGGTGACGATGATGCTCTAGCTTTATTTGGACTATTTTCGGTTTGAAGCTTAATTACTTTAGCCATACTATGATTATCTAAGGATGGTACCTTATGTAGTGTTGGTTTTGGCGCATCAACAGATGGAATTGAACCAATACTATTTTTTCTACTAGATTCTTTGGAATTCATATTCAGAATATTTTCAGCAGACGATAATGAACGTTCCATATATGATAGTTGTAAACTTTCTTTGTTACCAACATATTTGATTGTATCAATATCAACATGTTGAACAATTCCCGAATAGTCTGAAAATGTTGAGGTTCTATTACCTGGAATAATGCTCATTTTAAAATTAGGAAAATTACCAGTATCAACATTTACAGGTTGATTTGCAAACGAGTTTTTTCTAACTTGTGAATTTCCAGTACTTCTAGAATTTGATTTAGAGAACGATGGCTGATTTGAAACTGAATTGGAAGTCGATATTTTTTTCAATATAGATTCATCTTGTGAACTTGAAGAAATAGGATATGATTGTGATTGTGCAATTGTTGGTAAATTAGGATTAGATGATGAGCTATTCTTCTCTTGTGAATCTGTGCTTGACACCTGACCTGATGATGTAGTTAAGTTAGTTGATGTTGATGATTGGATTGCTGTTTCAACTGGAGGTGGATTGTTTGTTTCTCCCAATTCATTGGATAAGTTATGACTTTTGGACGTTAGCGTATGATTAGACGAATCCATATTGGATATGAAAAGTGGATTTCTTTCAGGATCACTCATTGTTATAATTGTATAATTTTATATGTCTTTGAAATTTATTTTCAGGATGACAAAATAAGTTTATCCTGTTTTTTTGGATTTATAAATTTTTTTGATCTTCTTTGTCCAGAAAAATATAACAAATTTGAGATACCATGAACCGCAAAGAAAGCTTGAGCTGTATAGTGATGAAATCTTCTTCAATCGATCTAATCAGTTAAACCTGCAAAGGAGAAAAAGGCTGGGTTCAATACCTTCCTAAAGCGGTAACTCCAGCTTAAAAACTTCATTCCGCATTTTTCATGCAGCGGCTATTTTTGAAGACTAGTCCATCAGTACAATAATGTAGATGATTGTATTTTACACTAGCAGGCTAGATTTAGTGAAAAGATTTAAAATATAAGTGATTTTTTGATTATACGCTTATTAAAATATAAAGAGGTAAATTAATGTATTGATACAAATTAAATTTTATTGTGTTTGCAGATCACCAGTTCAATCGCTCAACTGCGTAATGTCATCTTCTGTTGCAATCAATCCCATGGCATTTAAGAATAAGTTCAAATTACCCAAGTATCTGGTAGCATTTTCTACATCAGCATTAGCCTTCAATTCTTTAGCAACAGCCATTACTCCAAAAATTTCATTTCTTATTTCATCAACAATAATTCTTTGATGGTTAAGTTGACCGGTTAACGAAAGAGAAGCTAAAAATTGCCAAATATATGAATCATCTTCATTTGAATCTTTATTTTTGATCTTTCTGGTTTCATCATGAGAAATGTATGGTGGGAAACAAGATGTAATTCTACCCTCAAGAGATTGAAACAATTGGTCATAAACAGTTTGCCATTGTGAAAGTTCATGTACACTTAAAGAAGTGGAGAATTCTTGTTTAATTAATTCTAATCTTGAAATTAAAACAGTTATTAATGATAAACCAATTTTAGTTGTAACTAAAAATAAAACATTTTTACTTGTAACAAGTGCATTTAGCCAAGATAAAACATAATTAAAGCTGGAATCACTTAAATAAAGGACCAAATTTTTTAAAACAGTTAATTGAAATAAATCGATTTTTTTGGTAACATCATCAGGGATTTCAAAATTAGAATTCTCATAATTTTTGTATGAACCTTTTCTAATAACATCAATATTTTGAAGATGTATAAAAATTTGTGAAATCAATTCAATTTTTTGTTCAGATGTTAAAAAGTGGAATATTCTACCAAACAGTTTCATCATTTTATCAAAAGCTAAAAGAGAAATAAATGGATTGACAATCTCATTTGATGATGTTTTAATAATATCATTAAGATGTAATGAATTCCATAATTCTATAGTTTCATAAGGTTGATTTTCTCTTTCTAATGATTCTAATTTCAATACTTCATTATAAATTTTTTCAATAATTGATAATTGAAAACTTCTAGCAGATTTAGAAAATGTAAATTCTTTTGGTAATACTAATTCATTTTGAGTTTGAAATTCAATTTTAGTTGATTTTTCAGTTTCAGTTTCTGGATTATTAATAATTAATTGTTTTCTTGGTTGTTTACCAGAACCAAAAGAAACTTTACCTAATGCACCAGCTTTAGTCAATATACCAGTACTTTCACCTCTTTCTTTTGCAACTGAAACAGCTTTGGAAACTTGTTGTTGCATTCTTTGTAAAGCTATATCAGCTCTTTTTGATCTTCCACCAAGTCTGTGGCCAGATTGTTCTAAGTATTTTTGAGCTAATGAATTCATATTATTACCATCAATTGAAGAATTTAAAACTTTGTAAACTTGACTATAAAAATCTTCATTGTATGGATCATCTGTAACAATTTGTGATAATTGAAATCTAGTAACAAAATCTTTATCCTTTGGAGTCATGAAACCTGAACATCTTGTGATTTTTTGAACTTTTTGTTGTCTAATTAAAAAATGTTCACGATCTTGTGGTGACATATGTTCCATTTGTTGTTGTAATTGTTGGTGCCTATTAAAATTATAATTGTTATGAATATTTCTTTGATTATTATGACTACTTTGATTGTAGAAAGAACGGTTTTGACGTTGATTAAAATTTTGGTTTTGGTTTGGTTCGTTGTTTTCATTATCAAAATCATTCTCAAATTGAGGAACCTTAGTATTACTATCATTATGATTAACATGACCAGCACTTTTGGCACTTGCAACTTCAATTGATGGGAATTCATCTGAATTAACATGTTTTTCAATATTATGTAAGGCTTTTGGTGGTGGTGGGGGTTGTTGCTGTAATTGAAGTAATTGAGTGTTTTGTGATTCTTGCGATGGTGATGTTTGTGATGGTGATGCTTGCTGTGGCTGCTGCTGCTGTTGTTGTTGTGGTTGTTGTGGTTGTTGTTGTTGTTGTTGATGATGTGGTGGCATTGTCATTTGTTGTACATTTGGAGGCATATTCATGTTATTAGAATTACCATATTGTATTGGAAGATTTGAATGACCCATTTGCATCATTTGGTTTTGAGAAGTCATTAACATCTGAACCATTGCTAAAGTTGCAGATTGAATATCAGGAAATCTACCAGAAGAAACAGCGGATAAAATTTGTTGATGAACAGCTGGTTGAAGTAAAATTTGAGTGATATATGGTGGAATTTGAAATTGCATATTGTTTTGCATCATATTAGGATTAATCTGAGGTTGCTGTTGTTGTTGTAATTGTTGTGGTTGTGGTTGTTGTTGCTGTTGGAGTTGTTGGAATTGTTGGAATTGTTGAGGTTGAGAAGGTAAATTTTGAGTTTTTAACTTAGCTTCAATTTCTTCCAATGATAAAACGTTTGGTTTCTGTTCTTGAGGCGCTGTATTTGATGGTTTTTCATCACTCCATAATGAAGCCATTGGCTGTAATACTTCATCAACAGAAGTGTGAGCAGCTTTAGCATATGAAACTGATGCATTCTTAGTAGGAATTGGAGCCGGTTTGTAAGTCTGTTTTGGTTTGTTGTCATTCAAGCCACCTAAAGAAAAATTAAAATCTTCATCAAGATTAGAAACTGCAGTTGCACCAAATGTCTCATCATTGAAGGCGTCATCTTCTTCCATGTCATTAAAGTCCAGAGTTTGTGGCTTGGTTGAGCCAGCTGGAGGGGCCATAGGATCAAAATCAAAAAAGGACATAGTCTCCTTATTAGATTGTGATTATATGTGATGAAGGTAACGGATATAAAGTACAAAATAATGAAAAAAAAAATACTGTAACGGACCTATTTGTAAATTTTTGGTTTGAACACTGTATCAAGATCATGTCGAGATTGAACAATTGAAATTTCAATGAGGAGCGAAAAATTAATGATAATGTCTGTCATTATTAAAACCCGTGTCAATAATACTTAATACATATCATGTAGCTTGGTGCTTAGCTATATAGAGTTAGTTATCTGTAGTTATAAAGTTAATGATTATTTAAAGTATTTTTATATAAATTATCTGACTTCGAATCTTCTTCCAGAGGCTGTCTTTCTTTCGGCACGATGCTCCTCTTCGTCCACTTCTCTTCTTGCCCTGTTTAAAATTTTGGTGAAATTTTGCACTCTGAATCTCATTCTTTGATGTAAATAACACTTGACAATTTTAATATGGTAGTGGAAATACGATCTAAACATTTGAATATGTGTAATAGTATTCCATTTCACATCTTCAGTACTTAAATGTCTAGGAAATAAAACAAATGTAATATAAGTTTTATCTTTAGTTGGTCTTTCAATACCTCTAATTTCTAATGGAATTTCTTTATGTGAATTAATAACTTGTGGTGCTTTTTGAATAGATCTCTTTCTAGCATCACTAAATTCTTGAAGGAAAACTTTTGAGAAAACTTTATCGGTTTCATCACTGAAAACAGTTGAAAATATAACTGTAACTCTATCATTTGATGGTTTAATAAAAATACTTTCCTCTCCACGATAATCTAACCTTAAAACTTCTTCATTACTATTAGATGCAGCAATACTGTCTTCACCATATAAATTATTTGGATCAACTGGATTTTCCTTTGCTAATTCTTCATATCTTGCAAATGCCTTTAAAAATGGAGCAGCAAAGCAATTTCTCTTTAATAAACTTAATTCATTAATTAATTCCTGTCTACTTTCTTCATCTAATTGACATTGTTCAATATCAATATATAAAGAAACATCATAACCAGGTTCACAATCTGAACCGGTTAAAATTTGAATAAATTTATAACCACCATATTTCTTTGTTAATAATTGAATTGCGCCATATTTATTTAAATCTTGCCAACATTTAATTGCAATTGATAATAAAATCTTTGTCTTGTCTTGTGGTGTAGATAAATGATATGTAGTAAAATCAAAATCAGTAACAATTCTGTCTAAACTCAATGGTTCATATGTTGGGGATAATGCAGCTGTAAATGCTTCCTGTATAAGTAAATTATGTGGATTCAATTGTAACATTTTAAATTTGTTTATTCAATCTAAATATTGGTGTTTATCGGTAACGTGGCACTTATTGGCGTGTCGAAATGTGTAGTCCTTGCTTCATTCACTACAGTGCATATGTGCAAGCACATCAAAAACACTACTGATGTAGTTACTACTTACTACTCCTAAATACCCGCTGCGCAATCCGCCCTCGGTAGATATTATATTTTGTAATTTATCTATGATTCTATATTATATCTTTATATTCTGCATTGGCTATTTTTTTATGCTAGCGTTTCTTTGTTAATTGTTATATATAATTTCAATAAGGTATAAATAAATAAATAAATAAATAAAGGAACAACGAAAGAATCAAGTAATTTCATAAGAAAATAAATCTTTAAATATAAAAAAGGAGTGTAATATGTATTGATATGTAATGTTATGTTATGTAATGTAATGTTATATAGTAAAAGAAAGTGAAATAATAGTATGTGTATGTTTTATAATATAGGAGTTAAATAATTAATTTATGCACGTTTAACCAAATCTTTTAAAATCAAATCATAAATTTGTTGTATTTTTTCATTACCGGGTTCACCAGCATGTTCGTCTTCATTTTCTAAAGGTATATCAAATTCAGCACTATCAATTGATGCATCATCATCAATTGTATGAATAGGTTCAGATGATGGTTTTTGACATGATTTCAATTTGTTAAATAAATCTGAGATTTTAATATCACTATGTTTAAAATTCTGTAATAATTGAAACAAATCATATGGATCATTGGATTGTAACATATAGTCTTTTAATTTTTGCTTAGCTATTGATGGATTTGATTTGAAATTTTTAATTAATGATGTTAAATCTTTATTAGAACCTTGCTCAAAAGAATTTCTAAGTAATTCATCATAATTTTTAATTTGTAAATCAGTAATAGTTTTATCTTTAATTAAATTTAATTTTTTATTATTTATTAATTCAAATGCTTTATTAATTGAAGCATCCATTGCACATAATTTAATTAATAATTCTTTACCTTGAAGTGATAATTCATTTTTTAAATTAGAATTCATTAATTCTTGAATAACAGCTTTCAATTGTAATCTAGCATCAAGAACAACTTGTAAAAATTTATCTACAACTTCAGTATCAATTGTTTTTGAATTGACGACTTTATATAATAATTCAATAAAACTAATATTTTCATCAAGTCCAAGTTCTTTTCTAAAAGTATCTCTATCTTTAGTTGAAATTATATCAATAAGACTTTGATTAACACCTCTAAATTCTCCCTTAGTTCTATATAATTGTCTTTCAACATTTCTCATTGTTAATAAACCAATTCTTTCTTGAATTTCACTTGATACAAATGATTTATCAAAATCTATTGAATATAAACTATTTGAATTTTTTAATGCTTTACATAATGAAATTGCAACAATTTCATCAATTGAATTACCAGTTATTGATAAATAATTTAAATTTGGAATTAATGGAATACATTCTAAAAAGGTAACCATTGATTTTGTATCTAAATTATTATAATCTAAATTTAATCTTGCTAAATTATGAAATAATGGTAAATAAATTGCCAATTTTGTTAAAAATGTTTTAAATAATTTAATATTTGATGATAAATCTAAATATTTTAAATTTGGTAATTTAGATAAAGAATTAAAAAATTCATCAATATCTTCACAATCAATTAAATTACATGAATTTAAACTTAACATTGTTAAATTATTTTCATCATTATTATCACTATTTGCATATTCAGTTAATGGTTTTAAAATTGATGATAAATCATTATAAGCTAAATCAATACCAATAATATTTGAATTATTTTCTAACCAACGTGCAATAACATAACAATGTTGTGATGTTAATTCATTATAAGCTAAACCAATTCTATGTGTTTTAATTAATGCTAAATTTAATAAATTTGAAAATAATTTTAAATCAGGTATTTTACATCCAGTTAAAACAATATCATCAATACCACCTCTTATAATTATTGATGCAGTTAATAATGCCCAATTTCTATCTGATCTATCATTAATATTACAAGTCATTCTACTTTCAATTACAGTTTTTGATTTTTTTTTAATTCTTTGAGTATTAACATCTAATGAAGGACATTGAGTTATATCTAATTTTTTTAATGCTTTATTCATTGATAAAAATAATGATAACATTTTCCAACCTTCTTCATCAATTGAAGTATTTCTTAATGATAATTTTTCTAAATATCTTTTATATAATAATGATGATAAAATAATTCTAAACATTTCACGAGTTAATGAAACACCATCTAATGAAACACAAATAACAGGTGCAATTCTAATAAAATCTGTAAATGATAAAATTTCAATCATTGAAGGTCTTGGATTTCTTAAATGAATATAAGGAATTGGATCTATTGAACCTTTTGGAATTTGTTTTAAAGTTGCTGGAATTGGTAAAATTTCACGTAAATGACAACATCTTGTATATAATTCATCCATTTTTAATGTAACAATTGGTTTTTCCATTTGTTTTCTTCTTTTAATCATTGGTTTATCAATTTTTAAACCTTCTTTTTGAATATCAATATCTTCATTACTATGTTGTTCTCTTGCCTTTTTAGCAGCTAAAGCTCTATCTTCATTTTTAATTGTTTGATCCATTGAAGAAGTATTTGAAGTTATTGAAATACTTGAAGCTGTTTTACTCATTGTTGGAGCATTTGGAATATCAATATTCATATTTTCAGTATTATTAGTTGTATCTTCATTAATTAATCTTAAATGACCAGAACCACCAACAACAATACCTGTTGCAGAATTAATTTTTTCTTGAGGATCAATTTTATGAATAATTAATTCACCATTTGGACAAATTTCAACATTACCCTTTCTTGGATTTCTTGAAGGAATTTGTTGAGGTGGATCAGTAACAAAAGTTGTTGAAGCAAATGCAACTTTTTTCATTGGTTTTAAAATATTTAAAGTTTTTAAAGGTGGAGTTTTAATTGGTTTTGGAGGTGGTAAATTATATTTTAAAGGTTCAAAATTAAAAGGAGGAGTATCTTCACTTTCATTTAACATACCATTAAATAAATAATTATCAATATTATTTGTTTTAGTTTTATGTAATAAACTACCAAACATTGAAGATTCTCTTTCTTCTCTATCTTTTTTTTGTTTTAAAAATAATTCCTTTTCTAAAGAACCACCAAATCTTGGATTTGAAGATAATGCAGAAGGTAATTTTGGAGTATCAGGATGAGCTGGAATTTCATCATCATTATATTTAATTGAATCTAAACCCATTGGAGAATAAATAAAATTATAATCAATAATATCATTATTATTATTATTATTATTATTATTATTATTATTAATATTAATAATATTTTCATTATCATTATCATTATTAGTTGAATTAAGATTGAAATTTTCAATTTCTTTAATATATGCTGATAATTGAGGATCAATATCTTTATATTGATCTGCTAAAGTTAATTTATTAAAATTTTTATATAAGATTGTTGAAGGAGTATTATTTTTTATTGACGGGCTTAATGAATTTATACTTGTTTTAGTTAATGTTTTCGTTGTTGAAGATGATAAAGGAATTGAAGAAATAGAAGTTGTTGCAGATTCAGATATTTTAGAAGAAGAATCAGATCCTATATCAGATTGATGATCATTACGAGAGATAGTTTTTGAAACAAGTGGTAAATTTGAATTAAAATTTGTAGCTTTAGGTGAAGAAGGAATTAAAGGTGGAGTTGGTGATTGATTTGGAGTTGGAGTTGGAGTTGGAGTTGAAATTGAATTTGAAGATAAAGATGATTTATAAATATTCATTTCAGGTTTTGAATCTTCAGATTTTGAACCAAATAATTTTTTAAGGAAACCTTTTTTCTTTTGTGGAGTTGGTGGAGATAATGGAGTTTTATTAACAATTGGAGGGATATAAACTTTTTTTGAATTTCTTGATCTACCAATATCTGAAGTTTCAATATTAGTTGCAGTTTTATGTAAAGCAATATTATTAATAGAACTTGAATTAGTTGAACTCCTTGAAATTGGAGTTGTTAATTTTGCATCTGCTGTTCTACTCCTTGATAAACCAACTAATAAATCATTATCTTTTTTATTTGAAGTTGATAAAGTAGGTAATGCTTTATTATTATTTGAATTTGCCATTGAAGGAGATTTTAATGGAGAAGTTGGAGTTATTGATGTTGTAAGTGGTATACCATTAGATTTATCATTTGATGATGTATTGGGATTTATTTGTGAAATTAAATTTGAATTTGTTTGATTAAGTAAATGACCTCTTAAGAACCAATCATAATCATTAGTATCGGTAGATGATTTAAGTAAAGACAATTCCTCTTCTAAACGTTTTCTCAACTTATCATATTGAGATTCATTTGTTTCCTTTGACATTATTTTGAAGAGGCTAATCTGAAATTAAGCAAAAAGAAAGGGGGAAAAGAGATTAAGAAAGTGTAATAACGGAGGGGATGGAAGAGTCAAAATTGATAATTAAATTAAATAATGTTGTATGAAGTAAATAATAATAAAACCAAAAGATATATGTATATGTATATATTAAATATAGAATTATAAATTTAAATGAAAGCCAAAGATATAGTATATAGTATATAGTATATAGTATATATATATATAGTGTAATTATAATAATAATAATAATAATAATAATAATAAGAAAATCGGTTTTTTAAGCGAAATTCTCTATTGTTAATTCAATCGATCATTTCAATTCCACACACAATAATTAAAAAGTTTACTCCATTACAATATACACATATACAATATACAATATACACATAAATTATTAATTGATGACACTCGTTTTTTTCATTGTTTAAATTTCGATTTCATTGAGTCGATCGACGTAACACTTGAATTGTTTATTACTAATTCTATTATAACTAGTAACTAGTAACACATCAAATGGTGTACGGAATTATTTTACAGTTAATTACTATATTAAATATCAAATATTAAATTATAAATATATAAATATATATAATATAAAGTGATATAGTATGGACTATTTATTCCTTATCAAACTATGACTTGATTTATTTATCATTTGATAAATAATCTTATTACAATAATCAAAGTTTATATAATTTAATTTATCATCATATACCCCATATCCAAATGAATTACTCAAAAAATGCTCTTGTTATCAATGCGGATTCTCCTCTTGGTATTCAAGTGATAAGAAAGACTTGTTTATTAGGTTATCATGTTACTGCTTTAGCTGTTGATAAACTAAATGATTATCATAATCCAATTAAATTAATTAATTATACAAATCCAGAATTAAAATATTTTGTTAATGTCCAATTTATTGATCCTTCAATTTTATCAGATCAAGATAAAATTATTTCATCTTTAAATTTATTAAATAATTCTTATGATTTAATCATTTCTTTAAATCCAACTGCTGATGTATTCGAAAAATGGGATTTAAATTTAATTTTTGCCCTTTATAAAAAAAATTTATTTAATAATTCAAATACAACTATAATCATTGGTAGATCTTCTGAATTAACACTAACAACTGATAATAAAGCTTTAGAAAATACTGTTAAAAAATTAGGTGAAACATTATCAAAATCTAATATAGATTTTATTGATTTTATTAAAGTTGGTGCTATACCTGGAGATGAAGAATTTATCGCTGATACTTATTCAAATGAAATATTAAGAAAACAATTTAAAGTTTCAAAGATTAATTCAATTTTTGATATTATTAATTATATTATATTTTATTACATACCAGGTTTTTTATTATCTACAATTTTATCTATTAAAAATTATATCGAAACCAGAATACCGATAAAGCAAAAGGATGATTAATTTAATTATATATCTTTTGGAAATTTAATTTTTATTTTTGTCTATAACATTTTCAAATTTTCTTGGTTTTTAAATTTAGGTGTAGGCATTGGTGTATAATTATCGTCATACATTAAATCGAAATTTTTAATAGCTGTAACTTTCATTTTTAAACTTTCACAATCGATAAATTCTTTGTTCAATTCATCAACTGATTTAGCTCCAATTAATTTCAGAGTTGTTGAAACTTCTTTTTCCAAAATTTTAATACTCTTTTTAACTCCTTCATCACCATAAATTTCACTAAATAATATAGGCTTTGAAATAACAGGTATTCCACCTAAGCATAATGCTTTAACAATATCTGATCCACGTCTAAATCCACCCTCAATGAAAATATCAAATTCATCATCCTTATCAAGTTTCTTTCTTGTTTCATATAATACTTCAATAGGTGATTGACATTGATCTAATTGTTTACCTTCATGATCAGAAATTAGAACACCTTTAAACCCCAATTTTTTACTTTTAATAATATCTTCTGATCTTTGAATACCTTTTAAAATAATTGGAATTTGAACTTCATCTTTTAATTTTTGTAAATCTGTCCAACATAATTTAAAATTAGATTTTTCAGTTTTCAATAAAAGTTGAGGAGCTGGATGATTTTCATATAAATGTTTACTAGCTTCAATTTTTCTATAATGTTCTAAATTGCTAGATATTGAATTATTGATATCAATAAAAATTGCTTTAATATTTGAATATGATTCACTCAATTTATTCAAGTTAATGCATGCTTCTTTTAATTCTTCAACAGTATCAATTGAATATTGATAAAACACATCCTTACCTTTACTTTCTTTAATTAAATCTTCTAATGATGAATCACTATCCTTAGGAATAATATATATCATATCATTCAAAATGGCATTTTTAACAACAATATTCTCACCTTCATCTTGAATTAACCCTGATCCAGAAAATGAACCAATTAAAAATGGTAATTTACTATCGACCCCTATAATTTTCTTATTTAATTTAAGATTTTGAACATTAACTAAACATTTTGGTCTAAAAAATATTCTACCAAACACAGCTCTATTTTCAAATCTTGTAATTTCATTATCTGATCCAGATTGGATATAAGTATATAAAATATCAGGAAGTAATTTTTTTGCAACATATTCAAAATCATTTAGTGAGAATATTTGGTGAATCGATGGTTTTGTTTCTTTGTTATATGTTTCAATTATTTTATTATTATTATTATTATTATTGGCTTTCTTCTTCTTTTTAGGTAAATGTTCTTTAACAAAATTTTTATAATATTGTTCAACATCATCTTCTTCTTTTGTATCATTTTTTATTTTTCTAACATGAAAATCATCTAATTGTATCTCATTTTCTTTCTTGTTTTTGCTTTTATTTTTACTTTTAGTTTTAGCTTTATCTTTATCTTTATCTTTATCTTTATCTTCATCTTTCTTACTCTTTTTCTCCTTTTCTTGAACTATCAATTCACCTTTATAAGCATCACGACCTAAAAAATTTTCTAAATATGTTTCAGGGTGCTGCATTCTAAACCCTCTAGTCGCATCTTTACCAGCATATTTTAATAGTTTTCCTACACCACCAGGATGTGCTTGTAAAAAATTAGTAACATCATAAACATGACCATGGATACTAACCCAACAATCACTTTCTTTGTTATGTATATTTAATTCCTTTATAGCAATTAATGGGATCGTATCTGTGTTTATATATTCATGACCATGAACATTGGCTTCATTGATTGATTTATTAAAAAAATTAAAATAAGTTATATATCCTAAACTGATAATTGTAGACAGAAAAATTGTATTATTTCTAAATTTCAAAATTTTCGGATTCTTAGAGTAGTTGATATTAGAATATTTTCGGAAGGATTGAAATCTTGAATAATTCATCCGCAAATATGTTTTTGCAAACATTGTTATAAAACTATTAATTCAAATGAATCGCTTTAATAGTTGAGATTTACTAATATCTATATGATGGAAATGTGAAGGTGTTGAAGATATTGAAGATATATGTTAACTTTTATATTTAAGTGTGGATACACAAATCCAAATGTTTCGTAAGTTTAACCTAAATAGGTAATTACCGGTGATCGTATCATCCCCCCGAATTAGGGACCTTTTTTTTTTTTAGCGCTCAATCCTATAATAATATCCTATATATGTGTGTATAATTATTATATTAAGAATTTGACAAATTAATGTATTAAAAATGCGAGATTATAAAATTAAAGAATAGAATTATTATGAGAATATTAAATGGAAATAACAATAAAAATAAAATGTTAGCAAGAAAAACATATCCGTATATATATATATTATTGTCCAACAATAGTAACAATTTAAGAAATAAAATTAAAAGTCTTCGATTGTAATTTTCGCTTGATCACACATTGTTCTGAACACACCATTTTTATTCATGAATAATTTCTTTGGTGAATCAAATTCAACAATTTGACCTTGATCCATAACAAGAATTCTATCATAGTTAAGAATAGTATTCAATCTATGAGCAATACATAAAATTGTACAATCTTTAAATTCGCTTGCAATTGTCTTTTGAATTTTCGAATCAGTTTCATAATCAACACTTGATGTTGCTTCATCTAAAATTAAAATCTTAGTCTTTCTGACTAATGCTCTAGCTAATGCAATTAATTGTCTTTCTCCAATGGAAAAATTGGTACCATCATCTTCAACTGTCCTATTTAAATGGAATTTATGGAGATTTTCATCATCATTCTCTTGTAATTTAACACTTTCTAAATCTTCTTTTTTGACTAAACCGGCAATTGATAATGCATCCCATAGCTTTTCATCTGAATGCTCCTTAAACGGATCTAAATTTTCTCTAATTGTACCAATAAATAAAACTGGATCTTGTGGAATAATAGTTAATTTACTTCTTAACTTATGAAGACCTAATTTACTAATATCAACATCATCAATTATAACATTTCCTTCAAATTCAGTAAATCTATACAAACATGTCATAAACGTTGATTTACCTGCACCTGTACGACCACAAAATCCAACTTTTTCATTTTTATTAATATGCATATTGATATTCTTTAAAACATATGGTAACTCAGGTCTATATTTCATACTAACATCTTTAAATATAATTTCACCATTTTGTGGCCAAGTTTCAGCTGGATCATTTTCTGGAATTTCATATGGTGCTTCTTGAATAACATCAAATGCATAATAATTCAATCTTTCAACTGAATTGAATTCATTTTCAACTTGAGTCAAGGCTCTCATCATCATTGTCAAAATACCTGTAATGTTCATGACATATGTTAAAAGCAAACCTGTTGTAGCTGCATTGACACTAAAAACTGTAAAAACACATAACATTGAAATTATAAAGACAATAAAAAATGAAAGAATTGATAAGTTTGCACCTAACCATCTTTGATTCACAAGTGTTAAAAAATACGCTTCATTCTGACTATCAATTAATTTATCTAATCTATCCTTAACTTCTTGTTGAATATTGTATGCTTTAATTGTATCTTTACCTGATAAAACTTCATTAAAATGAGAGTAAACTAATGATCTTTTAACTGCTTCAAGTCTTTTGATTTCTCTTGCACTTGCTTGATAATAATTTGCAACAACAACATAAAAAATAATAATCAATGGAACTGCAATTGCAAACCATGGAATATAGATAATACATAAAATTATCGTACCAACAACATTACAAAATGGATTAATGAATTGTCTTAATTGTTCAACAAGTTCATTATCTAAAGTATCTGTATCTTTAGTAAATCTATTTAAAACTCTACCAATTGGTGAAACATCCATAAATGCCATTGGAACATGTAAAATTTTCTTAGAAGCATTAAGATTTAAAAACCTTGCTGCATTATTTGTAAAATAACAAATCAAATAAAAGAAAGTTGCTAAAAAGATTGTGTATAAAAATGAAAACATAACATAAAGACCCATATAAAATGCAGTTGGTCTACCAGTAAACTTATCTTCAATCCAAAATGTTAACCATGTGTTCGTGAAGATGTTACAAAATGTCGTTAGAATTGCAAAACTAACGAATATCATTGGTGAAATAAACTTAAATTTGCCAAATGCTAATTTGCAATAATTCAAATAGATTGAAAATTTAAGTGAATTAACAGCTCTTTCTTCATCTCCAACAATTTTGACAATATTATCACCGGAACCAGATTTGGCAGGTTCAGTAACAGTTTTCAATAAATGAAGGTTAAACTCTTGTTCTTTTAATGCAATATCTTTCTCTTCTTCAGTCTCGATTGATTCTTCGGGATTTTTTTCTAATAAATTATTCTGATAGGTCAATAAATTAATTAATTTTTGATTTCTCTCTTTTAATTCATCTATCGTACCCATGTCAATTGTACCATCTCCATTTATGAATATCATTTTATCTGCAGATTCGATCAAACTTAATTGATGAGTTGCCATTATCCTGGTTTTATCCTTTAATAATCCTAAAATACAATTTTCAACAATATGTTTACCAACTTTAGCATCAACAGCACTTAATACATCATCTAATAATAAAATATCTTTATCTGCATATACAGCTCTAGCCAAGTTAATTCTTGCCTTTTGACCCCCAGATAATGTAATACCTCTTTCACCAACTTCAATCATGTCACCACCTGGAAATTGGTCAAAATCGCTTTTTAAAGAACAAGCATCAACTACTTTCCTATATTTATCTTCATCATAAGGTAAACCAAATAAAATATTATCACGAATCGATGAATTTTTAACCCATGGATATCCACATAATAACAGGTCACCATCAACTAAAATTTTACCATTTGTTCTTTTCATTAAACCTGCTATTGCATTTAATAATGAAGATTTACCTGAACCAATACTACCAGTAACAACTACAAATTCACCTTTGTTAATATCAATATTAATATCATGTAAACCTGGAAATGCAGTTTTCTTCAAATCATGAGATTTTGCATCACTTAAAGAACTTGAAAATTTTTCTGAACTTTCGACTTCTGTTGTATTTGAGGAGGGGTAATCGTTATTTGATGATGGATTAGATTCGGGGTTCAAATCATCATCAAACTGATCCCATTCGAAATCTCCATTTTCAACTTTGATTGATAATTTTTCATCGGTGAATTTTTCAATTGAAAAATGCTTTTCATCAATATCATTACAGACTAAAAATTTATTAATTTTTTTAAAACTAACAATCATATCAGCAGTAAATGTTAATGCCATAGGCGCAAGCATAAATTGAATTGATAAAACTTGAAACAATGAAAGAGATGAAAAAATATTTGCTGCTGTTTTACCACTTGCTATATCAAAAGCTGTACAAAAAGTTGCCATTGAAGCAATAATTGGCATTGCAAATGCAAGAGACATTAAAACATTTCTTGTTGATTGTAATTTTAAAACATAATTCATTTCAGTTATACGAGCATTTTGAATTCTTTCACCATAAGATTTTTCCCAACTATAAAATTTAATCATTTTATAATTTTTTAATAACTCTTTCATTAAATTAACCCTCAGATCAGTGAAAACTGAAGCTTTTTGTCTAATACCCATCAACTTTCTAATTCTTGAACCTAAAAATATAACAACAACAATGAAAATACCAATACCGACTAATGCAGAAACTCCAATATTCCAAATTAATAATCCAATACAAATTGCAACAGGTATAAACGTTGTTAATAAAAATGGTAAAAATCCAATTGCCAAATCAATACGATTTATATCTGTACTAATAACACTTTGAACTTTACTAGCAGCAAATGAATGGTTACCCTTATCATCAATTGATAATGTTTTATCTAATAATAACCTTGTTAAAATGGCTCTTGACTTTGCACCACATATTTGAAGATGATGAAAAGCATGACTGATTGTCAATGATGAGAAAAATATCATTAAACACACTCCAATTGCATAACCAACACCTTTACCAACATTATTATCTAATCCTAATGCTTTATTTTGAACAAAAGTAATTAATTTCTTTTGTAATAAAGGAGCAGTTGAAGTAGTTGAATCTGATAAAATTTTATAAATTATACCCATTGAATACTCAAATTTTAAAGTTTTAAATAAACAAAGAGGAATTAATAATGTCGGTATAACAAAATCTGCTAAATCATTTGGATCAATTTCATCATTTGAATTATAAACTCTACCTTCCTTTTTAAATTTTTCTGTTAAAAATTTATCAATTGCCTTTTTCATATCTTTTTCGAAATAAGATCGAAATAATGAATACATATTATCAGTTTTTTGTTTATCTTCCAAATAAAATAAATCATTTTCTGTCAAGGTTCTTTTATATCCAACTTGCAGAATCGGATTTAACCACCAAAACATCGCCCTTGATATTAAATTTGTATGATATTCACCAAAAGGTTTCCTTTCTTCATCAGACGGAACTGGGGGTATTTTTTTACTCATTAAAAAAGATAATAATCTTTTTTGTCTTTTCAAAGAAACATCATTTTGCTCTTCTAATTTTGGATCAGAGTTTTGCATCTTTTAATATAAATATCTAATAATGAAAATAAAATATGTAGTTCTAAAATTGATTTAAAATGATATATTTTGTTTCTCTTTTCAATCTTTTATTTTGTTTTGTATTTGAAAGTGAATAAACTGAAATCGGATTTAATAAAGAATGAAAAATTCAAATAAAATAAAACGAGTCGTAAAACGAATAATAAAATCTTAAAAATATGTTCTTAATTATATACAGAATATATAAGTCAATGAATAAATCCTATTATGATAACAGAATTTGTCTTTATCTTTTTTTTAGTACAAAAATTTATGGTTAAAAGTAAAAAAAAACAACTTAAATGATAAATATATATACAAATATAACGACGCCATCTTGTTAATCTTCATGCATACATACATATTAACTAATACAAAAAAAATATTTTATATTTAGAGCCACTTCACATATATAGATATAATCTCGGAAATAAAGAAACAGCTGGAAATTAAAATTCTTGGAGGCGCACTATGTAGTTAAGGTAGTGTCACCGAATCATAGGTGCATAAATTGTAATACAAATCCTAATTAATTTAAATATTAGAATGCGCTTATTAATTAATATTAATTTATTCGATTAATTTATTTTTATTAATGGAGAAATCCAGTTTATTTCCTTCGTTGAGTATTTTACATTATAATTGTACAGAACAACAAGCTGGGCTGAAATAGTCATAATTTATATACATGTATATATATAGGTCTTGGCTTTTGACTTTTTTTTTTCTTGCGTCGATCGACCATAAGTTTTTTTTTTTATTTTATTTACTAAAGTGTGAGTGACTTAACATGAATTATAAAGATGAATAATTATTATGATTCCAAACAAGAAGCAAAAGATGGAGTAATGCTAATGCTGACCTTTTATTTTGATCATGTTTGTTATTTTTCACTTCCCAAGGGACTGGTATGGACTCTGATCATTATTTCGAAGTTTTTTTCCCTATAATCTCCCCACATGTTTATATGTGTAATTATTGGCTATGTATGATCAATTTCTTGGGAGGTTCATAAATACACTTGAATCCTCTTGAAATATAGAAGTAAATCATAATCCGTAATTCACTATTTTATTTGTTTCAAAAAAAAAAACTAATTAATATCTTTAAGCTTATTTGAATTAAAGTAATTAATTTCATAATTTTAATTATGTTGGAACATGATTTGAAAAATATACATATTTCAAGTGATTCGTCTGCTGAAGCAAATAAAGCTAAACAACTTTTAAAGGAAATTCCAAAACAGAATACTGATCAGTCAACTCCTCGAGATCAATCATATGTTGAAACAGCTAAATTTAATACTGAACAGTTTCTAACTAAGAATAATAATAATAATAATAATAATAATGCTTATCAAATGAAACCAACTCCTCGTGGTGAACAAGCAAAATATACTTATGCTGCTGATGATAATTTTAATGATTATTCGAATGCCAAAAAAAGTAATTTATCTGATTATAAATATGCAAATTATACTTACTCATCAATGGTTGATCCTGTTATTTCAAATAAAGATGTTGTTGAATCTGAACAAAAACTTCATTATTTAGCTGCAGAAAAGAAAAATACTGATCTTAAAGGAACAATGAATATTCCAACGACCGGTTTTGATACAAATCAACACGATACTGTAGATGATGATGTTGAGATGTCTGGTACAAATGAATTTGGTGGAAAAGCTTATAAAAATGACTCAAAAAAAGGTTATATTTCAACTGCTGGTAGAGATGTTAATATAAAGGAACGTGCATCAGCAAATGATTACGACACTAATATGAATACTGAAACATCAGATCATCCTCATCATAACAATCATCATCCTCATCATAAAAATAATTTTAATAATCCATATCAATATGGCACTAATATTAATGAAGACCCAAGGGATCATTATGATACTGGTGAAAGTCGTTTGGAATCTGGTGATCTTTCAAATTTAAAAGGTACAAGTCAAACAAAATCAACTTCAAAGAATGATTCGAGTGATAATGATACAAATCATGGTGTTTGGTCAACAATTTCAAATTATTTAGGTGTGGGTTCAAATGATGGAAAGGAAAAAGCTGATGATTCAATGGGTATGCCAGGTGGTTTAAATATGGAAAATAATGATTCTTCTTTTGTTGAAGAACCTCAATGGCATAATATGGATCAATCTCAAAGAAGACAAATGGATGCAACAAGAATGAATAATCCTAAAACTTATAATTCTAAACATTCTAAATTTGGCTTAGCTGGTGGTTCAGAAACAAAAGGTGATGCTGGTATGGGTTTTATTTCTAGGTTTTCAGGTAATTCAAAAATGAGGTCAATCAGTGATAGTAATGGCAACCAAACTTTTGATCCACAAAAATATAAGTCTACATTAGCTTGTCCAGCAGGCGGTTCGCCACAAGAAAACTATAATAATGCAGAATATCATCATAAGCATCAAAATTCAGGTCAAGGTATCAATGCAGATATAGATGAAACTATTTTTCAAGGTGGTGAAAATCCAGATATTCATTTAGGTTCAACGATTAATGATAAAAAAGATATTTTTGATGTTGCTGGTGCCTCGGGTTGTGCAGGTTTGGGATATACTCTGGGTCCTGGTTCGCATAAGAAACAAGGTGGTAATATTGCTTCTAATTTAATCACAGATTCAGCACCTTATAGATTGGTTCAAAATCCTCAAGATGCTGCACATTTGAAATCAGAAGATCCAAGTAATTTAAAAATTAAAGATAAAACATATTCTGAACATGATTATGTTTCTGACATGAAGCCAAGCGGCAATAGTTCATATAATCAAAAACAAGCTATGATGGAATCAGATAATTCAAGAATAAGAGGTACAAACAAGCAGCAAACTCTAGGTTCTAAGTTGTCAGAATCCGCATATGGTACCAAACCCTATAGTAATGATGGTTATTACGCAGGTACAAAGACCAAAGATATCATGAGTGGTGGAGATTTTAATTCAGCTGGTATGAGTACTCAAAACAAAGATGTATCTGGCATGAAGGCTGAAAATATGGATTATGGTAATCCTTTACAACATCATCAGTATGGTTTTGCTCAAACAAATGATAATATTTATAATTCAAATGAAGAAAAATCTACACAAGGTGATTCTCACATGACAGATGCTCATATGGAAGAAAGTCAGTTTGCTGATATTTCGGATTTGAAAAATTCTAATACAAACCAAAACATGCAAGGAAATTCAGAGATGGTTGATCAACCAAAAAAATTTGTCAGAGATCATGATGGAAAAGTTTTGCACGATGATCATAATGGTGCAGATGCAACTAAAACCAATGTTTCGCATGAAGAGTCTTCAAATGCTGAAAATTCAACAGAAGGCTCTGAAAAAAAATCTGAAAAACCATTAGATAAGATTAAGCATATGTTTGGTATTGATAAAAAACACAAATCCAATGTTGAAAAGAAGAAAAATCAGGAACATGGTACTGTTTTTGGTGGTTCTAGTAGCACATCTAAAGAATCTGATGCTAACATGAATAAAAATTCAAACTCTGGTTTCGCTGGTGAATCACAAGGAGTGGAATCAACAGAATTTTCTAATGATGTCTCTCAATCCGGTATGCAATCTACTATGGATAAAACCACACATTATGATACCGATGTTCATGGATCAGGTATGATGGGTAATAAAATGGATCACTCAAACTATGCTTACGACGCCGCTGGTAATCAAGGCTATCAAGAATCTACCCCAAGACACACTCCAGCTGAGATGACAGATACTGGTAACAAAACTGGTTCTGATTCACAGCAGATGGCTAGTGACATGCATGAACAAGGAAAGCCACGTCGTAGGAAGAGTATAATTGATACTATCAAGGATGTATTTTGAAGATGGCTTTAGGATGTTTTTTAACTTTTTATTTCATCTTATTTTTATTCTTTTTATTAATAATATATACCCCATTTTGAATTGTGTTTCATATCTCATTTTTTTACCTTTTGTATTTCTGTTTCGGTTTATAACAATTTTATAGGATGAAAATTTATTATATCAACACGTAAAAGATGTTGATGTTAACGCCGTTTACCAATTTTAAACCGCCGATCGTCGCGTTTTTTTATTTTTTTTGTGTTTTTTTGGTTTCTAAAGGGATGGCGAGCTTGTTTGATTTTGTGACGAATTTGTACACAATTTCGAGTTGTTTGAGGCACTTTAAAAGAATAAATCCTTTAGGTCTGCCCAAATTGCAATTAATTGGAACTGGATATTAAAGTACTAATTAATTACTTAGCAATGTCGTTTTTTGAAAATTTACAACACCAATTTCAGCAAACTACACAACAACTTACAACTTCATTGAATAACTTATCAATTCAAGATACTGCTTCACAAATATCAAGCAGTGTTCAACAAAATATTTCAAATCTTGAAAAGGAAGTTAATAATTTAAAACCAATTTTTGCTCGTACTACACGTTCTTTGCAAGAAAAATTTGGATCAATTGATGATATTTCTGAATTACCAAAAGAATATAAAGATTTAGAAACTCGTGTTGATAATATTCGTCAATTCTATCAACGTGTTCTTGAAATCACAAGACAATATGAATTAGAAGCATATGATAATCCATCAAACTTAAAGGAAAGTTTAAGTGATTATACATCATTAATTAACGAAAAAATTAATGAATTATCACAAGCTAATACAACACAGGATGCTGAAAACGTTTTATTATCAGGTCGTAAAGATAAGACTCCAAGAACTTTTTCACATCAATTTAGTAAAAATATGAAAGTTTTAAGACAAAATATTTTAACTAATAAAAAAGTTTCATCATTACCATTAATAACTTCGAATAATGAAGTTACTGAAACAACAGAATCTACTGGTGTTGATAATGAATTTAAAGAAACTCCATTAACTAAAGCATTATTAAAAATTAGTGAAGCTGAATATAAAATTGGTAATGAAAGATTAGAACAAGATAAATTAATTATTGTGGAATTTAATAATAAAGTCAAGAATCTATTAAGAAATGATTTCGCTAAATGTAGTCAACTGAGAAATCAAGTTGAAACAGCTAGATTAAATTTTGATACAACGAGAGCTGAAATTAAAGCATTACAAAATGGTAATCCAGAAATTGAAATTCCTGAAAAATTAAGTAAAAAATTAGAAGAATCTGAGGATGACTTAGTTAATGCAACGGAAATTGCGGTGGAAGCTATGAAAGAATTGATCAAACCATTAGAAAGTATCAATTTATTAAAACTTTTGTTTAAGATTCAGTTGAATTATCATAAAAATGTTGTTAGTGAATTAACCAGCTTAGTTGACAACTTAGAAGCAATACCTCTGGATGATGATGAATGATTTCATTTCTCTTTTTTTTTCAATTTGATTATTTATTCTACTTTAATTTACCTTAATCTTTTTGTTGTTGTTGTTGTTGTTGTTGTTTTAATTTCTATTCTTATTTTCTACACCCTTTATATCTTTTTAGTCTGTTCTGTTATATTTTATTCTATATTTTTAGGTTAATTAGTTTATTAAACAATTAAAAAAGCAAAAAATGTATACATGCTAAAGTTCTAAAATTTTTTCCTAGTTTCAATGGTGATAAGAAATTCCAAATCCTTTCAATGGAGACCAAAAGATTTGTTGATATTCAATATTATAGAGAGTTTGTTAAAGAAAACTTCAGCAAAAGCCAAACCTAAGCAAATAGCAAAGAAATAAAGAACAACAAAACTCATAGCAGCAAGCATGATCGCGTAACCAAACATAGCAATTAAGAAAGCAACAAGTAATCTAACAATGTCATTTATAAATTCTCTTGGACCCATCCATAATAATTTCTTAAAAATTTGACCTACTGATAAATCAACTTTTGGTGGTTGAGGAGAAGATTTTGAATCTTCAGTACCACATTCACAATCTTCTTCAATAATAATAGTATTTGAATAATTATGGAAAATTACTTGTTCTAGATATGCACTTAAAAAGATAAGACCTCTGAAAAAAAATGAACAGAAAAATAGAACACAGAAAACACCGAAAGCACCAGCACCTGTATTTGCATGTAAAGATTTAAAGAAAGCAGGAGTGTTACTATATCTTGTTGTCATCCACATTGACATTTGCATTGTAGATGAAGAACTATCGGATGAAGTTGGCATATCCATGCCACTCATTGAAGAATCTGTACTAGATGGAGTAACTGTGTTACTAGTACTTGTTGGCATATTCATACTAGACATATCCATACCAGACATGCTCATAGTATGCGTGTTTATACTGGTCATAGTTGCTTCTGCAGAGCTCATTGTAGAAGCCATATGCATGGCAGTGCCAGACATCAACATTGAAGTAGAAGCTGAAGTAGTGATTGATGTGTCCATATTTGACATATCCATATTTGACATTGTGTTCATATCCATTGTGAAAAATTTATTCTTTTAATATTATTGAACTATTCAGCCTTCAAACAACCAAAAAAAAAACATTTTATGATCAAACACATAGTTGCTTCCGAATACTTTTTCTGATAAAAGGATGTATACAAGTATTTAAATTATAGCTAGTAAATAAATTCAACAATAAAATAAATAATAATAATAAACGCTTTTTTTCAAATTCACCAACTGAAATTTGCTCATTTTTCCCAAAAGGGAAAGTGGTACAGTCAAACTAAACACGACAAATTAATAGCTCAATTATATAATTTCTACTGCACCACTTGCCACAAACTGCGCCACCAAGGCATATCGCATCACGTGGACTTCTCCAGGTCTTAATTCTAATAAAGTCCCTTCAACTTTGGTTTGAACTGGCTCAACTACTTGTAAGAATACATGGGCATCCTCTGGGGGCGGTTCCACCATTGCAGAATCTTCACCTAAATTTTCATGGGTACCTTCCATTTTCCCCAAAAACTGAGCACTTAGCAACGAATGCACCATTGCTAAATGGCCCTCCAAATAAATAACTTCATCCGATGAAAGTTTTTCTTTCTCTTGAGTATTATCTTGCACGTAAAGGGCATATTTATCTAATTTCCGTAATCTATGACGAATATATGACCTTAAAAGAAACTGTACTCTCTCAAGCTCACTTTCTATGAGTACCAATTGTAATTTAATATCCTTTTCATGTGTTTGTAAGGTCACACTATTACTTTCAATAAACTCAAGCTGCCTACGCACTCGATTCAGAATACGGCCCACTAAAGCATCCTCATGGGGCAAAATCACTGGGACAGTTTTTTCTCGCACCCATGCTTGTTGTAAGAGAAGCACATCTTCAGCTTGAGCATTATCATTTAAATTACTCTGTTGAGGTAAGGTTTCATGAAACTGTTGTTCAAAATCATCAATAATAGCAGCAACTGTGGCTTGTTCGTCACGTTCACGCTCACGCTCACGTTGTTGTTCTTGGCCTCTCTCTGTACCAGCAAAATCCATTTGATTTATTAACGTTGATAAAAAGAACTCTATATTTAAATTATTATATATAAATAATAATAACGCGTCAAGTAATTATTAAATATCAAAGCGTGTGTTTAAATTTGGAAATTGTGTGTGAATTTGTGAGATTTTTCGAAAATAAGCGAATTCAGACATGAATTCCTTCAATTTTTACTAATTGAGAAAATAATTGTTGTTTATTTGACTTATTTATGACACTTAATAACTCGAAGCAATGGATGTCAAACAAATTTTACTGGATAAAAAGAAAAAATTACAGGAATTGAAAAAACAGAGGGCTTTAAAAGAGCAAGAAATAACATCACAATTAGAAAATCAGAAAGTAATAGCATCAGAAGAAGATATACTAACAAATAAATTAGAACATCCTGATGAAGAAGAAATTTTACCTAATGAGCAGGAACAGAAAAACTTAGCCTCTCTTGATATTGATAAAATTGACTTAATCATTCCACCATTAGAAAAATTTGACTTTCTAAATTCTAAGGAAATTGAATCAACGATTGATACTGAAGAATTGACTATTCAATTAAAACGAGATTTAGAAAAATCAATAAGGAAAGAGTTAGAAGAAAAATATAAACAGCTCTATGAAAACACAGTCAAAGATTTAAAGCCAGAAATTGTTGATAACTTACAATCAAGCCCTGCAGAAACAAAGAAAATAATAAAATATCCAACTACTAAAGTTAAACAAATTTCAATATCGGAAAATTCTTTGAATACATTTCTGACTTTACATGATGACAGTATAACTATTTGGAATATAAAAGACAATGAAATTTTTATAATTGACCAAATACATTTATTTTCACAGGTTAATTTTGCAATATTTGATTCCAAGGAACCAAATAAAATAATATCAGCTTATGAAACAGGTTATATTCATATAACCAATCTAGATGATAGTTCAGAAATTCAAACGGCTGCACAGTTAGCACCAATCATTTCAATTCATCAATCATCTACTTCTATAATTGCATTTTGTTCAAAAGGTGATTATCTTGTATTCGCTAATAATCTAATTGATGAACTAATACCTAAAAAAAATATATTCACATCATCAGAATTTACTTCAAATCTTTCTAATTTCCAGTTAAGCGATTCTAATTTATCAAATTTGGTAATTTCTTCATGTACCTTTATTAATTCAAATAGTGCAATTATTTCCTTACTTACAGGTGAAATGTTATTAATTGATTTTGGTTCATATAATGTTTCCTTATTATACAAACCACAAAATAATCCGTTGCCTGCTATGTCCATTTCTTATAATTCTGGTAAAGTTTTAATATTGGGATTAGATCATACTTTAAACATAATAAGTATATCTACAGGAACCAAAATTGTGGAACCCGTTTATATTTCACACTTAGCCTTTTTTGTTGAATGGATAAACCCTGATTTATTTGTTTCGTGTTCTGTTCAAAATCAAGTCACTGTTTGGAAAATTGATAATGAGAAAATTATAAAGGTAAAGCAAATTGAGCATAATACTGATACTGATGAAAAGCCATTAATTTCAAGTTTAAAAGTAATAAATACGTCAAAGATCTTAATAGGCGACTTAGAGGGAGGGAACTATATAATAAATGTAAATTAAATTAAATTAAATTGTAAATGTTTTTATAGTATTAAGATTATAGAAATTTGTTTGAAAGTTCGTCTTTTGATTGAATAATAATGTCGCCAAATAATCTATCTTGTTTAAGAGAAATGGTATTTTCTGTTCCTAAAACTAATAATTCAAAAAATGTTCTAGTTGCACTACTCTTTTTGTTTTCTGAAAGCTTACAGGTATCAACAATTGCATCAAATGAAACAATTGTAGTTTTTTCATCAGCAAAAACATTACGAAGTTCCTGTGCAACTTCGATAGTGGTTTTATTCTTTGTTCTCATTTCTTCATAATGATTATCAAAATCTTCAACTTCATTATTTTCTTCAATCATATCTTCAAGTGATTCTTCTGGTTGCGCTAACTCTGGCAATGGCGCAGTGTGTCTATCATCTTCAAAATTTAGTTCATAATCAGCTGGTGGTAAATCATCGGCATCAACGTTCGGTAATGATTCATCGGTATGGTTAATGGAATCAGTAAATTCATTCATTGTAGAAAATGCTGGAATTTCTCCTTCAATTGCAGCGGTTTCAATCATTGGAGAATCAATTTCCTCAAATGTGTCACTTGAATCAATTAATCTTCTTCTTTTAATGGATTTCCATGATGAACCAATAGCATTTAAAAACCTTGGTTTTAGTGAGTTGATAATCAAGTCATATGATTCATTACTTTGTATAACGGTTTCTTTATTCTGTTCTCCGTGTAAACGTAAAGGATATTCACGTTGATTCTTTTTCAATACATCCGTTGGAATAACATTGGTTTCATCAACAATTAAACGTTTTCTATGTGTTCTAACTACGTGTGTGTTTATGTATTGTTGTTGTTTTTGAACTGATTTTCTTTTAACCTTTCTTTTTTGAATAACTTCAAGCTCTTCTTCATCATCATGATCATGTTCCTCCTCTTCCTCTTCTTCTTCCTCTTCCTTTTCATTGTCAGTATTTGGTTCCAATTCATTGAAGGTATTGTTTGCTGTACCCATAGCATCAAATCCATTATCATGGACTTCATCAATAGTAAATTCTAAATCCATATTATCAACAGCAGCAAGTTGATAATCACTTATACCTGCAACTTCATTACTTTCATTTCCAGGATTCTTTTTTAAATCTAAATCTAATGGTAATTCAAAATCCTCAACTTCATCTAAATCGTCAAGCGGAGGGACAGCCCTTCTAGCAAGTGCATCAATAGAAATATTCGCAGCGTCATGCGCTTCATGAGCATTATCGTCCAAAAAACGATCACCAAAATCAGGAATGCTCATTGTTGTTGCATTATCAGTAACTTCACTATCATGAAAATTATTTCTACCAACACTAATATCACCTAGCGCATAATCATTACTATCCACAACACTATCTGAATTAGTCCAAACTTGGGTATTTGTTGAAGATACGGCATTTGAACCGCCAAAAATTTTAGTAATATCGAAAGCTTGGGTATCATATAACACATTAGCTTCAGTAATTTTATCCTTTAAAGTAATTTGATCTAATGATGAAACAACGGTATCTTCAATAGGCAACGTAATTGATTTTGAAATTGCAAAAGCTGATTTGAGTTGAATTAAGGCTAATGAAACATCATCATATAAATATCGTGTTTTACGTGAATATATTTTAATAACACCATATAACAATTGACCTGAAATTCGCAATGTTATTGGTTCCTGACCTTCTTTGACATTATTGATATTATTTTCAGATTTTATTTCTGACTGTGTTAAAAATTGTAATTGCGAATCTGATTCCCCTGAAACTAATGTTGTATTATTATTGTTATTGAATTCACTAGAATATTCAATTGCACGTGTCGATTGAACAATTGATGTTTTTAAATATTGTTGTTTGCTTAATTTTTTTTCTAAACTTGCAGCAAGCCAAGCACTAGCAAGCGGACCATCTCCATAAAGCAACTGGTTTGTAGAAGACATATATTATGTGGTGGCAAATACAGAATATTGCTTAGTAAGAGGATGATTATAGAGACAAAGATAATAATAAAAAAAATAAAAAAATCATAAACAACCAGCACAATTCATGTTACAAAAAAATAGATTACGCGTTTTCTTCTCCTAATCATATAAAAAGTAGCATAAGTTATTATTAAAAATTATATATAGTCATAAAATATGTAGAGCTTCCTAAAAAGTGTACTCAGATGAAAGGAACATGTTTTTTTAAATATGGAATTAAAAGCTTTGCTGATTCACTAAATGGCTTGTACGCACCGATTTCCCAGGTTGGTAACCAATTCAAATAGTCGTAATTTGAAGATGGGCCTTTCATGCCTAAACAGGTTGGACTAAATAACCAAAATGAACTAATAACAATAGCATAGAAAACAAAGAACACAGCTTTTTTTGTAAATGGCTTGCGGCCCCAAGTTAAATAATCAACGGTAAAACCAGTCATAAAAATTGCAAAATATAATGATGGCATATAATGATGGAAATAAGTAACTCTACCCATAACAATAAATGGAATATAATGGAATAAATAACCTAATAATGGTATGATAGCAGTTGTAAAAATCAGCCATAATGAACTTTCATCTAATATTATATGTTGAGTTCTCCATTTTTTAGATAATGAAATTAAAACGAAAAAGTAAATAGAAACACATAATGAGGAAAGCCAAATAGTTATTGGATTACCAAACATATAATATTTGGTAACAGCCGGTGACCAACTACTCATCCTGATACCTCTTCTCATAATTGGCCATTCCCACCATGATGAAGCAATATTATCATTCTTTGATGGATCTGGAGTTAAAGCATTATTAGAAGCCGCCATTGAACGTTGTAATTGGATAAAATCTTTGAAGAAGTTGGATTTTGGATATGAATATTCCAAATCTGCATTTAATGAAGATGCTACAACACTTTCAATGTTCCAATTTGCAGAAGTATCAAAATATGAGCTTAAAGAACCTTCTTTGGAAGGCTGTAAACAAACTACTTCACCTTGTTGAAAACCCCACGTTGGATAACTTTGACCTGTTGTACCAAGATAACAACCTAATTCTTTATGTCTAAGTCTGAAAGTAGTGGAAACTGGGTGCACATATTTAGTGAAATTTTCATCAATTTCATATAATTCTGCATAAGTCGAATTTGAAGAATGTAACTGGGAAACAATTTCAACAATCCAATCGTCCTTTTCATCACCAATGGTTTCGTCACCATAACCAGATACCTCCCATGCAAGGTTTGTTACATGAGCAGGAATCTCATGTGAATGCAAATTTCCTTTAGTGAAAACATGAGATAACCTTAAAACATCACCATCTTTTAAATAACCATTTAACGGTTCTGCAGAACGTGAATTTGAAATTCTCCAATTGTTATTCATATCCTTAAAACCGTAAGTGGTCACTTGGTGTTGTCTACTACCAGATGGATAAACCTGTTGATGAGAGTGTAATAAATTTGAATTCATACCTTGAGAACGTAAAGTAATTTCATCATCAATTTGAACAAATCTTGGTTGTGCGACGATATCAGTTTGTGCCATGTTTGCTTGAAACAATGTATTCATTGAGCCACTGCCTTCACCTGGCAAATATAATAAATCCAAGTGAATCTTAAAGAAAAGAACATAAATTAAAGCTGGGATTATAATTAATGAGATGATTCTCCTAATCCAAAAAGTAACATATTTCCAAATTTTAAACTTTGGATCCCAAAGTTTGGCCCATAAATCAACGACTGTATAGATACCAACAACTGCTGTAACAAAAAGGCCAACCCATTTGATGCTACAAACACAACCAATGCTCAAACCTAACATAAGGTACCAGAAATCAACTTTTATAGATTTACCTTCAAAAGCTCTATATTTATTAACTTGAGCTAAACATAGATAAGTAGTACCTGTGAAAAAAAAAAGGAAAGAATCTAAAAGAACAAACTTTCCTAAAACAATAAAACTTGAGTCTAAACAGATCATCAAAGTAACTAAATACGTGGTCAAAATATTCATGCCTAAAGCCTGACATGTATACCATGCAATTGGTGTGATTGCTGAACTAAAAAAAACCTGAAATAATCTCATCCCATAGAAGTTGATATCACTAGGGTATGTTGAACCGGATCCAAATTTATAGTCAGGATTACTGGATGCATTATAACCTACCAACCATTCAGATAAACCACAAAGCATTTTACCAAGCGGTGGATGAACATCATGGTAGAACGTATGCTTATTGTAAAATGAACCGAATTTTGCAAAATGAGCTTCATCCCAAATAACTGAATTGTTTGAACCAATCTCGTAATGTCTTAAATAAAATGAAAGGATAATAAATAATAATGGTGCAATATAATCATTAAAAATCCTTGGAAATCTAACAGCAAATGGTTTTTTCTTTTTACCTTTTACAAGTTCACAATTCACATCAGCTTCAAAACGAAAATTATTTTTCTTTTTCTTTCTATGTTTTAGTCCATCTTTCTTTTGAACATATTCGGGTTCTTCATTTTCAGAACCATCATTACTCGAACTAGTCTTACTTCCACGTTCAATTGCTGTTGTAAACGAAAAATTTTTGAATGCAAAAGGTCTTTGATCTTCCAAAGAACTGTCATCGTTTGCATCATCATCTTCTTCTTCCCAATCATCTAATTGTTGAGTTTCATGTTCATGTTCATATTTATGTACCAGATATGCAATACTAGATCTTCTTCTTGCCCCACTTAACTCCTGCAGAGTCAGAATCTTACTTGAACGCCTACGCTGCTTCAAAGCCATGTTTCTCGGGTCTGTAATAGAAATGAAAGAACCCAATGGCAAAAAATAAACTATAAATTAATTAAAACTATAGGAAAGCAATCATCAATCATAGGAGAAGCTGACAGCTATCATCAATAAACTCACCGCAACCCCCAACCAGCAACCGCTAGCCCAGCAAATGTGAATTTTTAACTACATATTTTCAGAAAAATCGGGCGAGAAGTGGACTTATTTGAGTTTTAGTTAAAAACTAATACATATGTAATTACTTAATATTATCATCAAATGCATGTTAGAATTAACACATATAGTTATATAACATAAAATTTAGAATACAGAAGATACGTAAATTTCGTAATCAATAGAATAAGATCCTTATATGAAGCCCTAAAAATCATTGGCCGCCTTGCTCAAAATTTAGATATTCAGTGTTGGAATAAAACTCGTCCATGCCCTTATTAGTAGACATGCTAATATTAGATCCCCCAGTTATTTGTGCATGATTAAAACCAAAATGCTGCTGTTGTGAGGGCGCTTGCTGGCTTCCAATCATACCAAAACTTGTATTGATAGGCAAAGTTGTATGTCTATTCGGGTTAGGAGTATTTGGAGCAGTTAAACCTTTATTACGTAGTAGATTCAATGACGCAGTGGAAGATGAATGATGTAATTGATTAGCTTGTTGTTGTTGTTGTAATTGCTGTAGACTTTGTAAATTTGATAATCCTTGGCCAGATACACCCATGTTTATATTGTTCATAGTACTTATACTAAAATTATTCATACCGAGATTAGAAGTTTGGTTATTATATGAATATTGCTGTGATTGCGAAACAGCTCTTGGAGATTGTTGCCTATATCTATTATTATTTAACAGTAAAGCGGGATTGGATGCCAACACGGTATGAGAATGTGATCTAATTAATGAAGGTTGGAAACTCATAATATTAGAATTTGTATTAAAATTAGTATTTGTATTTGGATTGGCATTAATTGACAAAGAAGCTAAATTTAAAGAATTTAAATTATCACCACCTGTCAACTCATTACACTGTTCAACTTCAGGTTTTTTAATTGTAACAATTCCAATTTCATTTGTTTCTACCAATGATAAATATGAACAAAGTTGCTTGATATACAGTTTTGCTTCATTTGATAAACTTGTACTTGAAATCATCAAATCAGATGCAGAAGGGTTATGTTTACATTCTTCCTTAAAAATAATTAATCTAGTATAAATTTCTAACACTTCAGAGTTATTAAAATCCAAATCTGATGGGGGTAGACGTATATCGGCGAGTGACGGAAAATTGATGATTGGTTTATCTAAAAAATTTGAATTCTGGATTGAATTGACAGTAGGAGATTGATCAGCAACGTTGCCTAAAGGATTGAAATTAGTTTGAGGTGGAGCAGAGGCAGTTGAATAAAGTGATGCTAACGAAGTTGCAGATGCAGATCTATGTTGTTCCTCTAATTGGCATCTTTTCTCTTTCTTTTCCCTTTCAATTCTTTCTCTTTCTTGAACAGGTAACATTTTCTTATATTCAACACGCAATTTTCTACCATCAATTTCCCTACCATTCATAACTGAAACTACTATTGCAGTTTCTTCAATTGAATTAAAGTTTGCAAACGCTAAACCTCTAAAAACGCCATTATCAAAATGATAATTAAATGCATAAGGTAAAGGTAAACTAAGTTTAGACATAACATCTAATAACTGTTCTTTCTTAATTGCAAATGGAATATTCTTAATTACAATTGCAGTTGGAATCAAATCTTCATCATCTGTATTTTTGTTATTAGTAGTGTTATTACTGGTTGAAAGATTATTTCTAAAAGTACTGGTATCTTGAGTATTGTTAGTACTATTAGTATTATTATAATTTGTAGTCGGAGATTGTAAAGATTGATAATTATTTAAACCAACACCGTATAAAGAATAGTTTGAGGGAAAATTTGTATTCATATTTGTTTCGCTAGTATTTGGTGGTGAAATATTATTATTAGATAATTTCATAAATTGAGGTTGTCTTAACTGCTGTTGTTGAGACATCATCGTAGATGATGTTAACATGCTCAAATTAGTTGCTAAACTTTGATCATTATTACCAGTAGAATGAGAGGAAAGGCCATTAATTGTAGAATATTGATGGAAATTTAAATTAGGAGAAACCTGAGCTTGTTGTTCAATCCACGGTGTAACATTCAATAAAGAATTTGAATGTTGCTGGGATAACCAATTTGAACTTATACTATTGTTAGTTGAACCTGTTAAAGTTGGATGTTGAACTTGTTGAATAATTTCGGAATTTGGTTTTAAATAATTTCTGCTTGGTTCACTGTTAGAAATAAAAGCATCATCATTATCTTTATTTTTCATATTATTATCAGTAATATTATTATTACTTACAGTATCTTTTCTATTTTCTATATCATCCATTGTGCTATTTAAAGCATAGCTGACGTCAGCATCATTACCGTTATTATCATCATTGTTGGTGATATTATTTTCATTTTTGTTGTCATGTTCATTGTTATTTTCATTATCATTAGTTTTATCGTTAGAATTTGCAGAATTATCATTAATTTTATCATTAATTTTATCATTAATTTTTCCTTTATTATCATTTGTATTTGTAGCAATGCCGAAATGGTTTGTATTGTTTGAAGAAATTGTATTAATTGTGTTTGAGGCTTCTGTGGCAGCCGTTGTATCAATAGGAGACGCAGTTGAGTAAGTATTTGATGGTAGTTGATTAAGTAAAAACCCATTTAGTCCGCTGCTAGTTAAAACTGGAGTTGAAATACCAAAATATCTGGATTGAGAAACTCTAGATGAAAGCAAAGAACTACCGGTTGTGTTTGGAAGTATAGTAGAAGAAAATGTTGCATTATTTGGAGATTCTAATGATGGCATATTATGATTATTTCCAGCTGTTGAAGAATTATTATTTACATTGTTGACGGTGTTTATGTTATTCATGGTGAATGAAGTGTCATATCCGGTTGAAGAAAGTGAAGAGACAGACGTCCGACGTTCTCTAGTCCCAATATCTGCAGAAAGGTTCTCCATAGTATGTGACTAAAGAGGCATGTATGTTGCTGTCGAAGAAAGAAAGAAAGAAAGAAAGAAAGAGAAGAATTTAAACAGTAATTAATTTTACACACTTCAAATCTTACAAGCAAAAACAGCTGAGCATTCACCGCTAATATAATTTACTGTTCATATATATATATATCTATATAATCTCCCCTTATATAAAATACCTGTTCCTCATTCCTCATTACATGATGCCTCACTACTTATTAATACGCCGTTTGCTTTTAGTTGGAAAAAAGCTTAGTAAAATTATGGTCACTTATCTGTTACCCGGCGCGCTCTTTTTCAATATCTGATAGATTGTTTATTATCAACATGAAACGGGCATTATAATTGATGAACACGTATATTAAATTTATATTGTTAAAAAAATAGATTAAGTATATCTTTTGATCTTTTGTAAACAAAAGATATATTATAGGGTTATATACACACAATGGTATGTGCACTCAAAAATACAGTTTGGATTTTTAGATTGAATGCTTTTCTTCTTTACCAATGAAATGAATCTTAAAAATTGATTTACTAACACACTTATATTTATCGTGATACCATTTTCCACAATGATTAATCACAAACCATTTTAAAACTTATTAATACAGTCTACAGCAATTCCAGGTGGTGCAAAAACTCTTGCAAAGAGAAAGGCAACTCAAGAAAATAAACTTAAACAACAACAACAAAATCAACCAAATTCTTCAAGAGCAGCTGGTGCAGGTGGTTCTTCTTCTTCAATGTTAAAGATTTTCAATGAAGAAGCTCAAGGTTTCAAGATTGACCCATTAGTCGTTCTAGTCTTTGCTATTGCGTTTATCTTTTCTGTTGTTTTATTACATGTATTGGCAAAAATTACAGGACATGTTTTTTAAGTTTTAAAATAAATACTTAGTTAGCTCATTAACTTAATCTATATCTATATCTATATCTATATACAGTAATTTTTTAGTATCTACAAAAATAATAATTTCACATATCTTTCAATAAAGCTTCAACAACTTTATCAGCATATTCAATATCAATAATATGTTTTTCAGCTCCAAATTTAGTTTTCTCAATAGCCCAATTCCATTCTCCCTTTTTAGATTCATGTAATTCACGAAAATTCTCACTAAAATAAACTCCTCTTACTTCAATTTCAACTAATGGATATAATTTGCCAATAATAACTTGCAATGGAATACCTAACATCTTGCTTTTAGTTAACTTCTTACCAAATCCTATATCTTCACTATCATCAATTTCTAATTTAATGTTATTTGCTTGTAATTTATTAATAAATGATTCAAATAAGCCATTATTTTCAATTTGATTCTCATTACTACTTTTAATAATACTAACATGTAATGGTGCAATATTCGCAGGCCAACGTAATCCTTGTTCATCTCTTAAAATTTCAGCAATAACTCCAACAATTCTACTGACTCCAATACCATAACATCCCATTTCAAAAGCTTTTTTTTGATCATCTTTATCAATAAAAGTTGCATCTAATGGTTCACTATACTTTTTACCTAAATAAAATGTATGACCAACTTCAACACCTCTCATTTCAATATAATGTCCAGTTTCACAATTTGAACAAATATCTCCATCTTGAGATTCAGTTATATCTAATTCTTGAAATGTAATCATATGATTTTTACTAAATAATACTGGTAAATCTGGCATTTTTGTTCCTGGTCCAACATTAACATCAATTAATCTATAAATTGTTTTTAAATTATCATTTTCTTTATTTGCATCATCAAATATTTTTAATGCTTTTTCACCATCTCCTAAATGTTCATTAATATCAACTAAATCTTCTTCTTTTAAAAATTTCAATGATAATTTACGACCTTTTGGATAATAAACACAAATTAATTCCTTTTCATCATTAAGATAATATGAAACATCACTTTCATTAACAAATTCTTCTTTTTTAAAACTACGAATCTTTTCTACATTACCACATGTACCACAATTATCACACTTAACAACAGTATCTTCACCTACATCATTAACAATATGCCATTCATAACTTAAATCACCACCCATATCACCACTATCAGCATTTGCTTTAACCCATGGTAATCTTAAATCATTAAAAATTTTTTCATAAATTTCATTCATTTTATTAAAACTTTTTAAAGCATTTTCAATATTTGAATCAAAACTATATGCATCTTTCATATAAAATTCACGACCACGTAATAAACCACCTCTTGATCTCTTTTCATTACGATATTTTCTAGTTAATTGATATCCAATAAAAGGTAATTTTTTATAACTATTTAAATAAGGTGTAACTAATGATGTTATTTCTTCTTCTGCTGTAGCTGCAAGACAAAAATCTCCAACTTTAAATAATTCATTATTATTCCATCTATTAGTTTTAGCCCATAATGAACTATGTGAAAGTGATGATAATGATACTTCAACACAACCTGAATCTTTATGATGTTTATGAATAATTTTACTAACATTATTTAATGTCTCTTCTCCTAATGGTAACCAATGCGTTAAACCAGCATTTGGTTGTGAAATATAACCAAGTTTGTTCAATAACTCACTTGTACTTAAACTGTTTAGTTGTTTCAAACTTAAATTTGGTGGTGGATGAGAAAATATCGTTAATGTACTGACATTTCTTTTTAGTTGATGATGTATCGTTTTATTGAACCACATTTAAAATATCTGTATGTATGCTGGGAACAAGTAATCAAAACCAAAATCAGCTGACATAATAGCAAACTAGTTCATATTAAAAGTTCATATTAGAAGATCTAAATAATCAAGAAACCAATATATCTATGTGTTACTGCACCGCGGACAAACTCTGGGAAATATACATAGCCATATCAACATATCATGGAATGTTTCATTGATCCTACCTTTTTATACACATTATTATACCATATAAATTCTGTAATCCGGATGTTAAAGTTTGTAAATTGTAATTTTAAATGTCTATAAATATGTACATAAAAAACAGCTAAAAAAAATCGTCAATATTTATCTATCCATCCTGGAATTTTCAAGATTGATTATATGAGCTCGAACATAATCAGCCATTTCATCATTACCAATCTCATTAAAAACTTGAAATCCTTTGAAATCTTTAGCCAAAAGTTCATCCATTATTTTCCATATCTGAAACTCTAAATCATCTCCTACAGTATTTTTAAAATCTTTACTTGTACTATCATCTTGTGCATTTTTAACAATCATCCAATGTCTTGATTTTTCTGTTTTGAAAAAATTCTCCTTAAGCATTTCATTTATATTTAATTTTGGATAGTTCATATGAAGAAACCAATAATCATTAACATTACTTGGATCTGCTTGTAATATACCTTGACCTTTATAACTTCCATTTTTATCTCTATATCCAAAACTCTTAGTTTTATATCCAGTTAATAAAAATGATTTCTCATTAGTAACCCTACTAGCTAAATAAAATGATTCTTTATCACCTTGACCTGGAAAGCCTTGAGAAAATAATGGATAGAAATATCCTGGTCCATAATAATTATAATAATATGCAAGTAGTAATGTTTTTAAATGAGTCTGTTTGTTAATCAAAATTTGACCTGATTCAACTGATGGTGTAGTTGAGATCGGTTTGGCAAAACCTGATAAACTTGACATTTTATAAAACTTAAAATTCGTTGATCTTTTCCAAAAATCAGGCCAGGATATAAATCCTGTTTTCAAATAAGTTGGATTATTAAACATTTCTTGAACACTAACTAAAGGTATATTATCTGAGTCTAAATATAAAATATCATTAAATTTAGTTAACAGTAACGCTAATGATTTGTACTGATAACCTGAAAGTTGTTTAATTTGATTAGTACTTAAATAATCACTAAAGTATGAGCATTTAATATTTGGAAAAACTAAAGATATTTTATTACAATGATAATCATTTTTCTGTTTAAATGGAACAAAAATTTCAATCGGCGTCTGTTTATCATTTAGGACATCTCTTATATATTTAATTGATAACATTGTCAGCCAATAATATGATTTACCAGAAACATAAACTATACCTTTATTATCAGGTTTGTCAAATTTATTGATAGTTGATTGCAAGTTTGAAAATAATTTATATTTTGGTGAAAGATATTTATTTAATAATTCATCATGTAATCTTGTTATTTCGTTTTCTTGTTTACTTGAAATTTTCAAAAAATTCGATAATGAATCTTCAGTTAGTTTTAAATTATGCGGAAAGCCATAATATTGCCAATATGGTTTGGAATCCATATAATATTCAGTGAAATTTGCACATTTTGGTTTTAAAATAGTTGAAAATAATGAGGTATATTTAGAAATATCACTATAATGAAATGGTGAGCCTAATACTATCATTTCTGTATTAGATTTATTAATAAATAACAGTGATATTACCGAACATATTATTAGTATACTTATTATGGACAACTTCCGAAAATTTCTATTCAACTTATAATAATATGGAGTCCCCATCTTCATTATGTGAATGTTATAATAATTATTTTTCCAAGCAAGGTTCATGCACTTTAAATGTGCACTTTATTAAATTAGACACAGATCCTGAAACAACAATAAAAAACAAACAGTTAAAAAAAATGGGCTATAAAACTGTTTATAATTTATTCTTCACTATATATATATATATACACTCTCCATAATAATCCATAATACATTAACTATATAAAACTTTACTATTGTATTATCTATTATCGATTCGCTAAACAATTAAGAAAAAAGGAAAACTGGCCTTCTCCATACTTGATACTTAATACAATATTTCAAGCGATATCCCTATTATTTCCTTTTCATTATCCCTTTTTATTCAGGATTCCATTGGACCACTGGCATATTCAGATTGATTTCTACCATGATGATATAATAATGCATGTTTAATGTAGTCAGTATGCAAAATTCAGAATCCTCAATCCTATATGTGGACTGGATAATGCCTGTCCCGATCAACGAATCGATAGGTGTAATTATGATGTAGCAGGCCAAGCAAACTGAAAATTAAGGCTTGGTTGCCACTTGAAGAATGTCTTTTATTCATGTCTATAAATAAAACTTAAATTCCTTCAACTCTTTTATCCTAAAAAGAATTTACTACTAAAAAAAAGCTTCTTCTTCAAATCAAACACAATTAAAATGTTAAGAACAACTTATAGAAGCAATATTTATAAACAATCATTATTAAAATCTCAAATTTCCATCGGGGCATATTCTAGTTTAGGTGATGCAGCTAAGAAGGTTGGTGACAAAATTAGTGAAACATTTGAAAAAGGTAAAGAAAAATTAAATGTTACTAAGGAAGAAGCAACTCATAAAGTTGAAAACCAGAAAGAAAAAGCACAACAAAAAATTAATGAGGCTGCAAAGGACGTCGAACAAAATACTAAGTAGTTAGTTACAATTCTATTGATGTATAGAAATTATCTACTTTAATAATATAACATTTTTTGCAAAAAACTTTAAGTTAATAAAATTATGGCAGTTTACTTGTCTTTATTTTATTTTATAAAACATAAAAAATAGATCATTAAAAAGTATTTATAGAATTGAAAGCAAAATTTATAGTTGGGGTATCATGTTGTAAATTTTTCAAATTCCATCTCCAATGAATTGCCAGATATTCTATTCTTCGAATGTGTTGAGAAAAAATCGTCATCCTCATCATCATCTAATTCGTTTATTTTTTTAATTTTTGAATCAGACTCAGATTCACTGTGTACTAAGTGATCCAAAGGATTTGAATAAATTGATAATCTTTTCAAAGAGAATGAATCAACTGAATCTTCAGATAAGGGCGTCACTGGAGTTGTAGAAATATTTAATTTTAAATTTGCTTGTGAAGTTGAATCACTAAAATTTGAATTTATATCACCTGGTGAATTAATCGTCAAAGTTTTATCAAAATCATTTTCAAGATCATTATTGTTAATTTCAACTTCATTACCAGTGCTCATTTCATTTGGAAAAATTTTTATAATTCTGAAATTTTTCAAGCCAATTTTCTTATTTGAATTTGAATTTTCAGATAAAAACTCATTATGTAGTTTCGATTGTAATGAAGAAACTATAATGGTTTTTCTTTCATCTTGAATTTTTGAATTATACACTTTATCCATTTTTTTCAATTTATCCTCAGATCTTAATAAAGCAGAATATAAATTACTTACATCGTCCTTTAACATTTTAATGATATCTGCATCTGTAATATTAACATCATTAAAATCTAGTTGTTTATTATTTTTTTGAATATCAAATTTTTCTATTGCTCTTAAATAACTGTCTTTAATTTGTACTGGTAATTCATTAATTGATGATATTGAATCGATAAATAGTGAATTAAATGTATCCTTTTTCCTAACAAAATTAGGTAATCGTTCAATCATAATTCTTGTTAATGCAGTAAATTTAGAAATCAAATCTTCACTATTTGATAATTTTGATCGTAAACTTGTTATATCTTTAAAATATGAATCATTTTGAATAACCAGATTTTTAGTTTCATTTTCTTTTAATATATAACTATTTGCTAATTCATTATAATTTTCTTCTAATTTTGAATATTTTTCATCATCTGCAACAATTGAATTTGAATCATGGCCTAATTCAATATCTTTTAATCTTTTCTTCAAATTTCTATTTTCTAATTGTAACCTTTGAATTATTTTCGTCATTTCTGATTGATTAATATTATTATCAGTAATATTTATTTTAGATCCTGATGCATAATATCCTTCTTCATCAATTGATTCCCATTCTTCATTATTATCAATTGAATTCATATAATTAAGCGTATCTATTATATTTTCATTATTATTAGATATTGGAGTATGTACACCCATTAATGCATTAAAAGAAATCTTCCGTGCATTCTCTTCATTATTTATCGTCATTGGTGATCCTATAACACCACCATGAGATGAAAATCGTCTTTGAATAAAATTTGGTGATCCACTTATCCTCTTCAAATTAAGATGATGTGTTTGCTGCTGCTGCTGCTGCTGTTGCTGTTGCTGTTGTTGATAATTATCTGTTTGATTTGTACCAAAATTATTTAAATACATGTAAGATTCTCTATACTTTTTTTTACCATTAAGTTCATAGGAAGCTTGGCCTTGTTGTGGTATTGAAATTTGTTGATCCTGTCGATTATAATTATTATTATATCCATTATTATATCCCTGTGGGTGTTGAGAATGTGAATCATATTCTTGATAGTAATCATTTTGAACATTATTTTGAGGCCAATTATTTCTGTTTTGAGAAGGTTGTTGTCTGGGCATTGGAATGCCATTATTATAGCAAGACTGTTGTGTATTATAACTCAAATTATTATTCATATTTCTTGTTTGTAAATTTGGATTTAAACCATTATTTAAAAGCATATCGGTACTACCAGATTTATGACTTGTTAAGGAAACATTATCTAACAATGAATTTTTACTCTTTGACATAGCAGCATTATACATCACACTTTTGGTTTTATTTTTGTACTTTCTATTATTTTCAAGTCGGGTGGTTAAATCTGTTTGTCTTAAACCAACTCTGGAAACTCCAGTCTCAGTATCACCGTATATTACTGCTGATTCCATTGCTTATAGTTTCATCAAACTGTACCAATCTTGAAATTTAAATCCTTGAATCAATAGCAAAAGGAAAGTAAGAATACACTAAGGAGATTAATAACGAACATTTCATTAATTACAAAATATCACTATAGTTCTATACAAAGGAATGTGAAATTTTATTTGGCCAGCGGTTGCATAAACGCGACACGTAAAAAATCTTTAAATAATACAGTAGTTTAGAGTTTAGAGTGTAAACGCGTTTCGATTTTGAAAATTAACTTGTTCTGTATAATATTCATGATCTGTGGCTGATGAAAATATGTCAGATATATCAGCAATAAACGATCTAGATCGATCTGTATTGAAATTATTTATTTTTTACTTGTTAAAATGATGTTTGTACAAAAAACGGCAAAATAATAAGGATAACAGATTCTTAATCAACAATAAAAATTGCCTAATTGATTAAATCGTAATCTTGTCAAGATTAAACATGATGTAAGCCATTAATGGGACACGGTGAACTCTTTATATATTTTTATAGCAAATTCATTTATATCAATTTCTTCATGTTCCTCAGTTTTTATTTCAAAGACTGCAAAAGTAAGAATAACCGTTATAAAGTTCCAGATCCATTCTAATTATTAGTTTCTACTCCTTAGAATTTTTAAGAGAGCATAGATAAAATAATAAAATATATTAATGATAACAAATATTTATCAAAAGATCATTATTTCATTTGATTTAAAATAAAGAATATTAAATTTTATGACTGTTTTGCATAAGTGAGTGTACTTTGAATGTTTTTGGGCTTTCTGTATATATTAAAATGTTCAAAAGTTGACATTAATTAATAAATGGTCAAGTAAGTCTGTTATTTTTTGAAAAATATTTTGAAAGATTAAAAACAATCAAAATTTATACTAATGTGGTAATTTCAAAACATTACGTAAAAAATAAAAAATTATAACATATATTTAAAGAAAAATTTTGAAAATACAATAACTGATACCTATTTTTTCAAAAATCTATTTTTCTCAACATTTTTTTTCTATCTAAAGTAGCTGATTGAAAATGTCTATCCTGTGCAAAGAAATGAATGAATTTTAAACTTTTAAGAACTGAATTTTATAGAGTTGCATTATTATTATATCCTGTTACTGAAAAAAAGAAGCCTTTCCACACAATAAAATCAAATAAAAGACAAGCCCATATCTACGACAAACTAGTTGTCATATATTAATAAAAGTTTATTAATTGTTTTTTTGAAACGGGGTGCCATCGGAGATGGTAACGTATAGTGCGACGGGACGACAATGCAAATTCAGCCACACGCAATTTATCAGAGAATAGTCTAGACGTCTAGACTGTGGGTACCGATTTTTTTCCCCATAAAAAATACTTGACGTATTGTATTAATTAAATTGTTTACTTATCGGGACTAACTAAAAAAAATCTTACTATTTATTTTTACTAAGGTGACGTTTGTTAGAGCAATTATATTAATATATATACTTATTACAAAATGCATATATCAGTCAACTTATTGTGTCAGTTCAGTTTAACCTTTTAACCTTGTAATTATTGCAAAAAACTCATTATAAACAAAATATAAATATGTGATATTATAAAGTAAGAACTTAAAAGCAGGAAACCACACATACGCACATATATAGGATTCAAAAAAAACATTAATAAACTTATTAAACCATACTGCACTTTTCTAAATGACGTTGATACCTGTAACTTCTATCAAACCTACGGTTGCACTTTTTACATTTAAATTTGTCAGTATGTACAATACTGTGTCTTGTTAGATTTTCTTTTGAACTTAGCCTCGTTCCACATTGTTCACATTTAAAATGATAAACTTTTCCCAGATGAACTCTGTTAACATGTTCAGTTAATCTTGTCTTTCTAGTAAAGGAACTTGTACATTGTGTACATCTAAATTGTTTGTTGTTCCCGTTACTGCTATTGTTATTTTTAGCATCCAATTTATTGTTGTTAACCCCATTCTTTTTTACTTTTTTGTTACTGTTATTGTTATTTTTTTTCCTGCTATTGTTGGTAATCGACTGTCTTTTTCTTTTATTGACATTTCTCTTGTATAGTGTATCTTCATAATCACTACTTTCATCATCATCGATAGCTGAAGCATTAATATCTTCTAGATCATCAACGCCATCACCTACCACAGTAATAGGATCATTATTTTTGATTCTGTAATTATCATTATCTTCATTAGTATTATCTTTATAATGCAAACCATTTGCTTCATCCACCGACTCTAAATGATTTAAATTATTTATTATTGGTGGTTTATTATCATTATCATTTATTTCATTGTTAACTTGATTAGTATTATTACTACTAGATAAACCCTGTTGACTTGGTAACAAAATTTGTAATTGAATTTGAGCATCGCTAATTTCATCATTTAAAACCTCAACTTCATTTGAATTTGTCATCATTCTATCTTTGAATAACATATCAAGAGGTTGAAAAGTAATATCATTTATGCCCATATCAATATTCATATTCATATCCACATTCATATTCATATTCATATTCATATTCATACCCATCTCTCCTTTATAATTATTGTTTATTATAAGTAATTCTTCATTGTTAATATTATCTAAATTATCACTATCATCCGGAAATGAGCTTGTTGTTGTTGTTGTAGCAGTACTGGTAATACTATTTCTTTGATAAGGTGACAACGTTACAGTACTATCAGCAGGGGTATTAAAAGTATAATGATTATTGATTATAACATCATTTGAATCAACAACATTGTCACCTAAATTTAATTGTTTTTGAGGATAATTAAACAATGCATTATATAAGGCATCGCTATTATTATTAGCATTATTTTTGTTAAAAGAATTTTGTAAATTTTTCATATCTTCATTTGCTGTAGTTGAAGGAGTAGGAAAATAAAATGGATTAATCTCACCGTTTAAAGGAGTTAAACAACGTGGCGTTGCCTTGATATCATTAATCATCGAAGATAGAACATTTGAATTTGATTGATTCATGAAGCTTGAAGCAAGTAAATTGTTATGAGGGGTAAAAGTAGAATTTAATTTCGAACCTTGTTGGGATATCATTGGGACTGTATTAATTTTATCATTATTTAGACTGTGTTTTTGATAAATATCATTGAAGAATAAGTTTGACAGAGAATTGGTACTGATTAATGGGGGTTTGTTATCTGAATTAACTGCGCCGGTATTGTTTAACTGATTCATTGTCTCTGTATCTTAAATTTATAAGCTATTTACATATATAAAGAAGAAAAATCCAAATTACAAAAATCTGAAAGGTAAGACGACAATAGAAAGAATTAAAAAAAAAAAGGAAAAGGAAAATGTTGCCTACTTATAGATATGATGAGCATAGAATCAAGCCATACAATATCCATGTAATGAATAAAACAGTTCATTATCATTATTAAGCCCTCAATAATCAATCAACTGTTGAAATTTAATTTTTTATACGCACTACATATTAATTTAGGAAAACCAGAAATTGAGCTAAAGTGAGTAAACATTTTCCCCAAACGTCATGCCTAATGCAATAGTATAGTAATCTAGTCTGCACCAAACACTATTATAGATCGCTGCCGAATTCCTAATAAAACCCAATTTCTTTTCTGTGTAATTCCATATAAATCTAGGAAAAGTAGATCAGATAAAAGTTAATGGACAAATATTTTCTAGCATGGTTAACACAATACCGTAGGTTCAACTATTTTTACCCTTCTAAGACGTTCTGTTTATTTCCATGAATTATCCTTTCATGTAAATCATCACGACTACATTAGATATTTTGTGTGTAGTGTAAGCTACGTAATCAATACGTTTACAAAATTATATAAATTTATAATGTAACATATTAGATATACACTTCATAATATCAGTTTATTAATTATTACCTGTACATTATATATATACATAATATAGTCTATAATAAAAATATGTACTATTGAAATTTTAGGGAAAAGCAGTTTTTTTCACTAATTTTGAGGTACCTGATAAATAATTTATTCAGTAACTGACTAAAAACAGAATGTAAGGAAAAAAAATGTTTTTGCCCCATTATTAATGTATGCAAAAAATCAATCAGATATATCATGTTGAACTAATCGTCATAATCTAATTGTACTAAGTTGTACTAAGTTGGTTTCAATGTAACATTAAATACGCAATTGACGTCAGCTGTGTCCAGTTGAGCCTGGAACCTCAGTAATAAAATAATTTAAATTAAAATTAAAATTATATACATAGTTAATAATGCTAGTAATAACATTTTGAGCGGTCAGTAATCAAAAGTTAAATAGGCCGGATCCCGTCTACTCGACATCCGCAAGATACTTTTTTTTTCTATGTTTTTCCATGTTTTCCAATTTTCTTCAATTTTTCAATGTGGAAACTCCGTGTCATCTTTATTGTTTAAAAATTTTTTTATTTTTCTATTTTTCTATTTTTCTATTTTTCTATTTTTCTATTTTTCTATTTTTCTATTTTTCTATTTTTCTATTTTTCTATTTTTCTATTTTTCTATTTTTCTATTTTTTTATTTTTCTATTTTTTCTATTTTTTCTATTTTTTTCACAATTTTTTAAAAATCTGGAAAGTCTGAGCTGCACATTTGCCACAAAGAAAAAATGTGGCGCAATTAAAATGCTTACGTAAATTTTCTGGCAATCAGCTTATCCAAATTTTTAAAATTTATTTATGTCATTTTTTATAGATCAGTTGGAGATTTATCACTCAGATTCAAAATTAAAAGGTATCATAATGTATGACTGTGTGACCCATTGGTGGCTCGGTGAAATCTAAATATTTATCTGTTTTATTTTGATTATATATATTTCCCCACATTTCCCTGTTTTGCCTTTTTATATATCTACCCTTATTGTATTAACTTTTCTTCTTTTTATTCTTAATTTGCATCCCAATTTTAATCTTAATAAGCTACGTATTTTAATTACGCTGATGTCTGAATATAAGCGTCCAATTTCTTTAATCGACTTTCAAATTGCAATTAAAGATTCATCTGATAAAGAATTATTTAATATTTTAGAAAGATTAAATAATTCAATTACAAGATTAAATGATTCAAATAATTTAATGGAAAAATTAATGAATAATGAATTAACTGAAAAAGATAAAAAAAATGGTAAAATAATTATAAATTCTGAAGAATTGGATATACCAACAGCTGATGATATTAACATTTATATTGATTCAATTAATGAAAATAAATTAGTAATTAATAATCAATTACAAAGACGTAAGTTGATTAATGATGAATTATCATTTAGAAATTTATCAAATAATAATTATAATACTAATAATCCTAATAATAAACAATTAGATTCATCGAAATCACCTTCAAGTATTAATTATCCAAGTTTTGAAAATAATTTAACTCCTTTAAGTACTGATAATGACGAAATTGTTTTATAAACTTTATAAAAAAATTTTTATAAATTTTATAAATTAAATTAAATTAAATTAAATTAAATTAAATTAAATTATTTATTACATTCTATATTTATATTAATCCATTTTTTTTTAAATATTTAATTAACCAATAAATTTGAGATATATTAACAATCAAATAAATTATGAAAATTATTGTAAATGAAATTACATACATGGTTAAATTGCTTTCATTTCTATTCCTTAATTCAGGTTCAGAAGTTCTTAAATTTTTTAAAATTTCACTTGCAATTGCATCTAATTCAACATAAATTCTGTTTAATTGTTCATTTATTGAACTAATTAAAATTGATGATTCTTTATATTTATTTGAAATTGATTTAATCCCAAATGATAATTCTAAATCTGTATCAATTGAATTATGTTTTGAATTCCATGATTTATCATATTTTAAATTTTCAAAACATAAATCAAAATATTGTTCATTATAAAAATTTTCATCCTTATTATTTAATGGATAATCAATTAAAATATTTAAATTATCTTCTTTTATTTTATTTATCCTTCTTAAAGTATTTGCAAATTTATCTAAAATACTTAAATTTAAAACTTGATTTCTTGAATCTTTATCTAATCCATTAAATTTAAAATTTAATGAAATAATTAATCCATTATTTATATTTGAATTAATTTCTTCATCATTAAATGTAACATAATCTTTTAAATAATATCTTAAACAAACATTTCTGATTAAATAATCATTAACAACTTTATCTAATTGTTTATTTAATGAAGCTATTTTCTTTTTATTTTTTGAATACCCTCCTTGAATAGAATAAAGTTCTTGATGTATTAAACTAATGTCAGTTAATAAATCGTTTGATTCACCTATACTTGGTGGTATTTCTATTCCGATAGATATCGCTTCTATCAATGGTGTTAACAATATGATGAAGTAAATTATTTGTTTAATAAAAAACATGTTGTGTAGGTATTAGTTATATGTGATTAATTCGGGTGTTGAAAGCCAAAAAAAAAGGTATTCTTTATAGATCTATGCTATTAACGGTATGAAAAGTTAAAAAAAAAAGTAACTCAACTATATAGTTAGAACTATTTTTCTATGGGAATTATTTGAGGAAAATGTCTATAAATGAACCCTGGGAAAGTATAAAAGCCTTGAGGAAAAACAACAGTTTCAGAGAGAGAGAAAAAAAAATGCACATGTCAACAAACCAGATCAAAATTTCAAAATTCAAATGCAACCAAACTATATATATATATAGGTATAATTAGCATTAACTTCTAACGGTGGCTCCAAGCTCCAATTTGTTGACGTACATACGTAAATATGCACTGCTATTTTTATTTCGGGATTTACCCTTGTTATTTTTTCGTAATCGAATCGAATTTTTTTTCTTTTTCTTTTTCTTTTTCTCGATTTTTATTTTTTATTACGTAGTCAGGATTTGGTGGCGGCTTAACTTAGATAAAAATCCTATTTATAAAATGTAATTTTATAACAGGAACATTATATATGTATTCATCAAAATATGTAGAAAAGTTGGTGCTGTCATATTAATTGTAGTTTACAGGGTTCTTGTATCTATTGTGTATCGAATTTTTGAAAAAACTTTACTTGATTTAGATTTTTTAAACGGTCAAGTTTGGAAATTTGTTCCAGATCCATGATCAGCTGCTAGTTTCTCCTGTTTTAAATCTTTTATGCTTGGTTGTTCATAATGAAGGCAGGTAAAGTATCAAACTCTCCAAAATGTTTAGCTTCTAATGAACCTTATATGAATAGTGTTGTCTGATGTTGGGAATTAAAATGTGCCAAAATTTCAAAGGTTTCAAATGAAAAGTTTTTAGAAACTTGGAATAAATCTTTACCAAATGCAACAACAATCTCATTTACTGATGCTTTAAATTTGGCTGAACCAGTTGAAATGATTAATTTAGGGGACATTTCAAAACAATTGGCTTCATATATATGTTGGTAAACCATACATTATTTTACAATACTTATAGAACAGATGATGATTTCCTTAAATCTGAAACGTATCACGCAAGATTTGCTTTATTATTGGTAATGATTACTTGGGCTTTGGTATTTTTTTGATATCTTCTACAATATAACTGAAAAATTTCATTTTGATAAAAGATATTTACCAAAGTCTATTTTTGTTTGGTTCCGTAAATATCTTTTATTCCCTGCTTTGTTCAAAGAAAAATATAGTGCACTATTGAGATTAACTGAAGGTTTACTAATTGATTATATTCCACCGAGAATTGTTTCAATAACTATTTTCATTTATTATGTTATTAATATTATTTTTTTGCTCTGTTCCATATCACTGCATTCTGGGAAATTATAATGCAGTGATATCCACGTGATACTTCTAGTTTAATGTATACATATGTTGGATAATAGAACAGGTGTCTTGGCATTTGCAAATATACCAATTTTATTTTTATTTACGTCAAGAAATAATATATTTCAATGTCTTACAGGTTGGTCATTTGCGGCATTTCAACATTATCATAGACATGTTTCAATTATTTGTGTTTTAGAAACTTTTGTTCATTCGGTTTGTTATACAATTAAATATATCAAGAAACCAAATAATGCAGATGAATATGCATTGGAAGCTGCAAAACCATATTTTTGGTGGGGAATTTTAACTACAGTTGCATGTTGTATTATACCACCATTAGCAATACTTAAAATCAGAAAATCAATATACGAGATCTTTTTATTTATCCATTATATTTTAGCTATTTTATTTTTAATTGGTTGCACATACCATATTAAACTAACATTGGAAAAAATAAATGGGGATATTGTTATTGGTTATGTTGTTCTTATGCAGTTTGGGGATTTGACTTTTTTGTTAGATTTGCTAAAATTTTAACATTAAAATTTAAAGGGTTTAAAAAATAAAGCAGTTGTTGAAACTGTTGATATTGAATCAAAAACAACAATTAAGATAACATATGAAATTAATGATACAAATCAAAATTGTATTGGAAATTATTATTATCTCTATTTTTATACTGTTTTCCCATTTTTTACAAAGTCATCCATTTACTATTGCTGAATGGCAAAATTTAGAAAATTCAGATTTAAAATTAAATAATGATGAAGAAAAAAATAATTTAGTAAATGTTAAAACAATGGCTAAATACAATAACAATAAATTCATTTCTTTTTATGTTTAATGTATGAAAGGGGTACAACTAATAAATTTTTAATAAATTACAAACAAATAATTTTAATTCAATTGAAATTTCATCATTTTTAGAAGATCCTTATGGATCATATGAAAGAGATACATTCACCGATTATGATTTTATTATTTTGCTTACAGGTGGTATCGGAAATACAGTTAATATTAATTATTTCCACAACTTTTTAACATATAAAAGCAAATTATGCTTTAAAGCAAATCATGATATCAAAATTTCGATTCTTCATCTCGATAGATTTACTGAAAGATTAAATTTCTTAGATAAAAAGTTGAATGATGTGGTTGCACAAGATTCAATAGCAGATGTAGAAATTCAATTACATAATACTATAGTCAATGGTAGGATTGATATTACCAATTATTTAAATAATAAAATTGAGCAAATTGAAAGACAATAACCGTATGGAAAAAGAAAAATTGGTGTTATTTCCTGTGGTCCTGCTAAATTCAGCTATATTTGTAGATATAGTTGTGTTCAATTACAAGAGAAAGTTTTCCAAGACACTATTGTAAGCTATTTAAGTGATCCGTTTGAGTGGTGAGTAATATATGTAAAAATAAATGTGTATATTCTGATAGAAGTCGTCCAAACCTTTTTTTTAAAGTCAAACTAATGGATCATGCATGTATTATATAATTTGCGCCGATCGACTGCTAAATATAGCTTTTTGAAAAAATGTAACCCACTTTCGGTTCAGCTTTCCTATTTCACTCGTAATTTTTTAGCCAATTGTTAATCAATTCGCATGCCGAATATAATTAATATTAGGGTAACCTTAAATAAATCATCAGGATATTAATTATGTATATAATTATGCTCGATGATGATCTGTTCTATGGATTCACTCCAGTTTCTAATCCCGCTGATCGATGTTAAAACTTCTAAAATACAAAACTTTCTACTGACTATTCGGTCATTTCTTTCCCTTCAAAGTACATTTATATTATATACATCAATCAATATTTACAGTTTTCTAAATAAGCAGACATTTGCTCAAGTACGGTTAACCTGCTATGTCAAAGGAAAACTCTACTGCCTTAGATGTCGTTGTTGCCTTTGAAACTAGTGCTATTAAATTTGACGATAAAGACGGCCTGATTGTAAATAATGATAATGGTACAAAATTTTATGATGAAGATAAAGCTTTACTTCAGCAACAAGTTAAAAAGTCTAGGAATAGATCAACTATTGTATGCACAAATTGTAAGAAACGGAAAACCAAATGTGATAAAAGACATCCTTGTTTGAAATGCATTTCTTCAAATAAAGCTGATTGTTGTGTTTATCCAATCCCAAGCATTCCATTACTTGAACAAGAATCCATTTTGAGACAAACGAATGATCCCCGTTTAATCAACAAACAGAATAAACGCCGGAATAAGGCTGTAAAAACCAAATCTAATATTAACACATCAAGCAGTAAATACATGTCAAAGGACGAGCTTCAATATCCACCTTTAAATTTAAATTTTTATTCACCCGATTCAAGTTTGAAGCTACCAGGTCTTCAATCAACATCTTTATCATCTATTCGAAAGCCAAATGCAAATTCAACATCATCATTTGCTTTACCAATGCAACAGAAATCACAGTTAGCTCAAATGCCGCCACCTGATTTACAACAAGAAGATCGACAATTAATTATACAAGGAAATCAGTCTTTACGATCAACACAGCAAAAGATCCATTCGATGATAGAACAGCAAAACAATGTACCATCTCCAGAGTTTATAGCACCACTATTTAATCAACAGCAATATGTAAAACAATCCAATTCACCTGCTTTACCTTTATCTCCTGTTATACCCACTCCAATAAAATCTAAAGTAATGTCAGCAGAAATCCAATCTAAGCTTCAAATTTTAACTTCACTTGTTCATCGATTAAATCAATTACCATATTTTAGTAGTATTGAAAGATCAAATATTGTTAATAATATGATGTCGATAATTCATTCTTTAAATGAAGAAACTATGTATGATGATAAAAATTTTATATTAGATTCAACATTATGGCATTTATCCAGAAGTACAAATAGTATTTCAACATCCATAAAATCTCAAGTTTGTCCATTAATTTATCCGTTATCATTTTGGGGTAATAAAGATTTTGTTCAGTTAGCATCAGGAGTTTTCGAGCCTTTATTGGATTTATATTTTAAGAAGTGGATAAATACCAAAAAAGTTTATAAAGTTATAACAGACTTAAACGTTAATGTCAGCAATGAAGAAATTAACAATATTTTAATAAAGCTAAAGCCATTTTTTGTCAATAATTATGATGCTATTTTAGAAAGAGTTGAATATTATAAAAATCATATAAATTTTTTAATTCATAAGAATTTAGTTCCAAAAAGTTTGATTGATTCAGTTATAAAGAATTTTCTAAATTTAGATAGATTAACTCATCAAACTCAAACACACGACGATTTTTTTGAAATTTCATTTATTTTATCAATGGTCCATCTTTCGAAAACTTTTGATGAATTATTGCCAATATCAAATTTTAAATATACATTAGATAATACATTTGAAAATTTAAATGATCTTTGTATCATAATAATTAATTATAAAAATTTTAAACAAAATCCAAATTTCATTGGTTTGTATGCTACCATCTTAGTAACATGTTCAACTTTGACTTTCAATAGTAATTCATTTGCTGGTATTAGTGGAGAATATATTTACCCAATTTTTAGAGACCTATTGAGTATGTTGTTTCAGCTTGGTTATCATTTACCACAGAATGGCAATGAGAAAAGACGTGAATATTTTAAAAATTATTCAATTGGACAAAATACAATTTGGAGAATTTGGAATAAGTTTCAAGCATTGGATTCTATATTAGCAAATAAATTAGGTACACCATTATTGATTAATTACGACTATTCTGAAAGTTATCACATTTTCGATGTTGATAATAAATATGAATCAATTGAAAGCGATCTTATCAGGTTAGGTAGGTCATTTGCTTTCTCTTTAAATTCAACATTCGGTTCGAGTTATAGAAATTTACTTAACATATCAAATGAAATTAATGAAGTATATACTAAATTTGATAAATTTAAGAATATCAATAATTTGAATGATTTGAATAGATTGCTTGATTTTGATAATAAATTGGAATTTGAGCTTAAATTAGAAGCACTTAAATTCATATTTTTTGCTAATATTTTACTAACAATTTGTTTGAAAAAGGATAATTTATTACAAAATTTTCCAAACTTAGATTTTAATAGTATTCAGTACAAAGAAGTTGAAAATATTTATGAAGTTTCTAAAATTAGAGCATATTTAGTTTTTATTATGATGATGAAATTAATTAAAGTATTAAGTGCTAGTAATCAAGTTGATCCATCAATTTTATTATGTATTAGAAGGATGATTTTACCATGGTTTGGTTTTCCAACTTTATGTGTATTAGATTGTATTATATCAGATTCATCATCAAATGATACATTTTTTCAAAAATCAAATGATATAAATGATCAAACTAACAATAACGATATTTATAGTAATGAATTTGACATTTTAAGGATAGAACTTAATGAATTAGAAAATTTATTCACCAATGAAAAATTTTTAAATCATTGTTATGAAACAAAAAAATTTAAGTGTATCAAATATGGTAAATTAACTGCATTTATTATTAGTGTTTATGATACAACTAAAAATAATAGTATATTATCAGAAAACTTTGAATTTTATATTAAAACAAAAATATTAGCATTGGTTATTTATATTTTATTAATTTACAGTGAAGTTCGATCTAATCCTGATGAAAAAAAAAGTGAAAATGGTTTATACAATGTTATTACAAATGTTGTGAAACAAAGAATGAGAGCATTTCAAGATCCAAATTCAAGAAATTCTGGAGAAAATTTAATAAGAATGGTTTTGAACCACGATCACCAAATTGATGATAAGAAAGTGAAATTAGGAAAAGCGAAACAGGAAAAAGAAGTACTACAACCACAACCGCATCTAATACATCGTTTTAATGAGCATCCACAAGCTACTGTTCCAATTCAACATTCAGCTCAACAACGAGGGCAGCAGCATGACCAATACTTTCAGCATCATAATTATCAGCAACATAGCCCGCAATATCAGCATCCTAATAATCAACAAGATAATAGATATCAACATCCTAATAGTCCACAAGATAATAGATATCAAAATCAACATAATAATCAATATAATAATCAATATCAAAATCAATATCAAAATCGACATCAATATTTGCAATCCCAACGACTGCAGCAACAGCAACAGCAACAGCAACAGCAACAGCAACAGCAACAGCAACAGCAACAGCAACAGCAACAGCAACAGCAACAGCAACAGCAACAGCAACAGCAACAGCAACAGCAACAACAATACATACCTGAAAATGAAATGTATAATTTATTACCAACAAATGCACCACCCACTCATATACCAATTTCACAATCAAATTTGCCATCCAATGAAATATTAAACTACCCTGTGGAAAACAGGCCACTCTCTACTGCTAAGGAAAACCGATTGCTACCGAATTATTCTAAGTTCCCATTATCAAATGCACAAACCTCAATAAGATCTAATCAATATGGACATTTTACTACACAAGAAATTATGAAGAATAATAATACAGTAATCAAATCTGGCACAACAAAATTAGAAAATCAACTAATTCCAAACGATGGATTAAAACCATCATCATCACCAATATCAATATCATCTAATCAAGGATCAATAAAATCTATGCAACCAGCCATCCCTACGTCCATACCTCCAGAAGAGGCTATTGAAATGGTTCGTCTTTTTATTAATGATGATAGATTTACATCAGGGATTACTAAACTAAATCAGGATTTTACGGATTTTGACTTAAGTGACATATCCAATCTACCATTGGTATAGTTTTTCTAAATACTGAAAAAAATTAAAAACTTAAAATTAAATAGTGATAGTTAATTTAATGCCTTTATGATGTGTAATTCTAATCACAGTAACTTGATTTATTGATTTCTAATACTATATATACTAAGACACCAAATTGGAATAAAATAGAAGTAAAGAAAATGTAAACAAATAGAGGAAAAGAGACTATAAACAGGAATATATAGCTTAATTATAATATTACAAATTACAAATTACAAACTACACACTGTAAATAAATCCTAATTCCGACACTATTACTTAACAAATACACAAAAATTAACTTTCTCATGATTCAATTATTAATCAGCACAATTAGGAATTTTCTATTTTCAACGTTTGGCCTTCCAATTAAGGAAGGTGTACAGTTAATTTTAGAGTTGCCGTTTGCTTAATTAGGAAATAGGTAACCGTTACATCAGGGAGTTAAGCGGTTCTAACCTTTTTTCATTTTTTCCAATTTAAGGTTGATTATATTGAGGATAAACAGTATTTAAATGATTGTATTTCTCCATTTCCTTGGAATAGAGTTTCGGGAGTGTCTATATATTTTCATTTCCTTTTTCTATTTAATTAAATCATTAAATCATTAAATAAATAAATAAATAAATAATTATCTAAAAAAGAAAAACGAAAAAATAAATAAAAATGTCTGAACTTAAAGAAATTAGAGCAATTGGTGTTATTGACTATGATGATTGGTTAAATGCAAAAGAATTTACATATGTACCACAAGAATTACGTCCTTATGATATTGATATTAAAATTGAAGCATGTGGTATATGTGGTTCAGATATTCATGGTGCAAATGGTGATTGGGGTCGTCCATATGCTCCATTAGCTGTTGGTCATGAAATTGTTGGTACAGTTGTTGCAGCTGGTCCAGAAGCAAGACATAAAGTTGGTGATAGAGTTGGTGTTGGTGCTCAATGTGATTGTTGTAATGATTGTAAACGTTGTCATGATGGTAATTCAAATGTTTGTAAAAAAAATGTTGGTACTTATTTAGGTCAATATCCAAGTGGTATTCCAACTCATGGTGGTTATGCTTCACATGTTAGAGTTAACAGTCAATTTGCATTTAAAATTCCTGAAAATTTAGATTCAATTCATGTTGCTCCTTTATTATGTGGTGGTATTACTGCATTTAGACCAATGATTACTGCAGGTATTAAAGAAGGTTCAAGAGTCGGTGTTAATGGTATTGGTGGTATTGGTCATATGGCAATTATGTTTGCAAAAGCATTAGGTGCAGAAGTTACTGCAATTTCAAGAAATAGAAAGAAAGAAGCTTTAGCTAAAGAATTAGGTGCTTCACATTATATCGCTACTGAAGAAGAAAACTTTGTAAATGGTCATGAAGATACTTTAGATTTAATCATTAATACCGGTTCTTCATTCTCTGAAGGTTCAGTTGATACTGTTCTACAATTATTAACTGCTTATGGTCAAATGATTTTCATTACTGCTCCACCAATTGAAGAAAAATTAACTTTGACTCCATTTACTTTATTAATGAACAACATCTCTGTTGGTGGTTCAGCGATTGGTTCTCCAAAAGATATTGAATATATGTTAGAAGTTGCATCTAAACACAATATTAAACCAATGATTGAAACCATTGATATCAATGAAGAAAATGTTAAGACTGCATGGGAAAGAATGCTTAAGGGTGACGTTAGATTCAGATTTGTCTTAACCGGATATGATAAATACTTTAAATAAATATTTTAAATAAATATTTTAATAGTTTTATGTGATTATTTTTTATGCAGTTTTACTTTTTTTTTTTTTAAATAGCAGATTTGTATGTAAAGTAAAGAATTAGAAGCGAAGCTTAAAAGAAATTTCTAGAAAACTAAACTTAACTAATTTAACCACTCAACTACTTGTTAAGAAAATCAATAAACAATAGTAGTTCAACCAATAAATATAACTAATAACTACATATTCATATGTATATATATTTACGTATGTATGCTCTATGTTAAATATCTTATAGCTTACAATATTTTTTATTTTTTTGTATAATTAGCGACTCATTTATTATTCGCCACTATTTGAATTTTTACATTAGTAAAAGCCAAAAATTTTTTTTTTTTTCAAATATATTAATTTTTATAACTGTTTTATTGATTACACCAAAATATCTAACAAATTAATATTAAACTGATCCATTAAATAACATCTCAATTGCACCTTCAACAGATCCACCACTACGTCTTAATGCTGTAATATTACGATCAAAATCAAAAAACCCCATGTCATTAAGTTGACGTAACTGAGTAGCATAAACTTCTTCAGGAGGTCTAGTATCAGTTGGAGTTGAAGCATTATTACCACCAGCAGCATTTGGATTAGCAAACAAATTCATTAAATTTGGATTTAATGCTGGATTAAGGAATGGATTTGCACCTAATCCACCAAATCCACCAACTCCGGCATTTGCTCCAGCAGCTGGATTAGCACCAAATAATGAAGCAAATGGATTTATTGCTGCATTAGTAGCTGCCGTATTTGTAGTAGATGTATTATTAGAAGATTCTGCATTTCCTGCCATTTCAGTATTTGATGAAGTCTCATTTGGATTACCAGGTGATGGGAAACTTGAAGTTGTTGCACCAGGTGCACCTAATCCACCAGCGCCACCCATAGCTCTTTGGAATTCCATCATACCTCTCATTGCTTGTGGATTGGTTAACATATTTTTAACATAATCACTTTGTAATAATTCTCTTGCGGCTGGTCCCATTGCTCTAAGTTGAGGTGATTGCTGAATCATATAATCTAACATTTGTGGATTTGATAACATTGATCTCATGCTTTCTTGAAATAAAGGATTTTCCATCATTTGTTCCATTTGATTTTCAGGTGGTAATTGCATACCATCAGCTCCAAAACCTAATTGATCCATTGTTGGCATTGGAATATTATAACCTGCATATCTTGCATCCGTTAAACCAGCTAATGGATTAAATGCGCCTTGACCTGCTTCAATATTACTTGGCACAGTCGATGTGTTATTATTATTATTATTTGATGGCGAAGATGATGATGATGGTTCGTTGGTATTTTGATTTGATGTGGTATTTGATCCTGAGGATGATTTGACTGCTCCTTTTACTAAATGAATGGAATGACCTTCTTTAATTTTATAAGTTTCTAAACTATCGTTGTCTTTTAACACTTTACCAGAGAAAATAAGACGTTGACGATCAATCGAAATATTTAACGCTTCTTTGATTTTCTCTTTTAGTTGCAAAACTGTGGTTTCTGGTGTGACAGTAAATTGGTGTTTTGCGTCACCTGTCATCTTGATAGTAATTGTAAACTCAGACATGGTTGATGTTTAATATATATTCCCCTTATCTTTTCTAAAGAATATTAGGTTTGAAATGTTTGTTGCCACCCATCTAAGTTTCAGATTCACTTTAGAATTATGATTTAACTCAAATTCATGTTAATTTTCTTTTCGCTGGCAATTTCAAATTTCATAATTATAAAGCGACGCGTCGACCGATATTATTTGAATTTCAATTATCAGCATGAATTAAAAGAATATAAAATATCAAAGCCTCTATCTGTTCTGAAATATACTTTTCTTGTAAATTTCATACAATATAACATTTAAGAAACTTTCCTCAAAGACTCAAATGGTTGCACCACCAGTTGGTTATCAACGACCGCCATTTCCATCTTTATATTGGCCACTTGGACCTTTAGCTGAAGAATTTAACGCAGCGTTTTTATATTCATTTGAAGATATTTGGTATTTTACAACTGCATGGACAATGGTTTTAATGACTGGATTATATACAGGAGCAGCGATCCTATTTTTACTTACACACTATTTTGGTATGTATCGACATCCATCGTATAATTTTAAAACTAATCAAGATAATAGCCATATGAATAATGAGAATATAGAATTACACAATATGAATTACAATCATATTTATCAAAGGACAATTTCAACATATCAACATTATTTTGTTAATGTATTTTCTACAGGTAGTATAAAAATTAAAATAATAACAACATGTATGTATATCATTGTTGGTGCGTTTCAAGGTCTTTTTATTGGTTCTATTATTGGAGTTTTAATTGCAGCTGTTTATGTTGCGGCACAGTTTAAGGCGACAACTTGGGTTCCATTTATTTATGCTTTAATTGCTGTATTATATAATATTGCCAATGCATATCAATTTACTGTTAGACAACTTTAAAATTTTAATCAACATATTCCATTCAAATAATTTCTCGTGTATAATAATAATTTTATAAAATATATAATGTAATAATAACACTTAATCAATTCGGTTAATAAAAATCCGAAATGCATCTCTTTTATTTATTTATTTACATTCCAGTCAAAATATTTGAATTTCCCAAGATACAAACCTATATCTATATATTTAAATAATTATATAAAGCAAAGAAACAAGCAAAAAGTGAAGTTTTTATAAAATTTTAAAGTTCTTGTATCATTATTCTTTACAATCAAAACAATACATTTTCACTTCACCATTTTCTAAACCACAAACCACACGCGAATCACCCAAAGCCACACATGAAACAGAACTTGCATTAGTTAAGGTATGCATACATTGACCATTTTGTAAATCCCAAATCTTAATAGTTTTATCATGAGCACCACTAATAATTCTAAAAGTATCCGCAGCAATTGACCAAACACCTTCAATATGACCAAATTGTGTACGTATACATTTACCAGTCTTAACATCCCATAATTTGATTGTGTTATCCAAAGAAGCGGTTAGCAAATGAGTTGGTAAAAAGTCCCGAGATTTGATAAATTTTTGATATTCATCATTCTCATCATTTTCATCATTATTCTGGTTGTTATCACCATCATTATCATTATCATTATCATTATCATGGTTGTTGCTATTATTATTATTATTATCATCATTACTATTATTTTCCTGATTTGTAAGATCGGTTACAAGGTCATCAGTATAAACAAATGGAATAACACATTGAACCTGAGCTGTATGACCACCATTTTCTTCGCCACCATAAGTTGTAATACATTTATTAGTATCTAAATCCCATAATTTAACGGTTGAATCATCACTTGCACTAAATAAAGTTCTGCTTTTTGGATGAATTTTAACACAAGTAACCCAATCTGAATGACCTCTTAATGTATAACAAGTTCTTGTATCAACGTGCCAAACTTTAATTGTCTTATCTGCACTACCAGAAACAATTAATTTATCCAAAAAATCAACTGAAATAACACCTTCTCTATGACCTGTATATGAAGATATACATTCACCTGTTCTCCAATTCCAAACTTTAATTGTTGAATCTAAACCTGCAGTAATTAATTTTTGATCATCGAAAATAAGTGATTTAATACCCATTTTATGACCTGTTAAAGTTCTAATTAATTGACCTGTATCGGTATTCCAAATTTTAACAGTTGTATCATAAGATCCAGTCATTAATAAATTATTATTATCATATTGACAACATAAAACACCATCTGTATGACCTCCAAAATTTTTAATTGAATAATAACCTTTCCTCCAATGTCTTTCAACTGTATAACGTTCTGAATAAACTGCTTTCCAAGGTCTTTTCTTTCTCATTATATTTTTAGAATTAGGTATAGGATTTGAACATTTCCATAGAGGTTTTGGAATATTTTTTATTGATAAATCTGAATCTTTATCAGTTTCAGAAAATCTTCTCTTTTTACTATTAATTAGACTATTATTTTTATTAATATTTGATTTTTCTTGTAATTTTTTAACTGCCATTAATGGTAAACCCCAACCACATTGAGGACATTTCCTATCAATATGTTGTTCACACATATATCTCCAAACTCTATCATCATCAGCTAATTGTTTCCATTTAGTTGAAACTTGAGCTGCATTACATAAACTTTGACAATCTAAATAACATAAAATTTTTAATGCTAATTCACTTGGTAACATTTCAAGGAAATCAATCTTTAATAAATTTGAAATTTCATGTGAAATAATTGATAATTGAGGGAAACAACATTGTGATATTAAACCTCTTAAAATTATTGAACGTTTACTATTTGAAGCTGTAGAAAAAACTGACCAAATTTTTACAATTTCTTTTTGATCATCAGTAGAAAAATTTGTAACTAAAGTTCTTTGAATATCTTTTAATTGCTTTTGATCTGCCATTTTATTACATCTAACCCTTGGATTATGTCGATAACAATATTTTGAATCTAATTCAAGTATTGGATCTTTAATTATTCCATTATCTGTAAAGTTTATCCCAGTACTAGTAATAGTGTGATTATTATGATCATCGTCATAATTATAAGTACTATCTTCCATTATTATTTCTGAATCTACATTATTAGATTGTAAATTTTTTATTAATTTTGAGGTTATAAAATTCTTTTGTGAATTATTTGATGATACTTTGGAAGAGGGGAAAGAAGCGGATAATGATGAAGTAGTTAAATCAGATGAATCTATAGATGAAGACTGTAAATGTTCAGAATGAGCATGATTATTATTGCCATTGATTTTGTTATCATCAACTGAATTATTATTAGAAGATAACACTTTATCAAGAGAAGATGATGTGTCTGATTCTTTCGAGCAACTGCGCTGAAGATATTGCATAAGTCTTGATTGCTGAGAACCTGTCATTGAAGATGTGTAAACAGTAAACAATATTATAGAATGAAAGGAAGAATAACAGGAAGTATATTAATAAAAAAAAAGTAAAGAGATTAAAAGGAAACAAGAAATAAAATAACATCAGAGAAAAAAAAAATGCAAATTGTTGATGAGCGCCACAGTTTCTTTCTTCTTTCCTCTCTCCTCTTTCCACACTTTAATTTTTATTTTTGTTACTAAAATGGTACCGCAAAGAAAGCTAGTGTAAAAGTAATTAAGTTAGAGAGTGGGTTTTTTTTGAGTTATTTTTTAAGTTATTTATTTAGAATTACTACTATATAGATTACATCATTCAAGTCCATTTATCCACAGGATTGGCTTTGTATTCTTCATAATCGCTCTTTTTGTAAATGCTCAACTCAGTTTCATTCTCTATACCATAAGAAAAAAGTTTTCTGTTCTCTTCATGTATATCCAACACCCAGTCGTCATCATGTTCCATATTAATTACTAAATTCATAGTTTTAGTACCATGTGCATGTGTGTAAATTTTCATTGTGTCAAAATCAAAATTTCTATATGGTCTTAGACTACCTTCTGTTTTAATTGTATTCATAATCATCTCGTACAGTTGTTTTGGTGTTGTATTTATTAAATCCACATGCTGGAAAACATGGTTACGGATATTCCGATATGGGAATGATTTGATAATTCGGACAGTAATTACTGAATCATTTAATGGTCTAGCTGTAGATGTCAAAGGTTCCTCTAAATCGTAATCTGCCATTTTATATTGTTATCTTTTAATTCTAAGAACTCTTGTTATAGAATAATAAGAAAAAAAAAAAAACCACAAGAAGCTTCATTCCTGTCTCTCACATATATATAATATAATATAACAAGTAACACATAACACATAAGAGACTTTTTCAAAATTTTCACTTTTCTCTTTTTATTGTTGATTGTCTTTTATTTTTATTTCTCATTTTGGAATTCTCTTGATTTTTATGAATTTACGTTCTACTTGTATAAGTTCTTCATATTAATTCTAATTTTTCTCTATATATTAATGAAAATAACGTTTAATGAATATAAAGGCTTTTTAGTAGATGAAGGAATTGCAGATAATTATCTCAATATAACAGATTATTTACCACAGTTATCAAGTACCAATTCTAATTCAAACTCTAAAACAAAAAGAAATAAATCAAATCTGGAATACATAACTAATGGCTTTGATTGTTTATCAATCGCATGGGATAATACCCCATTTTTATTAGACACTCCATGTAATAAAATTTTAAAATATGGTGAATATTTAAGAAGTTTAAACCATGAATTTTTACAGATATCTAATAATGATAATGATTTAAGTTCTCATACAACTTTATATGGACAAGAAGTAATACCTGAGATGGCAGAAATTGAAGATCTCAATAATATTGATAATGGTAAATGTTCTAGAAACCAAAAAAAGACTAAACTATCACCCGATCAAAGGAAAGAATTACGGAAACAAGTTAGAGAAGCTAAAAGAAATACTAAACTTCTTAAAAAGCAAAAAAAGAATAATTCAAATATAGATTTTGGATTATCTTTAACAAGTACAGCCAATTCTTTATCAAAAATTAGTATTTTGAAAAAAATATTTAGTGATTGTATTCAAATTGCACAATCTAAATCTAAATCAGATGTCAAACTGACAGATAACTCAAGATTGTTACAATTCGATGATATTTCAATTGATATTAATGATTTAAAAAATTTGTTAGATGATGAATGGCTTTCAGATAGTAATATTGGATTTGTTTATTTATTTTTATATAATGCTTATATTTTGCCATTATTATCCACAAAATTGAAAACTTCAAAATTTATTCAATATCTAGAAGAAAAGGAAATATTTATATCACCAATCTGTTTATTACTACCAACTTTTACATTCTTAATTGCAAATCATCCAGATCCAATGGAATTACTTTCTTCAAAAGTTTTACCATCGAATATTTCAAATTCTCAGTTTATATTTTGCCCACTAAATGATAATGATGATTTTAATGCTTCTGAAGGTGGCAGCCATTGGAGTTTAGTTGTGTTTATTAAACTCTTAACTAATGATCAATCAAATAATAAGCAATATATTCAAAAAGCTTTGATTTTTGATTCAATGTATGAAGCAAATGCATCAGAAACAGTTCAATTAGTAAATAATATGTCTAAAATTTTATATAATTCAAATGATCCAAAATCAAATGAACATTGGGATATTATTCATGTTAAAGAATCTCCACAACAGACTAATGGTTCCGATTGTGGTGTATTTGTATCATCTGTTACTTCTTGTCTTATCTCTCAATTAATATTGTTATCAAAATCGACAAATGATTCATTCATTGATTTTTCATTAAAAAATTTAAGATTTAGTGCAATAGATTCAAGAATTTGGATGCTGAAAATTTTACATAGTTTGATTAATTCTGAAGACTAGACTTAATAAAGTGTTCATTTTATTTCTTCTAATAAATTTATATATGTGGATATATATATTTTATTATCGGTAATGAATAATTTACAATTTTTAAAAATTTTATTTATAATTTATAGAAATCTTATAACTTTTTCCCGCTGTCTTTACTTATAATCTTCATTGAATTAACATCACCATTTGCTAATTCTTCAATGTTTAAAACTTTTGAAATACAAATCCATGGATCACGGGATCCACCCCATTTTAAAATTTCATTCTTAAATTTTTCACCTGCATCCCTTGAAAATGGATCATTTTCAAATAATTTATCCCAAATTTTAGAAGCGATTGCCCTGTCTAATAAATATGAATAATATAATGCACCATAAGAATATAAATGACCAAATTTACCAGGCCAACTTGATTTCGTATCAGCTAAAATTCCTAGATTGGATTCTAATTCATGATAAATATTGATTAAATCAAAAGATTCATTATTAATTTCAAAATTTGTTGCACCATGATATAATTGATCTAATAATGCCATTTTAACTTGTCCAAAAGTTTCTAAATGTGATAAAATTTTATCTGAATCAAGATGTTTCTCAACTAATTCAATCGAAACGTTATCACCAGTTTCAAAATGTTTTCCAAATGATGTTAAAACCCTTTTATCACGTGCAAAGGTTTCATGTAAAATTGATGGTAATTCAACAAAATCAGTTTGACATCTAGTTCCTGAAACATTATGTAATTCAGTTCTACCTAACATACTATGCATTGCATGTCCCATTTCGTGAAATAATGTTGCAACTTGATCTAATGTTAAAAATACAATATTTCCATTATTAACATCCGGATGATAATTACAAACTAATGAAATAACAGGTAATTGATAGGTTTTATTGTTTTGTTTCACAGTTTCAACAGTTGATATAGTAGGTTTAGATAAATTAAATGGATCTTTTAAATCTAATTCTTTTTCATCTAATTTTCTTGAACAACAAATTGTAAAATGTGCTGGATGTGGAGTTTTACCTCGTCTTTGTAATAAATCTAAATACATTATACCAACTTTGCCATCTTTATCATGAATTGCATCAAATCTACGAACATCGGAAGACCAAACTTCTCCTTTATTTAATTTTTGTGGAACCAATTGAATTCCATAAATTGAATGGAAAAGTTTTGATAAACCAGAAACAACTGTACCTAATGAAAAATATTTTGTTATATCTTCATTTTGAGAAGATTTTTGTGATAATAAATATTTCGTTAATAAATATTCTCTATCCCATGGTTTAATTGTATTAACTAATTCCAAATCTGATAAATTATTATAATCTTTATTATTTAAATTTTCTGGGAAATATTTATTTAAAATTCTTAATTCTTTTAAAATTTCAGGTTGTAAATCATTTATAATACCCCTTAAAAAGCTAATTACATTTTCAGGATTCTTAGCCATTTTATCATTTAATGCATATTCTGAATAATTCTTACAACCCATTAATTTTGCAAGAATTTCACGACAACGTAATAAATTTGTCAATAATTGAATTTGATCCTTTGGAACACTATGTAATGCTACCCAAATTTTTTCTCTAATTATTCTGTTTGGACAAGATCTTAATAATTCAAATGGTATATGACCATAAATTGGGATCGTTAAACTTCCATCAAAATTTTGTTTTATAAATTTTAAATATTCAAGTTTAATATCATTTTCTGACCATTCAGATGGTTGTATTTTAATTGATTTTTCATTCGGTATTGTTATATTATTATTAAATTCTTGACCTGCATTTGCAATATATGAAGATAATTGAACAAATTGTTCTCCTGTTGAAGTATCCATATCAATACCGGATTTTTTAAAATCGGCATATAATAAATTACCAACTGAAATTTCTTCATTTGATAATTTTTTCCTAATATTTAACTTTTTATCATGTAAAACTTTTTCTAATTTATCAAATAAAGGTTTTGAAGTATTCAAAATATTCATATGTTCAAATAATTCATAATGACATTCTTCAGCTGCTTTTATAAATGATGAATTTGGATGTACAACTCTAATAAATTCACATAAATCAATAACTCTACAAAGCATATCTGAAAGTCTATCTAAATCTTTTATATAAGATTTTTTACTTTCAATAGACTGATCATTAATCATATAATCTGTTAATGCCCTTGCCTTTTCTAATGTTTCATTAGCAAATGTTTTAAGTCCTTTTGGATTTGACAAATATGGATTACGGAATAAACCAACTGATGCCTTGTTATTAGGACTAAAATTTAATGAATTAAAAATATTTGAAGATTCAATTGTTTTTCCATTATTAAATTTTTTCCAAAATGATTCAGAATTGAAAATTTTGATAATTAATTCTTCATTTGTAAGATTATCTTTCCCAGATTGTGATTCTACCTTTTGGGTCGATTGTGAATGATATCTTGCAAAGATAGTCGCTTGAGAAAGGTTATATTTTTTCTGGAAAAATAACCGTGTTTGCACTCTCATATTTAATTAATGAAGAGGCTTCTAATTAATTAGTATATAAAATAAAATCAATGAAAGTATCTTTGTCATAGATGATAGATACGGATAGCATTGAAATTTTGAAATTTTGACGTCCTTCTATTAATCTATCGATCTATATCTCAGGATAATTCTTATTTCTTATTCGCTGATCGCTGATTCTATTTTCTATTTTTTATTTTTTAGAGTTTCAATGAAAAAAAAAAATTATAGTGTTATTTACTACAAAGTATAAAGATTGATGAAAAGTTAGGAAAGCAAAAGTGAAAATGTTGACAATATTTACTGCTGTTTAAATAGACATGACTTCCAGGCGTTCTCAGTTAGTCTATCAAACAGTTCTTTGTCTCTGGCTAAGTTGCCTGAAAGAGTTTGACTATACTTATAGGTGAATGTACCCAAAGTAACTGATCCAATGATCTTGTTAGGCGGTGTAACAAGTAAATTGATGGATTCAGCGAGTTCTGGGTCATTCTTTTCAAGGGTAGACGAAGTTTCATCATCAAAAGCGTCTTCAGTAGAGTTGGAGATGGCAGAATTAATAGTGGCTGAAGCAGTAGTAGTACTATTTGTGTTGATATTATTACCAACTGTAGAATTGCACTTTTTATTGGTTTCATATATATCCGAAATGTTTGTTGTACCAAACTCTTCATTGAGATTAGGATGCATTTGCTTTTGTAGTTGTATTTGTTGCTTCTGTAAATGTTCCGCAACTTTTGTTGCTGATGATGAAGATGCAGCCAAATTTAGAGTCTTTTGTCTCTTAACCGTTGGGCTGGCTGAATCAGAACGCTCTTTCGTGGTTGGTGAAATATTTTGTCTTAAATGTTGATTATTAACACTTATTGGACAACTTGTTGTAGGTGTTAATACAGGGACAAGTTGTCCAGTAATAGTTCGCATATAAACAATTTGTTGTGTCGGTAACTGTTGGTCTCTAGGAGGTGCCATCACAATTTGAGGTGAAGCTTGATAGGGATATGATTGGGCTAAAACGGGTAATGTCATAATTGTTCCTGTTTGTACATTATAAAACATCTGTTGGTTTGGAATTTGTGACATTGGTTGTAGAGGTAATAAATGCTGCAATGGTTGTAAAGGTTGTATATATTGATTATTATTAGTTATTTGTTGGATATTATCAATGATTTGTTCTTTGTCTATTGGTTGTTCTGTTCTATCTAATTTCTTATCTGTAGATTGCACTTTTGAAAAACGTTTAGGAATATTCAATGGTGTCGGCAGAGTCAACTGCTTTTTAGGTAACTTATTTGTTTCGAGATCTGAACAATTCAAAGATATGGAGCCCTGAGTCTTTTTATGCTGTCTGTTATTGTCTTGTATGTTTTCCACGTTAGATAGATTCTGTACATGTAAAGTTGACATATCGTTTTGTTGTGTTATGACTGAATCAGAATGAGTATCGCATGTTTCTCTTTGCTTACCTGCTTCCAGTAGATCTGGAGCTGTCTTTATTAAATTTTGCATTGTTTCTACTGAGCCTGCCGACATCCACCCCCGTATAATAGTATACCTCAAAAAAACTGAGGAAAAAAAACAATAAACTACGAAACGAAAATAACAGAAAACTAAGAAAACTGCTACTAGCTGTTTTTGGAATTTTTACAAAATACCTATGCAGCAAATTTATGACGTCGGATTGATATGTTTGATATCTCATGGCTCATTGCTGAAAGATGTACCATTAACCTTTACTGAATATATTAATTATAAATTTTAACAAACTTCTTTAACCATTACATCACTTCGCCTATTAATAAAGACCACCCATTTCAGAGATAAAACAAGCATGTCTTTTCCCAACTCACCTCCTACTATTGTATCGGGCCCCCATATTTCCAAATCGCCGAATGGTCCTTATTTGACTGTCAATACTGCTACTCATGGAATATCTGGCGTCGCAAACGGTACTAGATTACAAATGACGGGCTCTTTTACAAGTTCAATGGGATATCCGACAAAGTCATCTGATTATCCTGGACTGCCACACATGACAAGTATGGATGATTTAGTTAGTGAATCAGGTTTAGATGATACTTTGTCACAATCAAAGAGGAAAATGAAATACTATAACAAAGCATTGATTTCTTATCTTTCACAACAGGGATTAAATATGAATCCATTAAAATTAACGACCAGGCATTTAAAGGAGAAAAATCTAATAAATAATACATCTTCATCAAATTTTATGCCTCCAATAAATACATCTTTAAGTACGAATTCCAATATTGAAACATTTATAACTGGTAATGGGCAATTATTATTTTTACCTTTTAATCCACAAAAGAAGCAAAGAAGAAGAAATAATATAAGAGATGAATACAATGATGAAGAAAATGATGGCGACCATGATAATGAACAAGAGGGAGATCACGATAATAGTAATAACAATGAAACTGAAAATGATAATTATAATGATGATAATGAACCAGTAAATGCAGAAGCTGATGAACCTTATGATCCAATAGATTTAACTAATATCTCAAATTTAAATGAGCTCAAAAATACAAGAAATAAAGGAAATGCGATTGAGGGTATTCATAATATAACTTATCATACTTTTGGTATCATTATTAAAATGAAAAAGTCCTGTACATTAAATGAAATTATAAAAGTCAATTATCACACCCATTCTTCCGTTAGATGGATAGCACCAGAATATTCCAAAAAAAGTTCATTTGATGAGAGGTACAGAACTTCCGAAATGATAAACTGGGATCTAGATTTATCAAATCCTGATTGTTATATCCCCTTAAAAGATTTTAAATCATTGAATGATGAATCAAACGATCTAAATGATGATATAAACACATTTAGTGACTCACTTGAATCAGATAGTTTATCAATGGATTCTTTGAGCTCACCAAAGAAAAAAATAAATGATGTGAAATATTCAGATGAACCAACTCAAAACATAAAACGATATACACCTTTAAATCCGAAAGATTATGTTCCAGAATCAAATTTATTGAATGATGAATCAATGGTTGAATCGAATTTATTCAAGTATTCCTACGATCAAGCTGTTGATACAAGTAAATCTTTTGATTCAGGTTACTATATATTCTTATTACCAGTCGTTTTCCCTTTAAATACCCCAGAATCGATTTTACTTCCAAACGGTAACCATTTACATGATATATCAATTCAAATTCAAAAAGGTACTATATCTGCGCCAAGTTTGCAAGTGCCTCAGTCCGCATTTTTATCAACATCTCCGACCCACCATTATAAATATGATGATCAAAACTTTGAATTTCATAATCAAGTTTTATCAAATTCTGTTAATTCAAATGGTTTTACTGGTGACAATAGTAATTTGAGTAATTCTAAAAGTTCATTTTTTAAAAAAATTGGACTTAGGAGAAATTCAAGTTCAAATAAAAGTGAATCTTCAATTTTGAAGTTTCCGACTGTTCCTTCTATATCAAATTTTGGCCATGAAGTTCGTTCAACTGCAAATCATTTCACACATTCAAACAATTTGCTTTTTAACAACAATCATAATCCCTCGACAACTGTTTATAACTATAGTTATAAATTACCGGCTGTCAGGTTACCACCATCGGACGCAACTTCAACTTTAAACAAATCAATTTATGTCAACAAAATATGGAATAAAGCCTTAAACTATGAACTTTTACTACCAAAAAAATTTACACAATTATCACCACCAAATAAATTAAAAATTTCGCCAAATGATAAATTTTTGCGTAAAAATACTTTTCTATTACAAATGAAATTGGTTCCATTAGTTAAAAATCTACAATTAAAGAGAATCAAAATTAATATACTTGAAAAAACCACTTACATTGCAAAAGGATCGGGTGATTTGACAAATATTGAAAGTAAAAATTTAAGGAGTAGAACAAAAGAAAGAACAGTCACCATGATGGAAATTAAAACAAAGGAAAAAAATACAAATTTAAATGTAAATTCTCCATTGACCCCACTCAAAACTCAAATAATAAAAGGATGCACCAATGATAATTTATTAACTTTTTGTTATAATAATGAATCTTCGTCAATTTTTAAGCCTAATGAAAATCCCGTGAGAAGTCATACACGTAATCGTTCACGTTCTGATAGTACCGGTTTCAAAAGCCCTACATCGTTACTTCATGGTCCAAGAAGAATGGCCAGATTTTTAGACCATTCAACTAATACGAGTAGTCCAACTACCAATGGAGCTACTAACGATGTAATTATTACGAATCCTGTGAAACTTCAATGTCCATTGGATTTCATCGCAAATGATGATTCTAGATTTATTTCTAAGGTTTATGAAAATTTATGTACAGGTACTTCAGATTTGAATTGTTTACATGATTTAGATGTTTCCGATAGAAATTTGAATGACACAATGTCAATCTTTTCAGTTAATTCTAACGGTAACGAAAAAAATGAAGTTTTCTCTGATGATGATGTTGGATCATCAAAGTCACCAGCCAGACGCCCGAGAAATTTTTCTTTTTCAAGTTTAAATAACAATAGCACTATTAATAATAATAATAACAATAATAATAATAGTTGGCATTCAATTACCAATGACGATAAAAGTGCAGTTCATACTTTTTTGCCAGATGTTACTTCTCCGAATATGAAGGTTAGACATAGATTACAAATTTCATTCCGAATAAGTAGACCTGATCCAAAAATCAAAAATTCCGATGGTGAATTTAAGTTACATCATTACGAGGTTATTGTTGATACGCCAATCGTGTTTGTTTCACCATTTTGTGTTACTGAAACCCTTGATTTACCTTCATATGAAGATGCTATTAAATTAGGTATGTTTGAAGTTGAAAAAAATTCTTCTAATTTTGCAATAGCTGCTGCAAATATGGAGGAAGCTGAATCGTTTTATGATTATGAAAACGTTAATGATGAAAATCATGCGGTGTTTATGCCTTGTTCACCATTAATGTCTGGTACAACATCAACAAATTTTAATTATTCGGCCAATTTAATGCAACAGAATATTACTAACAACAGCGATTCGGGATCAACAACACGTCAAATTTCAGGTTCCTTAACATCACAATTATCATTATCACCATCTCGATCTAATGATAATAATGTAAGTACAATGTTAAATAGAATGCGAAGTGATAGTGGTCATTTGTCCATAAATGCAGGATCACTAATTAATACATCATCGAAGCTCTCTGCTGCTTTTTCAAGATCAAAAGAATCATCAACTGGTTTACATTCTGCCTTGAATGATATGAATACATTATCATTAAGTAATGGAAGATCACAAGTTAATACGATCGATCACATTATTAACTGTCATGGCGAACACTCACCCCCGGTATATACAGAAATTGGATTTAAGACTCCAACAAATATTATTAATTCGAGTATTGAATCAAGTATGGTATCTTCCTCCAATGATCATCCACCAACTTATGAAGTTGCTACTAAAGAAGAACCAGAATCAAAGCCAGATGTTTCAGAGACTTCACTTAAAAGAATAGGATCTCGTGATACAATGTATACCATACAATCTGAGAGACTTGGTTTGCTAAACAATAATAGTCGTGATGGAAGTTATTTGAGTATTTATAACAAGGAAAACTTTGCTGATAAAAGTATTGATTCCGATATAAGTAATATTGATGAAAATGATGATATTGATAGTATTGTTAATTTGGACCTGGATCAAATTGCTACATTAAACTTAACACCAACACAGAACGGTATTTAGATCTGCTTAATAAAATGTTTAATTTTCTAAATAAATATAAATTTTTTGTATAAGTGTTTATATTAATTTATTTATTTACAAGAGTTAGAGATAATGAATAATTTTTTTTCAATTAACTTAATCTTTATATTGAAGCATTTTTTGTTCATCTGTTGGTTCAGTTCTATATATATCACCATTAGTATTCATATATTCTAAAGCTTTCTTTTGAGAAGAAACCACCTTGGATTCAAGTTTTCTTTCTAAAGGCGCTTCAAAGACAGAACCTGCTAGAACAACATTATTAGTGTAAGGATCAACATTAAAAGCTAAATATTCGACCATATCTCTTTGAGTTTCACTAAATTCAGATTCTCCACGTTTTTTAACGATCCATTTTTGTTTTGTATCAAATTTATAAATAATTTGACAAAGTAAAGTTGAACCATCTTCATGAGGAAATGCATTAAATGATAATAATTTTGGAGATGAATTAAATTTTACTAATTCCCATTGAATAAGTGCCTTTGGCAGAGCCGCTTGTCTTTTACCTAATTGAAAATAAACAAATTCAGAGACATCAGCCCTAACATTTTCAACTTTACGTTCGGCGAATGCTTTATTAACTTTAACAAATTCAGTAATTGCTTTATTTTTCCAACTAACAAATTGTGGTTTATAACCTTTACCCATACCACTTTTAAATTGGTAAACTTGAACCCAATTAAAACAGAAAAGTTTAACTCTATTCCATAATGCACGTAACACTAAACCTGGTTTGGAGATTGATAAATGGTTATAACTAACAGGAATATATGGATCATGAGGAACACCAACTTTGTTAATTGTGGGACGTTGCTGTTGTTGTTTCTTTTTATTTTTTGCACCAATTCCAATAGCTGGATCTTTTTTGGTAACGATATCTGTAGTTGAAGCGTACCTCAAAAACGAAACTGGAGAAACAGCACCTCTAATTGGAGATAAAGCAATACGCACACCTCTAAGTGAAGCATTTGCAATCATAGCGTTCATGTCTATTGGTGGAAGACGATGGTTATAAGATCTACAGGTAGAAATAAATTAAAATTACAATATAACTAACATACGATGGTTAAGTGTTGAAAATGTTGAATTTTCAGTTTTACAATTTTTCGGTGTCTCAATTGGGAGAGCGATTTTTGCATTTTTTAGTATTTTTTACTTTATGTTTGGATTATTATATTTATTTATTAACTTAATTTAGTGGTACAATGAAGATTTTAATGGTTTATTCTAGTGTCTGTATTCAACATCCGAGTCAGAATCTGAGTCTGCATTATTGTTGTTATTATTGTCATTTAAATGAGATGTTCGAGTGTTTCTGTGGTCTACGCGTCGTCTCTTCGTTGTTTGTACAGTAGGATCAACAAGAGTGGTATCGTTAATAGATGTGTTGATAGATGTATTAAACATACGACTGTCACCCAATAATTCTGAAAAGTTGCTCTCCATATGAGAAACATCGGGTTGAATGGAATTACTATTATCGTTATTATGTTTATCATTATAATTACCACTGTAATCATTAGAATCTTCATTATTTCTTGTTTCAAAAAGAGAATTATCGTAATCTGCTTCGTTTTGTTCATCTTCATCATCTGACAATGTAACTTTCCGTAAATCACGAAGAGTATCCATGGTTTGCAATAAAAATGGACGAACTTCGTTGATTTCCATTAAACTTAAACCAGTAAGTTCCAAATATTCATCGTCAATCATTGCAAACCCTTGCCTTGTTTTCAACATTCTAATTTCTCTTAAATCTTGAATCAATGATCGAAGTTCATGAGGCGAATCAATGAAATCATCAGGACATATATCTAACAGTATTTTTGAAGTTGGTATCCAATGCCATGGTAATTCACAAACTCTATCTTTAATTTTTTGTTCTTCAGAATATTTATTTTTTAAATATGGAACACTTAACCATTCAGGTATCACAATATTACATTTATTTTGTTTTTTTAATAATAAAGCAAGCCAAAATGGCACTTGAACACGCTGCAATGCTTTTAATTTCTTCATATTTCGTCCAACCAATTCTATACCATTCATAGAATAACGTGGTAGGATAAAAATTAATTCTTGTTCTGCCAAAAAAGCCACTTCTTTGGTCGTCAAGCTTCTTTCTACTAAATTTTTCTTCACTGCCATGTCTGAAAATTGGGTATATATCTTGTTAATGTTAAATAAAATCTGCTGAAAAAAACACGTAGAACACGTTATAAATTCGACCCCATACATACATAAACTCAACATGGATCGGTTGTTTTCTTCGCTAAGTGTTGAACTTTTCAGACACCCAATTCGATTTTAATCTTTATTTCGATTTTAAAGTTTCCATGTTGTCTATCTTTTAGATTTGTTTATTTTCTTTTTTATTGAAACAAAACAAACATCAGCATAATGGATTTTGATCCCCTTTTATTTTTTGAGCCAAATTTGAATCAACATCTGCAAAAATATCAAGAGAAAAGTTTAGGAAGTGTATTTCCTGTTTCAAATGATAATTCTAGGCAACCGAACGAAACTTTAGAGGATATCTCTAAAACAGACAAACTTGAAACTGATAACTTTGTGCCCTTGCAGGTTCTTGATTTACCAACAATAACCCCGTTACTTCCATATCCCATTTTATCCACTATTTTAAAATTATTTCAACCAGATCAAGTGAAAAATTTTGGTAATCAAAAATCATCAATACCGTCTCTTTTCAATAATGATGAATTAGTTATATATTTAAATCAAAAAAATATAAACATGGCTGAATTATCAGCTTTGTCAGCGTATTTAGGTCACTCTATACCGTCTATTTTGACACTTACACAACTGCCAACTATGAATTCTTCTGGAACTACATCATATTTAACAAAAATTATATCATATCCATTTACTCAATACACCGAAGAGCAAACAGAAGAAATTTATGGTTTAGCATCATATGTTATGACAGCAAGTTTTGCACCTGCATCGAAAGGAGATGCTACTAGACTTATAGAAATCGATGGACTTGAAAGAGAAATACTGTTATATGAGCCCGCATTAACTGAAGATAAAGTAGGAAATATTACATGGGGTGCATCACTTGAGCTTGCAAAGCAAATTGTTAATGGGAATACCAAATCTTGGCTTAAAAATTCTAAACAACCAATACTTGAACTTGGAGCGGGTACAGGATTGGTCACAATTGTTCTTGGTATATTAGATTATAAAGTCATGTCAACAGACTTACCTGAAATTATAGATAACTTAGAGAAAAATATTAAATTGAATAAACTTGGATGTATAAAGTCTAACACAAATGAAATTATTGTTCAATCGACTCAAATTCAATTGACTTCTTTGGATTGGAGATCCCCCAATGAATTTTTGTCAAGGGTATCGATGTCAGATGGATATCAAACCATTATCCTCTCAGATCCGGTATATTCCCCACAACATCCTTATTGGGTTCAAAATACTGTAAGTGCAACGTTGTCTAAAAATAAAAATGCCAAAGTCGTGTTCATGGTTGGTCGTCGTGATAGGTTTCAAGATGTTAGGGATAATATGTGGTCACTTATGGTTGATCTAGGATTAAAAGAAATTGAATCTCAAGTTATTAACGGTTTCGATGATTATGGCGTTCTACAATACGATTATAAAGTATTTGGCTGGAGTTAGCAGCATTAAATTTTGTATTATGCTCATATATTAATTATTTAAAGAATATGTTTCTATTTAATATTTATTGCTAGCTTATTTCATTTATATTCATGAACTCCCATATTGTTCATCATAAGATTCCTCACTTAAATTCTCTGGTGTTATACCTATCCGAATACCTAAAAACCCCAAGTCTGTTTTATTTGATGGGCCATTTCCTTGTATATTATCACTAACCTCGATATCTTCATCATCATCTGCATCACCTTCTTCATATTCATCATCTATCTCTGCTTCATCCGTAATCAAATCTTCACCTTCGTCAGATTTATAACCCATTTTAGCATATTTCACTTGTTTATCATTATGGATTGTTTCTTTTGTATTTATTACGCTTGAACTATCATCATCTTGAAATTTAAATGGTTTTTTGAAATTATTATTGCTTAATTCATCTTCTTTGATTGTTTTGTCATTTTCAATGATATGTTTTACTAGATCAGGTGGCGCATTGAAAGTAGTATCAATATCAATTTTTGAATCTTCTAAACCTTTTTCAATGGTTCTTTCAATATTCAGACGATGTTTAATAAACAAAAGTTTAGGGTATGTAACAGTCTCACCATTTTTAATAATTCTAGCTAATCTTTCTTCAGTCGGATCAGATAAAATATACATATAATCAGACAAAATAATTTTAGGAAATAGTGTAATTGTACCACCAAAGTTTTGTAAAAATAGATTTGACCAATCACTTTCTAATAAATTCGGAAATAACTGAAACTCTTTCACTAATTTTAGCCATTTGATTATTTCAAGTTTAATCAAATTTTCGAGATAACTTAATATAAACCCACCCCTGAATGTTTTTCCTCTTGATCTTACAATAGGTTTACCTATGTCACCTCTATTTTTAAAAATCCAAAGCATAACATGTGGGTTCACTTGTGAAACAATAGAAAATTTAGTATTAAAATACATATTCAAGGTGGATAATGGAACATCAGTTCTAAGTGAACCATCTTTCCATTTACTACCTAATGAAAATGGTCTTATTGAATTGTTTTTTGTTTTTTCCATTAACATCACTGGATTTAAAATACCAGGAACTGCAGCAGATGCTAACATGGCGGACCATATACAACAATTTGGGGACGTGATGTAATTACATAAAATTGTTGGAGAATGAATATCATTTGGAACGGTTGAAATATTTAAAATTTTACCAGTTTTTTTATATGATTCTTCAAATGTTGTTGAACCTGTCGTCCACCATTGTGCCTTTTTGGCCCATTCAACAGAATCAAATCTTGCACCTGTTTCCCACCATCTTTTAATCCATTTCCACATTGGTTCATCATCAAATGCATCTATTTTACAAGCTAATTTTGGTTTAATTAACTCAAGTAATTCATCATCATATCTTGTAGCTGCCAAAGCAGCAATCATACCACCACCAGATGTACCACTAAGGATTTTAGGCATACAATCATTTTCAATTAATGCTTTTATGACACCAAAATGATTATAACAAAACGATGCACCACCACTCAAGACAAGACATGTTCTACCAAAATTTTTATTGACAATTTTGAAAAAAATTCTTTTTTCTCTACGATTTATTTCCTTTGATTCAATAATTAAATTTAAACATTTAACAACTTCAGTATTATATTTTTCAATCAATTTTTTAGTACCATAATAACAATGAGAATACATTAAAGGATTCTCTGTACCTGCAAAGTTCGATTTAACGCAAGTTTGTAAAACTACCATTAAATCTTCATATTTTTTAGCATGCCTTAACTTTTTCAAATTATTAATTGTCCTTCTTAAATTCCTCCAATCATAATATTTGTATCTATCTTCATTACACCATTCATTTAATCCTAAATATGAATCTAATTTTTTAGAATTTTCAATGTATTCATTATAATTAGCAGAATTTTTTAAATTTTTAACTAAGTTTGATCTTTTTTTGTCTTTTAAAAGAAGTAAATTTTCTGAAAATGCAATCGATAGTCTAACAATAAAATAAAGAAATGAAAGTATTGTGGTCCAACATAGAATAAAAGTTAATAATGGGTATCTAAGTATTGTAAAAGTTAAAGAAAAATCATCAATATTATTTCCATGCGAGAAATTATGCATTGAAGAAGCAGAGGAATCTGGTTTTTGAGATAATTTCTCATCTCCTGATTGTTCTAATAAAGGAGATTTTATATCAGATGTAAAGTTGGATCTTTTTCTGGTTTTATTATATACCGGAGTCCAATCAGATTGAGAAGTTATTGTTTCTACTCCACCGCTTATTGAGTTGAGGCCACCAACACCAGTAGAACCATTCATATTCATAGAAACCAGTGAACTTGACCTGCTGATAGGGTAATCTATTAGGAGAACATGATCATCATAGTTCAAAGCGTCTCGGAAAACCTGAATATGTTCTTCGTTGACATAGTCCGTATCGTATCGGGCACGGGGACCTAGTTCTTTTTGTGTAGCCATGTTTGTCATGGATATTGTAAGTGAATAAAATATTAGGGTTTATTAGCCACGTTTATAGATAATGATTGAGATATGAGACATGTCATGATATGAACTATAAAAAACAAAAGAAACTTACAAATTTAGAAGAAACGCCTCGCGTCTGGTTTTTGCTTTTGCTTCTGCATTTGTGCTGTGCATATGCTATGAAGCTCAACTAGTTTTAAATGATAGCTTACTGCATTCTTTACAATTCATTAAAAGAAGTTTATCATACCACATCTGATAATATATGGTACAATATTTAGAATTAAAGTATGGCTGGTATTGGTGAACAAAAGGCTGTTTGATTTTTTGAGATTATGATTCCGCAGATTGTTCAAAAAAGAAAACAAATAACTATTTCGGGGTAAAGCATAAAAAGAAAGAAAGCATTTTCAAATAAAAAAAGATGAAATTCTGGTGATATAAGCATTTAAGTTTTTTTTTATTCAACAGGATTTTGTGGTTTCCTATTGTACATTTAATTTGTGCTCAAATTTTTACAAGCAGATGATTCCAGACAATCAAGATTAACAAAGACTGTGAAGAATTTAAAAAGGAGTTAAAATGCAGATTAAATGGGATAAATTTATAGGGAAAAGGCTGATTGAAATGTTCTATTTTACGTCGGAAGAAAACCTAAAAAACTTTGTGGTTATCAGCACCTTTTTTTTGGGGTTACAAAAATCAACATTAGAACAATTCAAAGCTCTTTTTTATTGAATGCAGATAGATCATCATGGGGAAGTAATGTTAAAAAAAAGTTAATTATTCCACTTGCCGTTCATTATATTAAAGCATAATGATAAACAATTTTCATGACATTTTCCATTTGAATCTTAAGTTATCTGGAAAGCTTTTTTCTTGTTTATCTTTACTATCATTTAACAAAATGATAATTAATATTCATTGATATTTTACTTTAAAGTCTATTCTAGACAGTTTTTAAACATGTACTCGCTGCTATGATATTGTGAATAGTTTGTATTTAATAACTTACACTAAAAGACACTATATTAATTAGTTAAATTGAACTGTAATTTCGTATACTGTACTAATTCTGAAAAAAAAGTTATAATTTTGATTGAGAATATAAAGTAGACTCTAAATCTTCGTTGATTTCCAAGTTTTTATGAAACGGGTTAGTATAACGGCAATAGGCATAGTTTAATAAATATATATTTACAAACCAATATTAATAAATTATGAATGTACCAATTATATCATATCATATATGAAATCTAGTAGGTCGTAGTAATTTCCTTACAGAACTCGCGATTCTTGCACCAAATTCTTTCACTCGCCACACCCGCTAGAAACATACAAATCTTCTACGATATTTCAGTAAAACAACGAGGCGCGACAGACGTTAGTCACGTGACCCGCGAAAACGACTTTGCGTCGATAGACGCAACATTTTCTTAGCATTTCCGCTGTTTTCCATATAATTAAATTTTTACACAGTGTAGAGAAAATAAGTTATATTATATATTGATAAAGTTT
>JAJLXI010000064.1:0-37085 GCA_030571145.1 Pichia sp. yHKS168 | reverse complement strand
CCACCCCCACCCCCACAAGTTGAAAATTAATTTACTGGGAAAACTTTTTCAACCCTCTGATTGAGTTTAACGGAAAACTAAATTTTTCCCACAGTTAACCACACTTTTTACTCCGTCGCTCGCAACTCGCAACTGACAACACAATTCAAAAATTAAAAAAAATAAAAAATAAAAAATAAAAAAATGTTGATTTTTTTCAACACATAACAACATGAATCCATAGTTTATTCTTTTCAACTTATATTTGATGGTTTAATTTCTTTCATTACTGTATTTCCAATATAATTCTAAAGTCGCTATTTATATTATTATGGATGCTAAGGAAATACGTACTGCTGTGACTAACCTAGATAAGGCTAGAAATGATAATGATACTAATACATTAAAGGATATTTTAAAGCAACTGGAAAATGGAGTGGTTGCCTCTGAAAGTTTACTTAGAGAAACAAAAGTTGGTGTTCATGTTAATAAATTACGTACTCATGAAGATAATGATGTTGTTGATTTAGTTAAAAAAATTATTAAAAAATGGAAAGATCATGTTTCTGCTGAAAAAAAGAAGAAAAAAGTTACCACCATTAATGAACCATCATCTTCTTCAACTATTAAAAAAGAATCACAAATGGCAAATACAGCTGAAAAAATAATAGAAAATAATAAATCTATTATTTCCAAAGGTCCAAGAACTCCAATTACTGATGATATTAAAATTGAAGTTTATCCAGATACAACTCGTAATAGATCAATTTCTGCCTTATATACTGCAGTTGCATTAAATACAAATATTGAATCTTCAATTATTTTAAAAACTTGTACAAATATTGAATTAGCAATTTTTAAAACAAATAAAGATTCAATTAATGATTCTTATAGAAATAAACTTCGTTCATTAATTCTTAATATTAAAAATAAAAATAATCAACCATTACGTACAAATATACTTAATGGAGCTATAACACCTGAAAAACTTATAAACATGACAAGTGCAGAACTTGCACCTGAATCACTTAAAAAAGAATTAGAACAATTACATCAAAAGAATTTATTTGATGCCCAGGGTGCTGTTGAAAAAAGAGCTGTTACTGATAGATTTGTTTGCGGTAAATGTAAACAAAGAGAAGTTAGTTATTATCAAATGCAAACTAGATCTGCTGATGAACCTTTAACTACTTTTTGTACTTGTGAAAAATGTGGTAATCGTTGGAAATTCTGTTAAACTAAATAAAATTATAGGCTATGTAATCTGTATATTGTGTATTTGTATAAAGAAAAAAATAAAGATAAAGTTTTAAATTAAGATGACTCATGATTCATGATTCAAACAAGAAAAAATTTTGATCGAAATAGCAAAAGCTACATTTTTCAAATGACTAACGAGTAATACTTTTTATGATTACTCATAGTTTTTTTAAATATATTCTAACTATATAATAAATGCATAGTTTCTAGACAAATATGAAAAGTGATCATTCTTAAATTTCTTACTATTCTATCTTGTTAATTTTCTTAAAAATAAAATTAACTGAATTGAACTTCAATGCGTCAACTTTCAGCTTACGAAGGTTTGATTCTTGATCGTGCTAGAAAAGGAATTTACAATAATTTTATTGTAGCAGCTGAATATTTAATTCCATTATCAAAAGAAATATTAATCAATGCAGTAACTTCCCTTTGTCAAAAATATCCACACTTTTCACTTAGAGTTGAAGAATATAGATCTGTTTTTGCACAACCTTATACTATAGATGACTCATTTATAGAAATTTTATCTACTGGAACTGTTTCAGACATATGTGAAAAGTTTACCCTCTATCAATTTAAGTATCATAATATTCACGAGCCGTTATTTAAGGTGATTTATGCTGATCACCTTAATGCTGTGTTTTTTGTTACTGATCATGTTTATTTTGATGGTACTGCCGCTAAGAATTTCCACTATCATTTAGCCAATTCTTTAGGAGTAAATACTGTTGATAAATTCATTAATACAACTAAATTTAATTTTTATCCTGATCCTACAAAAATATTAAATTTTCAAGAAAAGCATTCACAAAAAACTATTGTTAAAGAATCTTTAAAACCGGACCTTGATCAAAATTTGTTAAATATGCCAATGAGCAAACACAACTCGACTTTTATTTATCTTCCAGCAGAGGATACTAAAAAGCTTATAAATTCAGCACGTGAAAATAATACAAAAATAACATCATTATTTCAAGCAATTGGAGCAAAGATTATTGCTAATTTAATTAATAGTGAAAATATTTTTAAATCAACAGTTGCAATAAATACAAGATTTAAAATTGAACTTACACCTGATTATATTAATCTGACTCAATTTGGCATTTTCTATGGTAAATATTTTAATGAAACAAATTCAAACGATATCAGAAAGCTTGACATAATAACATTGTCACAAATATTTCAAGGAAAACTAAGTGAAAACATGGAGAATGCAATGCAGAATGCAGAAATTTCTGAAGCTATTGCTTCAAAGGATTACAATTTCGTTGATCAAACAATGCAAAATCTTTTCAATAGAAATGATAAACCAGAAGTAACTTTTGCCATATCTAATCTTGGAGTTCTGTCTTCCTCAATTATTGGCAGAACCTATTTTGATCAACCAATGGTTGACTCTTCTTTTGCACTTTACATTATTTCCTCCGATAGCGGTCTTACTTTTAATATTGCATCACATAGAGCTATTCCTGCTGAACTCTACAAGCAATTTGTTGAAGAGTTTTGCAACACACTATACAAATTCATTTAGTTAGATATAGGCTATATAAAGAGTAGATACTTATAATTCAAAATCATTATCTTATCTATTTAGAAAACATGATCTGATCTAATCCATATCAAACTTCTTAATTAGGCAATTCTCCGAATTTGATTTTTTCGAGTGAACTTAAGAAAAGACACCAGTTAGTTGGATGTTCAGAGACATTGCAAGTTGGATATTTTTCACATTGTTTTTCCTTTGAAACTTTCTTATGATATTATCTCCTGCTTTTATCTTGACTTGTTTTTTTAATTAATTATGCGTCCATTATCTGCTTATGAAGGCATTATTGCAGCTCGTACGAATAAAGGTCTATACAATAATTTCATTGTTGGAGCAGAATATTTGACACCATTATCAAAAGAAACTTTGTTAAATGCTCTGGCTTCTTTATTGCAACAATTCCCTCATTTTTCACTTCGTATTAAAAAATATTCATCAATTGTGGCATTACCATACAATGTTGATGAATCATATATTGATGTTTTACCAACTGGGACACCAGCTGACATATGTGCTAAATATACTTTACATAGATTTGAATACACTAAATTGGATAAACCACTATTTAAAATCATATATGTGATTGATATAAACACCGTATTTTTTGTGGCAGATCACGTTTATTTTGATGGAACTGCTGGTAAGAATTTCCATCTACATCTTTCTGAAGTATTAATGAAAGGTGGGGAGATTGATAAATTTATTGATACGACTAAATTCTATCAATATCCGGATCCAACTAAATTAATGAAATTTAAAGAAAGAGAACCAAATTCAACAAAAATATCAGAAGCATCATTTAGGCCACCTATCAATAAAGCACTATTAAATACTCCACCACCTGTTCATAATTCTACTATTCTTCATTTATCATCAGAGGAAACAAAAAAGTTACTAGACTGTGCACGTAAAAACCATACCAAACTAACTTCTCTATTATATTCACTTGGTGCAAAAACTCTTTTAAAAGTATTGAATGATGTTTCTCATACTAACACTAAATTTAAAGCCATGATCCCGATTAATACAAGATCAAAAATTGATATCACAGAGGATGATAATTATAATAATGTCATACAATTTGGTATGTTCTTCGGTAAGTATTTTGATGAAGAAGATCCAGATTACATTAAAAAAACAGATGTTTTTGAATTATCCAGAAAGTTTCAATCTAACTTATCAGCTAGTATTATTGATGCAATGAATGATTTTGAAATTGTTGAAACATTTGCAAAATCTGATTTTCTGATCATTGAAAAAAATATTGATGGTTTGATGGAAAGGAATCATGAGCCTAACTCAACTTATGTTATGTCCAACCTTGGTGTCCTGAACTCATTAATTATTGGTAAAATGTATTTTGACCAACCAATGGTTGATGGTTCATTTGGTCTTCATCTGATTTCTTCTACACAGGGTGGCCTGGCAATGAATTTTACTTCACATAGAGGTATACCTAGTAATATTTATCAGAATTATGTAGACTGTCTTTCCTCTGAAATAATAAGTTACTGTAGGTTATAGGCAAGGTAATCATTACTAATATGGCACTATAATAAAATTTTCTAGTGAGATTATATCACTGTAAAATGTATTAATTTATTAAACTTTTAATTAAAATAGACTTCTATAATAAAAAATTGGAAATTATGATTTTTTTAATCTCTATGTAATTTTTTTTCGAAACATTATGATAAAAAATCTCTGCATATTTTATAATCTAAAAAAATAGAATTTCAAGCAATAAAGGTTCAGTTTTTAACTTTCTCAAAAATGTACTTTCCTTCATTACACATTTCATCAATTAAATCTATTACCTTATCAACTACTTCTTCATCTAGACACTGTCTTTCATCATTTTTAAACTTACTCAAAACATAATTTGCAACTACACCAGGTGTATTCTTATCACCATCATAATATCTGCCAATACCTATTTGAACACCGGTGTAATTTTTCCCAATGTTAGAATTACTTTGGATATTTCGTAAACCATTGTGACCTCTGTGTGAAGATCCTTGTTTTCTAATTTTAACTTTACCTAAATCAACATCTAATTCATCAAATAATACAACGACGTTAGAATCTCCAATACTTTTCGTAAATAAGTCATAAAAAGGGGAAACACTTTTGCCACTCAAGTTCATAAAACCTGGAACTCTATAAAACCATATGTCAATTGGAGGCTGTTCTACTTCATATGTCTTATGAACAACATAACTTTGAAATCTTCCAACTCTCACTGATTGGGCATTCATTCGTGAAATAAGTTTTCCTAGTACATAATGACCGACAGAATGTCTGGTACCATCATATTCAGAAGGATTTCCGAGTGATAAGACTAACAATCGTTGTGGACGAAGGGACATGAATGGGCCTTCCAGGCAATCTTTAAAAAAAATTAAATGAAAAGAAAGTTGTGAAAAATTCCTAAATTTTTGTGAAAAATTGTGAACTTCATATAAACACCCAATTAGGAAGGTAGAATCAAATTAATTCGAGTTTTCATGTTGCAAGAAATTGTTAACGATACTCTTTTAATTGATTCATGCTTTTATTGTTTCTTCTCTCTTTGTTGTTTCATTGCATTTTGGAGTCAAAAATTAATAAGAACTGTTAAAAGATGTTGAACCCACTTGCAAATATCAAACTCATTGCTGACGAGGTCTTAACTGATGGATCAACCGATTCTCAACAAGTTGGTATTATTGAAGCCATGTTATTTAAATTCGCCATTGCTTTACTTATTGTGATTGTTGCTTACATTTATTTTGATAAAACTAGTGTTTTAAATGGTAAATCTGCTGAAGAAAATATTAAGTTACATAAAATGGATTATCATAAAGAACTTAGGGAGCAAATTGAAAAGGAAGAAAAACAAGAAGGAAATAGAAAAGAAAAAAAGAGTACGAAATCTGAAAAGGGTAAAGCAGTTTCCAGCGGAAAAAGCAGTAATGGTGGTGTTAGAAGTAGAAAGACCTGAATGAATATAATTATAATAATAATAATACATTCAAAGGTATAAATAATATTTATACAACTAAATAGTGAATATAAAAACTACGAATAAAAAGCAATAAACCTATGTCAAAGTAAAATAAAGTAAGTAGAATAAAAATACCTAGAACAAAAACATTTTTTTTTCTTTGGGCAGATTAGGATAATTAAGCGGCAACAACTTCAGATTCATCGACATCATCATGTTGAGTCCATTCACCTTCTGCTTCACCTTCGGTTATACCTTCTGGAACAGTATAAACGTCTTCAATACCTTGATGCATTGATAATAAAGGTTCTTTTAAATAGGAATTATCTAAAGTCCAAGCAGATAAAGCATTTTCACAGTCAATAATGATTTGCTTAGAAGCTTCATAACCATCATACGCTGGTCTAGTTTCACCAGGAGTAACTGGTGAATCATCCAATAATTCTAACAAAGCTTTACCATAACCTGCAATAAGAGCCATTTTTTCTGTTAATTCTCTTAATGAATCAAATTGATAGTTGAATGCAGCCTTTAATTTTTCTCTGGTAATATTAGATAGTTGAGCTTCTGCAACTAAAGATTCAGCTTCTGCTCTAACTAATTCTTGTTCTAAAATTGAAATTTTAGGAGATTGAGGATCTTTATATTTTAAATGTGCAATTTCGTCAGTAATTTTGATCTTTCTGTCTCTTGATGGTTGAACAGAACCTTCGATATTTCTAATAGATTTAAGAGTAATTCTATATAAATCATATTTATCAATAAATTGATCTTCTAATTCACCAATTTCATACAGAAGAACACCAATCTTATCAGTGACATCAGAAACATCATCATCATTATCTGCACCCCAAATTGATAATTGTTTTGCAACTAATTTACGTTCATTAGATACAGCTTCTAATGATCTTTCCAAGGATTTTTCAATCTTAATCAGTTGAGCCAATTTTCTAGCCATTTCAGGACCAAAGGAACCTGCAGCTTGCTTTCTAAAAGCACCAGCGATGGAGGTTGTACCAAAAAATTTACCCTTAGTAGAGGAAACAGGAGGTGGTGGAGTAGCCAATTGAGCAGCTGTTGGCGCTCTAGAGGATCTCATGGAGTAAGTTCTATGCATTGTTGGTTTGTTAATGAGCAATTGTGTTAAAAAAGTAAAAAAAAAGTGAAAGAAAAAGTTAATGAAGCAATCTAAAAAGGATGAAATTAAGAGTGGCAAACTCAAAATTGTCGAAAGAATAAATAAAGGCTTAATTTAGCATTGAAATCAGAAATCAGAAATCAGAAAGCAGAAAGGAGTGGTGTTGTTGTTATCGCTGGCTTTTTGTACCTGCCTAATTAGGTCATAAGAAGTTACCTAATCAGGAAATCACAACTTGCGTCGATCGACGTCCGGTTCTAACAAATATATTTGTTGTGATGATGTAATATTAATATTGATATTGTAATAATTCCCTAATTGGGAAATAGTTCAAATTATATGTTAATTTGTGGTAAAATTATAAAACTATTTTCTACATTATGATACAAAACTATTCCTCATCTCTGGTCCTTTTTAAAATACGGCCTACACCACCTACAGCTCCTTCACGATATCCTTCTACCACTCGTTCATAAACATCTTGCAATTTGCTCTTTGTCAAACTAGGATCCCCCAATCCATCAAGTCCCTCTTTATTCTGCAAATAAATTCTTCTTTTAATCATCAAACGTAATGTCTTATCGTTCAATCCTTCAATCCAACCTCCATCTTTCATCTCTAACATCCACAAACAACACATTTCTAATATTCTATCAAACTGTCTTTTAGTCATCTTTGTTTTAGCTCTCAATGTCTTAATTTCATCGTCGCTTTCAATTAATGGTAATTTTTTTAATTCCTTTTGTAATCCATCCTTTAAAGTTCTTTCTAAATCACACCTATCTCTCAATTCATCAAATTCCTCACTTGGATCCTCAACAGTAATTTCAACGCATCTATCATCTTTCATCCAATCTTCAATAATCTCTTCATACAATTTCTTACCATATCCCATACCTTGAAATGGAGGTAGTATAACGACTTGTGATATTCTGCCCCTAAACTTATCTTCCGCATCTTCATTTTTAGTACTTGCAAAATTCCAATATTTGTAAACTGTACAAAATCCAACAAAAATTTCTTTATTTTCATCTTCATTTTTTTCATAAATGACATACATTTCCCACCTGCCATCATCACTTATTTCAATAAATGATCCGGCTTCAATATATAATAAAGTTAAAATTTGTGATCTTAACAATAATTTTTTTCCAATGTTATCTGTACTTAAATTAAATTTATAAATATTGCATTGTTTGCCTTTATTATTTGTAAATGTTTTAATAATTTTGTCATTTGGTAAATCAAAATCTTCCTTATCAATTTCATCTAACCATTCACTTTCGCTTTTTAATATGTAATCTCCGCTTGGTAAAAATTTGTTCATTGTATCTCCAATATCTTTGATATCTTCACTTAATTTTGCATCATATTTATATGTTAATAATGGTTTCATGGATTTACAATCAAATGCTAAATCAATTCTTAATCCTTGGTATCCAAATATTTGTTCACTATCTCCAAAAATTGGGTATGTGAACTTCGGTTTGAATGTAACGGCCCTTGAAGGTTCAGCTATAATGATAATAATAATACGTGATGATTTTTTTTATTTTTTTTCGTGTTATGTTAGTATTTAATTCGTTATTTAAGCAATATATATTACTAATTTATACATACCTATGGATATATTCAATGCATCATTAGCTGAGCATGTCCATTGCTCTGGCTCAATTAGACTCATTCTGGTATGGCAATAGTGATGTCTCCAAATAGACCTTTTTGTTCAACAAGGACATGTCCATCCGTTGTTAATTGCAACACGTACATAAATTTACACGCTGCTTCATGTCGTGAACTCACCATACTTTTTAAAATATTTTTTCCGTGCGTGTATAATTCCCCATAAAAATCTTCCACAGATTGAACCGTTACAGTGTCACCAAATTCCTCTTCTTCATCTTCTCCAGTATCATTAGTTTTACTGTCTTGCCTAATAAATGAAATTGCCAATTGCGCAATATCACCTTCATGTTGAGCATTTCCACCCCTTTGTGAAAAATCAAACTGAAATGAACTACTATTTCTAATATTATCCGATTCTTTACTAACGACTGCTCGTCTAGCTTCTTCAATGGATGAAACCGAAGATGATCTGGAATGACTTCTAGTATTTAAATATTCATTTTCAAAACTATTATTTACTGAATTTTTTTCGGCCTCGTTATTGTTTTCAGTTTTATTATTTTTAATACTTGATTTTCCGTGATTGACATAATCATTTTTAAATTGATATCTATTCATGTTTGCCAAGTCCTTGACTTTTGAATTCATAATATGCAACTCAACTTCTTTATTATATCTTTCCCATAATATGTTTTCTTCATGGTGAATGTATCCATCTCTAATATTTTTGATGTCGGCAACACTTAAACTAATTTCTCTGTCAACGATCAGGCGTTTTCTATTCCTCTTTGTAAGGATATTATTATTCTTTTTTTTTTTAGATACCGGAGGAGATGGCAAATACTCAGTTGAATTCTTTTCGATTTCTGTTTGAAATGGTTCTGAAGCTGTTGGGAAAACATCAAAGTCATTTATATTTATATTTTCCGTTAACGTTGTATGAATCTCATCATTATCTAAAAGAGGTTGTATTGAAAAAGGCTGTTCACTAAAATCAGTATAATCTTCAGTTTTTTCAATCCTTTCAATTCTTTCAACATTTCCATCTACATCGAATCGGAAACTCAAATCTGGATCATCCCATTTTTCTTGCGTTTCATTTCCGATATTTAAACTCAGTTCCAATGAATCAGTATCACCATAGTCATTATGGATTTTTTGAAAACCATCATTCTCCAAATTTTTATTGTTATCATTCAAGTTATGATTATTGTTACTATTTTCTTCTTGAAATTCAATAAGTAGCCCTTGTGAAATATCGAATCTCACATCGTCTTTTAGTAATTTAATTTCTATGCTCTTGTTAATGATATCTGAAACTGTCACAGCATTACCGTTTTGAATATTTACACCAAGTCTCTGGATGAGCATTCGACAGCTATTAACTTCCTTCCAGTTCCACATACATTGTCTTTTAAATGCTAATACCGTCCCAAACATCAAATTAGATGATTTTCTTAATGATAGATGTTGACTCAAATTGATAATAGTCCGACAAGTTTTGACAATATCAATTTGCGTTACACTTTTCTTTATATTACTTTTACTATTATTTGTCACTTGTAGAAGGTTTGTATTGTATTTTCCGGATAATGTTGCCAATAACCATATGGTTGCCAACATTTGCTCGTTATTATCAGTCTCAAAATTCATTGATCGTTATTTAAAAAGGCATTTTAAAAGAGAATAAAAGAAAAGAAGAGGAACAGAGAAAGCAATGAGCCTTCAATCTAAACTGCAGAAAAATAACCATTTTCTCATCTTTCTTTTCACTTTTCAGAAATGTCTTTATATATTGTTATACGACAACATAGTTTTACTCGAAATGCAGTCTTATTTTTGTAGACATCTTACAATAAAAAATATACAGATACAGTTTGTTTGTCTTCAAATTTATTAACAATTAATTTTCCGAGAAGATTGCAAAGGTATGCACTACTGAACTGATATAAACTCTAATAGAAATATAGAAAAAGGATAGCAAGATTGAGTTGGTATTGTTATGAAAAAGCTAGAATGCTTTAAGATATTAGTAGCATTTAAAATCTGTCGTTGTAGAAAAGAAGGTTATAGTATCATAGTGCTAAAAAAATGAAGTGTTGACTGTTGACGCAAATCGTCGATCTTCTGGGTTAAGCAAAGCGAAAAATGGATGTTAGCTAGTATTATCATCTTCTTCCAGCAGGCCGATTATACATACGACTTGCATCTCTTTCTGGAATTCCAAGAAAAATAGCCAATCTTTTTCTCAACTGAAATTCATCACCATTTACATCTAAGTCGTACCCCCCTCGCATAATATCTTAACTGCGAAATGCTCATACGGTTCAACACATCGGTACCTGTGATACGAATATACATTCCCCTCCGTTGTTCAATTATGAATGGTATTTCCAACATATCTTCTGAAAGGTGATACAATATTTTGTTTTGCATTTGTAAATTGAAAATGCTTCCTTGTGCTAACAGTGCTCTGTCTACGGCATTGTCGTTCTTAGCCTGCTCGATGATTCTTTCTTGTTCTTGCTTATTTCGATCTATGCCAGCTTTTTGATGATTGGCATCATTAATCTGTTCTTGTGCATCAGCAATTTCAATTGTTCGATTATTTAGTCTCTCTCTAATCTCATTGATATCGTCGACGTTCATTATTTATTGCACACTTTTAATTTATGTTAATATGTATTTTGCTATAATCGAAACAGTATTACTAAATATATAAGCAAAAAAAGAAAAAGCAGTAATAATTGATATGGCTTGTCTACAGTTTATATACAAAATATCATCTCCTCCTAATTAATAAATTAAAACTTTACCTCCTCCTAATTAATAAATTAAAACTTAATTTAAAAATGGGTCTAATTTTAACCATCAGTATATCAATTTATTAATTCAAATGAATGATAAATAGCCAATTTAGTTTTATAACAATGAGCCGCTCATGTCAATTTATATTAATTTCTTAAAATTGATGCGATTTGAATCTCCGCCATATTTTCTTATTTTATTTTACTACAATGTATTATATAATGGTCTCTAACTCCTTAGCTGATTGCAGCATATTCATCTCGTTAATTTTCGGTTCTATGAGCAAGCAACAAATATAATGGCCTTAAAACGTAAATCGTCTAATGCTAAATATTCAGATGATAGTGTTACTCATAATGAAATTGAGACTAACAAAAAGGTAAAAGCTAAGCAAAGAAAATTAGTGACATCTAAAAAAAACATCAAAATTACTGAAAAGCCAGATAAAAGATAAATCTACCAATGCAAATCCTTTTGTTGATTCCAATCTTCCATTTCATGGTTTCTGTCATACTGGCAACAATTATGTTTATAGAAGAAACGTTCACTTGATCGAAAGAAGTGCAAATAGTAGTTATTACAAAAGAGAAAAATGTTTGGACCCACTTCCTTTTATTTACGAACAACCAGAAGGTGTGCCATGCTGGATCAAGAAACTCGACGATATTGTTACCATGAAGAAGAAAGATGTTTTGGTGTTTTTACGTGGTTATGGTGAACCAACAGATGATGCTGATTTAAATGAATTGAGAAGACGATTATCCATCGCAGTAGGCGTGCCGGAATCAACCGCTAACGAGAAGTTCAATTATGTCGATGAATTTTGGGAATCCTTAGGGAAAGATAAATCTACTGGTGAAAATCCCTTTGTTGATTCCAACCTTCCATTTCATGGTTTCTCTCATACTGGCAACAATTATGTTTATAAAAGAAACGTTCACTTGATCGAAAGAAGTGCAAATAGTAGTTATTACAAAAGAGAAAAATGTTTGGACCCACTTCCTTTTATTTACGAACAACCAGAAGGTGTGCCATGCTGGATCAAGAAACTCGACGATATTGTTACCATGAAGAAGAAAGATGTTTTGGTGTTTTTACGTGGTTATGGTGAATCCACAGATGACGCTGACCTTAACGAATTGAGAAGGCGATTGGCCATTGCAGTAAGTGTGCCAGAAGAAACTGCTAACGATAAGTTCAATTTTGTCGATAGCTCTTCAGGATCTGATGATGAAGGTGATGAGCAGGTAATGAATGATGAAACTACTGCTCAGCTTATACCAATTTCAAGTTGATTAAAATTTTATAAAATCTTTCTTTTTTATTTTTGGTGGTACTACAATTGCCACAATATTCTGGGTTCTTTTTCTTTATATATGGATATTGATTTTTTTATATCAAATTTAAAAATTTTATTTTAAAGCTATAAACTAATTTTCCATATTTTATAAATTTCACTATCTAAATAAACTATCTACATTGATAATGATATATATATCAAAATAAACATTTTCACTTCAATCCAACAGCTATGGTCCCGCCAATTGCGCCGATTGTACCAATAACAACAAGGGATGACCAGATTACAATTTCAGCATTACTCAATTCTTTCTTGAACACAGAAATGTAGTATAAACATGGAAGTGTCAGGCACACCGTAAAACAAATCAGACTTCCCAGAAGAGACATCACCTTACCAAAGTTTGTCAATAAAGTAGAAGCAACCAAAAACAGCAAACTTAGTAACGCACGATTGAATAATCTTTGAAGTCTATTATCACCTAGTTTGCTATCTAAAATCGTTATAATTGGTCGACTTATGAGTGGAAGTTTAGAAATAGGTAATAAACCCATTAAAGTTACAATTATTGTTGATATCCATTTAGGATAACCTTTCGTTATTAAAATATTTTTTGTAATCTCATCATCAACCAATCTACCAAACATAAGAAATCCAAGGACACCAGTTGTTAAATCTATAACATATGAAAATGAAAATGAATGATTCATACATAATTCGTAAGACGTAGGTCTCAATTGATCTCTATAAATTTCTGGAAATGTTGCATGACCACCCCATGGTGCCATGTATAAGCCTAGTGCAAAGAAAAAATCAAGAAGTGATTTTGGGTACATATTGGTATCCATTGGATTTAATAAGGAACCAGGACTTTCTTTTTTAATTATACCTGATAAGCCAATAATACCGCATGTAACAGTGGTGCAAATTATTCCTGTTAATGATAAAAATGAAAGTAATCTTAATGGTAAAAAATTCAGAATAACTAATACTGCAGTAATACTTAGTTTCAAGCTAAATTTACTGAAAGTATCAGGAGATAAAGCATAAAATGAATCAGCAAATAATAAAATCATTGAAATACCTGCACCAAACAAATCTAACGTAAATATAATCAATATTATAAATCCGATTATTTCACCGAAACAATAAACACCAATATCTTGATAAGTTTTCAACTGTGGATGTCTATGTAAAATTTTACCCAGTAAAACTGCTGTTTGTTTTGTACTGAATGCAGCAAATGATATACAAAGGATACCTAATATCCAACCAGATAAATGTAATGCTAATGGAATTGATAAGATACCCAATCCTATGAGAACATTTATTGAATTAAATACAGTTTGAACAGGTGTTGATTTTAAAGATATTATTTTGATTATTTCTGCAGCCTCTGTATCATTAGATTTGATAACTCTAATATCAATTTCATTTACTATGTTGTTATTAATTGAACCATAATTTTGGTTATCAGAAATTTCTTCAGAAACAATAATTGTATCCACCTCACTTTCAGCCAGAGTGTCATCCATACTTTGTAATATAGGAGATAGAGCATGTTTTGAGTCAAAGGATGTTGATAAATAATTCACAGATCGTTGCACAGAGGATGCAAAGTTATTTATTGAACTGACACCGCCAGCATCAAAAACAGACCCTCTTCGTGAACGTGACGTTATCTGTATAGGTACATGGTCGGATGTATATAACTCTACTTCGCTATCGTTCTGTAACCCTTCCATTGTTATTCTAAATGTATAAAATTCATAAAAATTGTTGAAATAGAAGAATATTGGAAATTCAGAAAACAAAAACCGGAAAGAAAAGATGAAAAATTAATGCAACATTTTGTTTTGTGACAAGAAACAAGAAAAAGGGAATGCATGATTCGAGATTCTTTCATTTTTCATTTACGCTTGTCAAAAGATACATGCATATAGATCAACCATTCTTTATTGTACATTTCCATTTATCCTCTAGAATTATACATTATATAATAGGATGCTGAGACTATCCAAAACGCTGCACGTAACCAAACTCCGTTTGGGTTATAAATCATCACTACGTTTTGCACGTTTTGCATCTAATGAATCCAGTCAACATCAATATTCAAATACTGTTTTCTTACCAAATACAGAATTCGGTAGTAGATCCGATCAAAAACTTATTGATACTGTTTTAAAACCTCAAACCATGGAACAGCTTTATGATTGGAATATTAAAAGACCTTTAAAAGATGATGATATTAATAATTTATTCATTTTACATGATGGTCCACCATATGCCAATAGTAATTTACATGTTGGACATGCGTTAAATAAAATTTTGAAAGATATTATAACGAGGTATGAATTAATGCTTGGTAAAAAAGTTCATTATGTACCAGGTTGGGATTGTCATGGCTTACCGATTGAATTGAAAACTTTAGAGAAGTTAAGTAAAGAACGTAAAGAAGTTGAAAAAAAATTGAAAAAAGATTTAAAGAAAGCAAATATTGATGAAACTGAAAAAGCCCAAATTCAACAACAATTACATGATTTAAAACACTCTAAATTATCCAAGATTGATATTGTTAAATTAGCAACAGAACATGCGTTATCTGCAGTATCAATGCAATCAAAAGAGTTCCAAGAAATGGGAGTTATAGGAGATTTTAATAATCCATATTTAACACTGAAAAATTCTTACATTACTGATCAGTTGCGTATTTTTAAAAAGTTTTTTGATAATGGGCTTGTTCATAGACAAGAAAAACCAGTTTATTGGGGATGTGAAAATGCTACTGCATTGGCTGAAGGTGAATTAGAATATAACTCTCAACATAAATCTAAAGCTGCATATGTAAAATTTCCAATTATTAAAATTTCTGAAAAATTGAAGGAAAAATTAGGAGGTGAAATTGTGGAATCTGGTATTTCAGCTTTAATTTGGACTTCAACTCCATGGACTTTAGCATCTAATTTAGCTATATCAATAAATGAGGATTTTGATTATACTATTATTAAAAGTGAGAAATTTGGTAATTTAGTTGTGTCAAATGAATTAGTTCCTAATTTATCTGAATTTTTAGAATTTACACCATCTAATATTTATTTCAAGGGACAAGATTTATTATCATGTGAATATAGTTCTGAAATTTTAAATGATGGTAAAACTTATCCATTTTTACATGGTACTCATGTTACAAATGGAACAGGTACAGGTTTAGTTCATACAGCACCAGGTCATGGTCAAGATGATTATATAGTTTGTTTAAAAAATGGAATTAAACCATATTCACCAGTTGATAATTATGGTAAATATACCAACGAAATTTCAGATAATTTAAAAGATTTTGTTGGTCTGAAGGTTTTAACTGATGGTAATTCTAAAATGATTGAAAAGATTCAAGATTTAGGTATCTTAATTCATTTAGATGATAATTATATTCATTCATATCCTTATGATTGGAGATCTAAAAAGCCGATTATTATTAGAGCAACACCACAATGGTTTATTGATGTTAGTAAAATTAAAGATATCACTATCAGTCAATTAAATGAAAATGTTAAGTTTCATCCATCTAGAGGTATTAATAGATTATCATCATTTATTAGAAATAGAAATGAATGGTGTATTTCTAGACAACGTAGTTGGGGTGTTCCAATTCCTGTGTTATATCATAGAGAAACTGGTGAGGTACTATTAAATGATGAAATTATTGAACAAATCATTAAAGTTATTGAAGAAGAAAATATTGATGGATGGTTTAAACAAGTTGAAAATAAAAATGGTGATATTTCTAAATGGTTACCATTAAAATATCAACATTTATCAAAAGATTATGTATTAGGTACAGATACAATGGATGTTTGGTTTGATAGTGGATCAAGTTGGAAAACTATTGAAAAATATCTAAGTGATGAAAGTTTATTAGACCAAGTGGCAAAAAGAGGATATCTTGCAGATATTTATCTCGAAGGTAGTGATCAACACCGTGGATGGTTTCAAAGTAGTGTTTTAACCAAGATTGGCACATCAAACAAGAATGAATCAATTGTTATGCCATATAAAGGTATTGTTACACATGGTTTTACACTTGATGAAAAGGGTGAAAAAATGTCAAAAAGTATTGGTAATACGATATCACCAAATGATATTTTGAATGGAAATAAATCAAATGGTATTCCTAAGGTTGGTATTGATGGATTAAGATTATGGGTTGCACAAAGTGATTATACTAATGATGTTAATATTGGTAGTACAATTTTAAAACATGTTGGAGATAATTTAAAAAAAATTAGATTTACATTTAAATTTTTACTTGGTAATTTAAAAGATTTTGAGAAGCCATTAATTGAATATCATGAAATGAATAAATTAGATCAATATATTTTAAGTAAATTATGGAAATTAAATAAAGAATGTCAAATTGATTATGAACAATATAATTATTTCAAAATTATTCAAAAAATTAATCATTTTATTAATGTTGATTTATCATCTATTTATTTTGATATCCGTAAAGATTCATTATATACTGATAAATTAAATAGTTATAAGAGAATTTCAACATTATGTACATTTGAAGAAATTTTACAATCATTAGTATCTATTTTATCTCCTATTATTCCAATTATAACACAAGAAGTTTGGAACAATATGTCAAAAAGATTAACGAGTGGATTAAACACACCATTTCATTCTACCTGGTATAACAACAAAGAAAATAATTATATTAAAGAAAATCACGAGGTTGAAAGAGATTTTACAAGTTTATTAAAATATAAAGATAATGTCAATTTACTTGTTAATGGATTAAAAGATACTAAAGTCATACGTAGTGCATTAGAAACAGTTGTTACCATTCCAGCTAATGACGCTGTATTAATGAAGTATAGTGAAGAAGATTTATGTGATATATTTGTTGTTTCTGAAGTATTACGAGGTGACGAGTTAAAGGTTGAACCATCAAGTAAGTGCAAGTGCCCACGTTGTTGGAAACACAACGCGGAGGTGGAGGGAAGTCTTTGTAGAAGATGTTTAGAAGTTGTAAGTTTGTAAATAGTATAGAAAATTGTAAATAGTAAGTTAAGAGAAGAACATAAAATCATGTTCATATAATTTATCCTTCGTGTATACATCAAGATCTGATCATTTTATGGGATGTAACTTAGAGTTTATTATTTATGTGATTTTATATTTTCATCCTTGTAATATTGCAGTTTAAACGAAGGACAGCCATTTCCTGATTCATTACTATTGCATTATCATCTTAAAATTGAAATGACAAGAAAGAAAGAAAGAAAGAAATTTAAAAAAGGATTAAAATTAATTTTATTATTAAATAGAAGGTGGTTCTGCAAAAGAAGCGATTTTATTTTTTCTCTTCTATTGATTTCCTTAATTCATGATTAATTTTATTTTATTGAATTAATTTGTTTCTTGTAAAATTCAATCTGATGGTCAAATAAATAAACTACTCTATCGTTTCTTATGGCTTTACAAGAAAAGTACGACGAGTATCAACATACTATCCGTTCATTACAAGAACATGTTGTCTCTGTGGAGAGTCAACTGTATGAACATGAAATTGTTTTAGATACATTGAAAAGTGTTCCAGCTGAAAGAAAAGCTTGGAGATTAATCAGTACTGGTGATTTACCTGATGCTTCTGTCACATCAAAGGGTGCATTAGTAGAAACCAATGCAGGTGATGCATCTACAAAGCTGGACCAAACGATAACAGGTTTAACTAGTCTAAAAAACAAATTGGAACAGGAAATTGTCGATGTACGTAAAGAATTTGATGAATGGAAAACCAAACATAATATTAAAGTAGTACAGGGTTAACTTGTTAATACAATAAATTGACAGAATTATCTTAATATAGATATGTATAAATAAAAATAAGTGTTTAATTGTTAATTGATAGAATGACAAATTATACTAATAGAAAATCCTTAATATATTGTGCGATTTGGTGACTAAATAAGATAATAGAATATAATGATCATCTTTATTGTTATTATAATCTGTTCTTATTGTTTATATTTTATCTGTAATAATCGATTAATTATAAAACTAAACATGCTAGTCTTTCTGTGTTTCATCATTTATATTACTAATGTTCTTGCTATTTGGGTATTGATACCCAGAGACAATTCTACAATTGTTGATGCAGCTAATTTCTTAGGCTGTCTACGTTCAACTAAAGTTATCGGTAACACTACAAAAATATATATTGATGATTATCAAAAGCTAGTACTAGAAATTGAACATTATGATGAAGACTACAGATCATAGAACGTTGTTACGAAATGTTCTTCTATGTTTGGGCATTCTATTTCATTTACTATTATGATATCAGTTGAGAAAGTCGGTCCAACACCTGTTTACATCGGTACATTATCTGAAGTAACTGATAAATGGTTTGCAATTATTCCGAGAATTCCAAGATGGGAAAAATTTGAGCATCCATTTGGTGATCAAAAAGAAAAAGAACAAAAAAAAGAGAAATTCAATTGTTCAAATTATTATAATAGGAGATGTCCGCTTGTACCGTCTGGATTGTATTATGAACCTTTCGATCCACGTATTAAACAATGTTCAATATTTGAAGAAATACTGCGTAATAGTAAAGGAAAGTGTTATTACTAAGTACTACTTAATGCACAGGATGTATCTACAAAGCTGGCTGGATCAAACAATTGCGGGTTTTAACAGGAAATTGTCGATGTTCGTAAAGAATTTGATGAATGGAAAACCAAACATAGTATCAAAGTGGTAACAGGGTTAACTTAATAATACAACCTGGTAAATTTATAGAATAAACATTTATACAAATAAAATTCACTGTATTAAGAAAACTATCACAAGAAACATACAGATAACGTTCGTAAGTTTTTCACTGCGTCCAAACGATATGATATATACAGTACGCAGTACGTACTACTTACTTCGTACTACTACAACGTACTCAGTATTCTAGTGCAGTAAGAGTCACTTCGCGGATATCTTATGCACCGACAGATTTAGTCACTAAATAAGATATTAATGCGGTGGTAGGTGGTATATATATATATAATAATAATCATCTTTATTGTTATCATTATCTATTCCTATTGTTTGTCTTCTATATTATATTGTTTAATCCATTGAGCATAAAACTAAACATGCTGATTTTCTTGTGTTTTATCATTTATATTACTAATGTTCTTGCTATTTGGGTATTGATACCCAGGGACAATTCTACAATTGTTGATGCAGCTAATGTATTAGGCTGTATACGTTCAACTAATGTCATTGGTAACAATACTAAAATATATATTGATAATAATCAACAGTTAGTATTAGAAATTGAATATTTAATTGATGACTACAGGTCGAGTAGCATTGTTTGGAAATGCCTTCATATGTTTGGACCGTCTATAACATTGAGTATTGATACAGCAGTTGGGAAATTCGGACCAATGCCCGTTTACATCGGTACATTATCTGAAGTAACTGATAAATGGTTTGCAATTATTCCGAGACTTGCAAGACAGCAAAAAATAGAGCATCCATTTGGTGATCAAAAAGATAAAGAAAAAGAAAAAGAAGAAAAACAGAGATTTTGTTCCGATTATTGTACAAAAAATAAGAAATGTCCATATGATTTTAGTTACGGAATTTTCAATCCACGTATTAAACAATCTTCAATATTTCAAGGAATAAGGCATAATGGTAGAGGAAAATCTTATATCTGAGTTTTAATTTATTTTTTGTAAATATGTGTATGGATTTATGTTTTAATATTTATTTAAAAATATATATATTTATTTATATTTATTTATTCATTTTTTTTTGTCAAATCAATGTTTTTACCACTTGATAGAACAAAAATAACAATAAATAATAACCAACCAATTATAACAACTCCATAACCTGCCATATAGACACTTGAATTTGGAATCTCCCATGATCTTGCGTATTCATCATTTGCTAAATGTCTAACAGGAACAACATCTTCAACATTAATAAATGATAAACCTGGACGTTTATAATCAACCTTAAAGGTAAACATACCATGCTGATCAGGAATTTGAAAAATCGTATTATAAATTGCAGAATTTTCAATTATTAATGATTGATTAAGGTTAATACGTTGATATGGATCAAGCATTATAAATTCTAATTGAACTTCATCATCAGCTTTAAATGGAATCCAAGATTGAGACTTTAAATCATATTCTGATAATCCAATTTCAAAATATGAATAATCTTTAACTTTATAATAATCATCTTCATCAATGAATGGTAATTCAAGGCCATCTTTATTAACTCTTTTATGATTAAAAATTGTTGATTTAATCACAGATTTTAATTGATATGTCCATTGAATTAAATCATTTGATAACTCTTTATTAAAATCTTTATTATTAAATGGTAATGATGCACCAAAAAATGTAATTCTACCATTATTTAAGCCTTGAAATGAAATTCCAAGATAACCTTCATTACCTGAATGCCAAACTTGATTATTTCCATTATTTTTGGTAAATGAAGTCCTAGGAGTTTGAAATAATGGGATTAAATATGGTGAATTGGAGATTAATGAAATTAATGGATTTTTTATATTTAATTTTGGTTCAATATCTTCAGAAATAATATAGTTATTAAGTGCATTTGATGATGAAATAATTAAATCATTTTCTGAATCTGAATGATAATCAATATATTGGTAATCTTTTGGAGAAGGATAAATACCTAATTGATTTAAAAAAAATGTACAATCCAATTGAGTACCTTTATCTGAATCTGCAATAATTATAACATTACCACCATTATCAGCATATTTAAGTAATGTGTCATTATCAATATTTGAACCTAATTTTTTTGATTTAATTGGTAATATAAGAATATTTGAATACAAGATTTTGTTATTTACATCTAAAATTTGAGTTTCTGAATCAGCATTGACATCTGAAAGAGTGTATGTAAGTCCATTATCAGAAATTGCATCAATGAATTTTGAAAAATCTTCTTTATTATCAGTGAGGACAAGTGTATCAGACAAAAGAGCCCATGTTTGGCTGAAAGATAGACCAAACAGTAGCAATATAATATTCAGGTATTGCATTGTGTACTTTGGAAAATGGAAACTGTCAAATAAATCAATGTAAAAGGAAGATGTTTATCTCATTTAAAGAAATAAGGAAACATAAAATTAATAAATAATAAATATTATATTATTCAAAGAAGAACACGTCGTCTTCGCTTTCCAATTTGACTCTTAAATAATTTGAGCACTTGAACTTTATGTATCAACTATTATGTATTATTGATCTCTATTCATTTATTCTTTTTCTAAGTTAAATATTTATCTATCTTTTCAAAGGGATGATTGCAGATCCTGATACTATTAATTCCGACATAGGGAAGACATATGTGCAGCTTACCCAAGCAGAACAAGCCGCCTCCAAGATGGAACAATTGCTAGACGCCATCGAAACGAAAATGGCACAACTTGAGCAGCTGCAAAACGGACAGCAGGATGTTATGGAACTGCAAAAGCTGGATAGGGAACTTCAATCATTAGAAGAAAAGGTACATGAATTACAACAAGAATAGGTTAATGTTGTCACAAATTTGTAACAAGTGATTGACTTAGGTTTTCTTTGACTGCCGAATATTTTCGTTTATCTATGCTTATGATTCAGAATTAGCTGATATCTATCATTTTATTACAAAATACTTAAAGTACATGAAATATGTCAAATGCAATCCATAGAAAATGTTACAAGCAAATGTTGAAAAAAGCTGTAAATAAAAAAATCTACAACTATTTTGTCTTATTCCTTCAAAACTTCCTTTAAAACGATAACTACATCTTATATAATTTGATATTTTAACAATTTGCATTAACAAAATCAATGTTTGATTTATCTAGCATATGATTTCTAATGTTGATAAACAAAAAAAAAATATTGACTACGGATACTGGGAATCCAGCAAATACGACAAATCTCCGTCCGAACAAACTTGATATTACCTCCTGTAGGTGGGCCAGATTGGCCATGTTATTCAAACACATTCTGACATCATTAGCGTTCAACTTTAATATATGGCCAATCCTAGCGATGTCAACTGAGTACGCTCAAGGAATTTGATTCGACCACAATAAAGGAGCATTTGTTATTAATCACACTCATTTCAAATAGCCTTGGGTACTGCTATACTAATTGCAGCTTCTAGACCTATACTCTTTTTGTTCATTAATTCTTCTTTCTAAACTGGCAAGATTTTGCTGTTACTGTTGTTCTGGTTTTTGGATAAGTTCCACATTTTGTTCGTTTACATTACGAATTACACGTGACGTAATATTGCTTACTTAAATATATATCATATTTTTATTCATGTTTGGGTTTGGTTTACAATTAAGTTTTGACCTATCGTATTAATTTTATGAAATATTTCAAGAGCAAATGGAGAATAAAACTATTGTTTATCTGAATTTCTAATTTATCTCCATTTCCAACAGGACGATTTCAAATTCATTGGAAAGACTGGCTTATACAGGCAGAACACAAACTGCTTCTAAAATGAAACAATTGCTAAACAAACTGCACAGCTTGAGAAATAGTAGTTGTTTACAACAAGGATATTTTGGATTTAATTGATTTGTTGATGGAAAGCACGGATGATATTAGTCTAATTTATTTTAGTTTTAATCTTTAGAATAATTTTATCTTATTATATTCAAACTACCTAATATTCTTAAGAGGAATAGTTATAAAATGTGTAAGATTATAAAATGTGTAAGATTATAAAATGTATAAGATTATAAAATGTATAAGATGTAATCTATAGAAAAAGCTTACAAGCAACGTTGAAAAATGCTTTTTCTTGTTAATAAAGAAACCTACAACTATTGTTGACCATTCATTAGAGTAATAATTATAGTTTTTATAATTTAATTCTAGCAATTTACATTTTCAATTAATGCTTTATTTATTAGCATATAAATTATATGCTGCATTATCAAAAAAAAGTTCTAACGGCAACAGGTTCTGGAAACCCAGCAAAAACTGCAAGTCTTTGTCTGACTTCTGCGGCAGAACCTCTATCAGACTGGCCATGTTGCCTCAAACATGCCCTGACTTCGTTACCATTTAAATTTGAGATATCACCGATTCTAGTGATCTCAACTCTTCTATCTGGCAACGTACATTGAAGGGGATTGACTTCACTGGTGTAAATAAACATTATGATATTATTTAGTCTAGTCTCAAGTTCAGTGTTTACTGCCATCGCAGCTAATGAAGCCCTTGTTACGGCTATTCTATTTTCAGCTTGCAGCACTATATCTCTTTGCTCATTAATTAACGTTTGTAAATTAGCATCAGCTTGGTTTCCTCTTTGCGTAAGCTCCAAAATCTCTTCGTTTGCATTACGAATTGCACGTGAATCTTCAAGTAATGTTGTTCTGAGATTTTCAATATTATTATCCATAGCTAAGTTATAGTTACAACTAAGCTTTAATTTATTCTATTAATACACAACTGGGGAAATGAAAGTAAAAGAATAACAATCGTACAATTCACATCCTACATTATGTGTTATTGCCTTCTTCCTTTAGACTTAACATTTTAATACTGTTGCCCCTTTTTCTATTTTTTGGTTTTGCTAACATCTGATATTCTCATTATGTAAAAAACCAATATATTTATAATGATTAATCTTTTGTTAAACATAAGAGTTTGAAAAGCTTGATAAATGCTTCTGGGATTTTGTTAAATTCTTTATAATATAGTTTAATTTTCAAATGCCTCAAGTCAAATCTCAGGTAATTACTGATATTTGCTAATTTATTAAATGTATTTTTATTATTTATGAAAATAATATCAGACAGAAAAAGTGTGAAATTTTCCCAATTTATTATAGAGTATAGTCATGTACATTCTTTGCATTTATGAAGTACCTGTGTCTTTTTCCCTTATACTCAAATTCAATTTATTAAATTTGTCCAAAAAATTAACATGACATCAAAATCAAAAGATCCGGCGGCTATTTCATCTGCTAAAAGCTCAAATAAGAAAACAAAACGTGAATCCAAAAAATCAGGAAATATTCAAAACAAAAACATTAAAGATAATTCAACTTGCTATGAAATTAAAAAACCTAAACGTCAATCAATTCATACTTTCAATTATACTAGTCCAAATATCAGTCGTAGAATACTTCAAAAAAATGCAGATTTCAGCACTAATTATTTTTGTGTTTTTCCAAGAAATAATAGATTGCTTCCAATTAGATTCATTTATCCACAACCTGAAGGTATGCCACGTAAAATCAGAACAATGAATGATATCAAAGAGTTGAATGAAGATGAAGTTAAAATATTTTTACGTGGTTATGGTGAAAAAATTGATGGAGATATTGATGCTCTAAAAAGAACGTTAGCTATGAGTCTTGGAGTCCCACTCGATATTGCCAATGAAACATTCAATTTAGTTTGTCCTCCAGTATTATATGCGAAATCTGAGGAGGAATTAATTGAAAAATTGGGGAGATATAAAGATGATATTGGTCCACTTTATGATTTCAATTATACAGATCCCGACATCCATGATAGAATACGTCAAAAACGAAGTGTTTTCTCTAATAATTATTTTTGTGTTTTTCCAAGAAATCATAGATTACTTCCAATTAGATTCATTTATCCACAACCTGAAGGTATGCCACGTAAAATCAGAAACTTGAATGACATCAAAGAGTTGACTGCAGATGAAGTTAAAATATTTTTACGTGGTTATGGCGAAGAGACTAATGGTGATATATATGACTTGAAAAGGAAATTAGCTATGAGTGTTGGCGTTCCACTTGCTATTGCTTATGACACGTTTAAAGAAAATTATCCCTTGATTTCAAATAACCATTCAGATGATTCAGAAGATTCAGAAAGTTTGAATGATTCTATTATATTGGACTAACATGAACATTTATTCTCTTTTATAGTTAATTATATTCCTTATATAAATAAACCTTCCGTTTTAGGAAATAAAATAATAATTTAGCTGCTATTCATGAATGTTCGCATGCATGGATTGGGATATGTTAAAATATTATTGTATTATTATCAACATGTGTATATTATGTACTAAATACTTGTTTTTATTAGATTCTTAAAACCGAATCACTTTTTTTTTCAAAAATAAGCATGCCAATTGAAGATTTAGGAGACACTGTCGTTCTTACATCATCTTCTAGTCCTTCCACTGCAGCTACAATTCTTAAATATGGCGCAACCATTATATCGTGGAAAGTTGACACGGTTGAACAACTTTGGCTTTCAAAAGCCGCAAAGTTAGATTCTTCAAAGCCAGTTAGAGGTGGTATTCCGCTTGTATTTCCTGTTTTTGGTAAATCTAATGAGAATGGATTTCAAAATTTACCACAACATGGATTTGCCCGTAATTCGACATGGGAATTCTTAGGTCAAACAATTGCTGATCCTCCAACTGCTCAATTTGCATTATCGCCTGAAGAAGCAAATACCGATATTTATTCCAAATGGGATAATGGAGACAATGATTTTACACTAATATTAACAATTACTTTAAATGATGATAATTTAACAACCAATATTGAAATCTCTAATCCTGATATTAAATCATGGAAATTTAATTGGTTATTTCATACTTATTTACAAGTTAATGAAATTGAGGATACTTTAATTAATAATTTACCAGGAGAATCTTGTTATGATCAATTACTTGCAGAACATTATATTGAAAAGGCTCCTGCAATTGATTTCCATCAAGAATTGGATAGAATTTACAAAGAAGTTACAACAGATAAGATCATACAAGTTATTGAATTAGGTAAAGTTGTTCATAATGTGAAAAGGTCCAATTTACCTGATATTGTTGTTTGGAATCCTTGGATTGCAAAATCTAAAGGAATGACTGATTTTGAACCAAAGTCTGGTTATCATAAAATGGTTTGCATTGAACCAGGACATGTTCATGATTTTGTTGAATTAGCTCCTGGTCAATCTTGGACTGCATCTCAAATCATTTACAAAGGGGATGCCATCAAATTACAATCTATTTAAATAAAGTTTAAAAGTTGTTATAATAATAATAAATGCTAATTTTATTAAATAAATGAAGAACTTCCGCTAACACGGCTCTTCTACTTTCCTAATTGGGAACAATTTATCCTGTTGTATCTTATTTTCGATTATATTCTATGACAGTTATCTAAAACAGTTGGTTTCCTTTTTCTTTCCTTAGTTTTCCTTTTCTTTGCTTCTTATCAACCTTAATTCTATTTCATCTTATGTGTTTGTTTAAGGCATAAAAGAAAATTTTACAAATGTATATCCCAAAGCAATATCTCGAAGAAGAATGGGCTCCACAGGCAAACCTCATTAAAGAAAATCCATTAGCAACAGTTATCACTTACACCAATGAAAATGGGTTAATTGCTAATCATTATCCATTTTATCTGAAAATTGATGAATCAACTGGTAAGAAGTATTTACATGCACATATTGCTAAGGCAAATAATCAAATTCCTTCTTTAAAAGAATCAGATGAAATATTAGTCATTTTTAAATCTGATGACTCATATATTACACCTTCATATTATCCATCAAAGAAAGAAACTCATAAATTTGTTCCAACGTGGGATTTTGCAGCTGTTCATGTTTATGGAAAGCCAACAATTGTTGATGATAAAATTTGGGTTAGAAAACAATTAGATGATTTAACTGGACAACAAGAAAGTGATAGAATTGATCAATGGACTGTTGATGAAGCTCCTGAATCTTATGTTAATTTATTACAAAAGGCAATTATTGGTTTAAAAATTGAAATTTTACGTACGGAATCTAAATTTAAATTTGAACAAAAAATGAAAGATCAAGATATTGATGGTGTTATCTGTGGTTTAAAAAATGATAATAAACCAAAAGTATCCGAATTAGTTAAATTATGTAACCATAGAATTTAAAGCTTAGAAATTATTTAAATTTAAAACAGTTTTATATAATGTTTACTTAAAATATAATTCAAAACAGTTTTATATAATGTTTACTTAAAATATAATCCAATTTTATTTTAATTTATTTTAATTTATGTTATTTTATTTTACTGAAATTCAGCTTTTAGTACCCAGTACGTTTGTAAGTTGCTTTACCAGCATTATATCCAACTTTTGTGTACAATAATTGTGCTCTATGATTATTATTTGAAGTAACCCAATATACATCAGGTGCATTCATTTCGTCAGCCTTATTGTAAACATACTCAATAAGTGATCTACCGACGTGTTTTAATCTTTCATTTTCGTCAACGTATAAATCATTCAAATAAATTTTGTCAGTTGGTTTCCATGTATTCAAATGTTTAAGATATTGTGCAATACCAATTGGTTTTTTAGTTTCTGGATGAACAGCAATTGCACACCACATATCAACATTAGGATCTAATAATCTTTTGAAAGTTATATCCTTAACTTCTTGTGTTAAGGATGATTCATAAAAAGTAAGATACAAATCAAATAATCTGTTCCATTCTTCGTAATCACTTTCAACAATATCACGTACTTCAATACTCATAGTTAGTTTTTGGTAAAGATTATTATAATCAAATGGCTTTAAACAGGCTAACTAGTCCTGCAGAGTATATGAAGTTTTCACCTACAATTTATACTCTCAAATTGTTAGTAAAAACTGAGTCATGACTGATTAAAACAAATGGAAGGGTCCAAAAGAAGTATTAACCGCTACGTAATACGTAACGAAATACACAATAGAATTTTTAGCGGAAGATATATTTTAATTTTAATCGTTTAGCGTTTAGTGTTATAATATTATTTATTTATTTATTTATCTAGGGATTACATATCCGCTTGTTTAACTAGGACGTTTATAAATAACCATTCTAGTGTTTTGACCAACCTTGTTATACAACAATTGAGCTCTATGATTATCAAAGGAAGTGCACCAGTAAACATCAGGGACTCCCATTTCATCACCCTTTTTGTAAACATATTGAATAAGTGCTTTTCCAACATTCTTTAAACGTTCACTTTCATCAACATATAAATCATTTAAGTATATTCTATCTTTAATTGCCCATGTATTGGAATGTCTAAGATATTGTGCAATACCAATTGGTTTCTTAGTTTCTGGATGAACAGCAATTGCACACCACATATCAACATTAGGATCAAGGAATTTTTTGAATGTTGCATCTTTAATATCTTGAGTTAAGGATGATTCGTAAAAGGTAAGATATAAATCAAATAATCTGTTCCATTCTTGATAATCTTCTTTTAAAATATCACGTATTTCAACACTCATTGTTTGATGGTCTTAAATTTAAATTTAGATTTAAATTAAGATTAATATTAATTTAAAATCTATTTTACAAATCTAAAAAAAAATAGTTTTTTTTCAAAGGCAATATTAAAAACGATTTATATACTTAAAAAAAATTTTGGATAGCTAGCTTCGGAATGAATTGGTTGCCTTTATTTTCATTAATTGATAAGAAAAAATAATACGGAGGGGAAAACATTTCCGTATTGTCTCTTTATTTTAAACGGTTAACTTATCGCTATTACTCAATTAGGAAGCTCTAATCATGGTTGTCAAAGCTTTAACCACTGCTTTTCCCTTATAAACAGAAAGAAGCATTATTAACGAAATCTATACAGCTATCCAATCTTTGCTTAATCTTTGTAAAAAATGAACGTAAAATAAATCCTTATTACTTAAGTATATGATTAAAAGCGATTGTTGTTAATGTATTGTGTGGTACTGTTATCGTATAGATTAAAAGCTTTTTATTTTCAATCTAATCTTTATTAACTTTTGCTGTAAACCTATATAACCAGTCCAAAAAAAATTGTCAACATCCTTTACTACTAAATACTATTATCTCGATTCAATGATTTTCATAAAATTGAAGATTTATGATTATATGGATTCATATTATACTCTATTGTGTTTTCAATGAACTATTTTGATCTACATGAAATATATTACTGGTGAAAAATACTGCATTATTTTTATTTAAAATAATATAATAAAAAAATTAGTTTATGGGATTAATTAAATAAATATAAAGTCTATATTTATTCTATAGCTGTATATTAAGATATTACAATCAAAAGTATTATAGAGATAGAAAACGGATAGAAATAACGTGGTGAATTTAAATCGATATTGAAGATCAATAATTTAGATTAACGTAGTATAAACATATGCATGTATTTTTTATCTTCAGATCGTTTAGCTTTTTAAAAATCAATGAGTTTTTATTGGAAATTTAGCATATCCTATTAATAATATTCATTACTATAATACTAGGCACCACGATTAATTATTCTTCAACATGTAAATGGTAAAGATTGAATGGATAAACTTTTTGAAAATCTCCAAATCCGAGAACAGATTTTCTGATGTAAAACGATTTAAAGCAAATTTCTGACCAAATTAATTTTCCAGTTCAAAAATCATTTAGTAGCTATATATCTATGATATAATTAATTTAACGCTGCAATTGATTTTAAAAATAATAATATCACCAAAACTGAAACGCTTGCAATAAGCTTTGTTGAAAAAACCTTTGAAATCAATATTTATTTTTAGGATTTAGTAGAGGAAGCATTAATCTTGTATTTTCAAGGAAAAAAACATCCTTAAAGAAATGATAAAAACAGTTGGAGCTCTTTTGAACCCAAATTAAATCCTTCAAAAAGAAATTAAAAAATCTGCAATTCCTCTTGCCATTGAAAATAGTCTGAAAACTTCTACCGTAAAAAAAGAAAGCATACTAATTTTCAACCCCTTAAAGATTTCATTGAAATATCCACATTATCCAACGTTTTTAGCTGATTCATGTTCATTCATATTCAATCTAATTCAAAAGTGAAATACCGAAATCATCAGCCAAATATTTAAAAAAAGCGGCTAGCAATGTATATTAACAACTGCTCAAATTAGTTAAAAACAAAATTACTATTCAATATTGAAATATCGCTTCTGATGCAAACTGTAGACTCAAATCAGCTATTAGTTATGCCTTTACTACTAAATTTAAAGTGATTTTTTTATACGACAATTGAATCAATTTTGTTCATTGGAAATCTTCTGTAGATAAAACAATTGAACCAAAAAAAGTGTGAATCAAGCCTTCTCTGCATTATCTCCAAGCCAGTGAGACAAATCTTGTCAAAAGCAATGCTTTTTGATAAAACAATTTTCTTTTTTGTGATATTATCACGTTTATTCTAAAATAACATTTCATTAGATTAACCCAAAATTTTATTATATATATTAAATACTTTTGTTTGAATCCCGAAACTTGTATACCACTAACTTATTGACTGCCATACCTCACCTTTCTGATCAAAGTTTTTGTAACAAAAGGTGACTTATAAATGCACTTGGATATGCAAATGCAATTTGAACTGTCTATACTTTTAGACAATTGAATTGTTCAAAACACTTTTCAATCACCTAATAAATATATAAAGTTAGATACAAAAAAAATTCAAAAAGGTGCTTCGATTTATTTCATTGAATAATATCAATTTTACAATAAAATGCTAACTTCATAGGTGCTTTCAAAGTGCTATTTTCCGCTTCTTTCGTTCAATTTTAACAGTCCTCGTTAAACGTGTCTATGTATCCGCAATGCTTCGCTGAGATACCTTCCAAAATGTTTTTAACCACAAGAGTATTTAACTTAGTGGCACTATTTATTATCTAATGATAAGTCGGCATTTCAAAGAATTGTAAAATAAAAAACAAAAAGTTACAGAATAACGAACGAAAGACATACCGTTTATACAACAAAATATAAAAGGTTAAGGTTAATTTAGTTTATATTGATTGTTAACATAAAGAAACATTAACTTGATGGCCCATATAACAGTTTATTGATTGTTTGGTTTATCTATCTATCACATGATAAATGATCAAGCGGGAGGTAGTGAGAAATGTTATCCATTGTGTCTGCTGCTAAAAAATTACAGTTTGATCTTATTTTTCTTATGATTTAATCGATTAGCACAGCATGCAGCAAGAGATTATCAATCAACAAAAGATTACGTTATCAAATCACAACAAATTAATCAAATGAAGTTGATATCAAAAAAAAATTAGAAGCTAATCTATTGAAATATTTGGTTTATAGTGTTTTGCAAATTACACGTGATTCATATATCTTTGGTATATAAAATTTCATGATTTTTTTCCATGTAAATGCCTGGTTAGCTCAATCGGTAGAGCGTTTGACTCTTAAGATTTCTTCTATTGGAAGTGCAATCAAAAGGCTGCGGGTTCGAGCCCCGCATCGGGCTTTTATTTTTGAATTTTTTTTAATAGGTTTTGAATAAGAGATGAATTTTTTTCCCAACAATATTCAATATGTTTAATTAAATTAATTGATATGAAATTGTTTTTTTAACAAACTTTTCATCGGATATGATAACTTTCAGGAATTTCTAAATTATGATTAATTAATTAATGTTTATATAAAGATAAAAAAAGCTTATATATTAATGTTAAACCTTTTCATTATGAGGAACTTCAAGTTCATCAGCACTTGAATCAGTTTCAACAGTTGGATCTTCCAAATTACTTTTTGGACCATGGTAATATTTAAATTTGTAAGCAAAAAAGAAAATTGTAGCTAAAATCCAAATACCACCATTAATAACGATACAATAATTCATTGTAGTTTTCTCAACTGTTTTAGTTGCAGGGAAACAAACTAAGAGCATTATAAATAAACCCCATGCACAAGCAATGTAACCAATGACTTTTGAAAATAATGGACCTAAATAAAATGATCCTGGAGTAAATTTATGATTACCAAAAGTTAATCTAAGGAAGATTGGAGTACACCAAGCAACATAATTACCTAAAACTGCAATTGAGAATAAAGCTGAAGCAGCAGCAGTTCCAGCAAGACATAAACAACCAATTGATAAAGCAATTAAACAAGCAGTACAAATTGCTCTTAATGGAACTCTTAATTTTTTATTAACAACTTTAACGATTGAACAAAATGGTAAACCATCATCTCTAGCAAATGCCCAAATTTGTCTTGAAGCAGCAGTAACTAATGAACAACCCATTAACCATTGACAAGCTGCCATTAAAGACATAAATGCAATTGCCCATTTTCTACCTAATGAATCATAAATAACTTGAGCCATTGGGAAACCAGTATCAGTTTCTAAAACTGCTGCAACGTCTGGATTCATACAAGCAGTTGTACAAATTAAGATAAAGAAACCAAGGAAACCACATGCAGTAATTGAACCACAAATACCAATTGGAACACCATAAGATGCATTTTTTGCTTCTTCTGACATATGAACACAAGAATCAAAAGCACCAATTGTCCAAACAGCTGTCATCATTGATAAACAAAATTGCCAGCCAATTGGCCAATCACTAAAATTATCAACTTCACCAAAGATGAAACCTCTACCATTAAATTCACCTCTATTAACTTTAGTACCAATTGGTAAAGCAATAAAGAAAAGAATAAGTAAACCAGTATGACAAACTGAAGAAACAGTTTGTAATAAAGCAACATTTTTTGAAGAAACACAAGAAGTTAAACCACCGAAAACAACACAAGCAGCAAAAACACCATAAGTTTTACCTGCGGTAATTACAAAATCACCATTTTGGGTTAAATAGACAGCAGCTAAAATTTCTTGTGCATTACCATAAAAGACAGAAACACAACCAGCAGAAAGTGCAAGTGTATTTGAAATACCAATAATAAAAGATAATGGAACTCTCCAATTTTCAGGAGCATAATAAAAAGTCCAATAATATAAACCACCAGAAGTTGGGATTGCAGAAGCTAATTCAGACATTGCAATACCAATAGTTAAAATAAAAATAGAAGCAACAGCCCATGACCAAACTGCACCAGCTGGACCAGCAGTTAATGCAACACCTAATAATGAAGCAATTGAAGGTAAAATACCCATAATTGAATAAGCAATACCAAAAATCTGGAAAGTTGAAAATCTTCTTTTTAATTCTTGTTTATAACCAATTTCAGCAAGTAAATCATCATCATTATGTGCAATTCTAGCATCAATTTCTCTAATATTTGAAGCAGCAGTTGCAATATTATGAATTCTTGATTGAGCTGAAGTTATAGGAGAAAATCCAGATTTAACCGGACTTAATTGTTCTTTTAAACCACTCATAATTTATTTAATTAATTATTGGTTTGATAAGAAAGGATATAAATAATTATTTTATGTTTTATAGTTAATCTTTTATAATAGATAGGAATAATATATATATTTGTTAAAGTCAAAATATTTATATATTTGTTTGAGTTAAAGGAAATGCTTTATATATATATATTTGTCAAACTAATGAAAAATATATGAAAAGAAAAAAAAGAAAAGAATAATGGAAAAAAAAAGAAATTCAAGCTTAAACAAAGAAAGTTATAGGTTTATAATAAGATTACAAAAATTAAATAAAGTGATTCGAGGAAGATAAGATAAGGAACAATGGCTTGATATATTTACTATCAAAAATTATTTTTTTATTGCTTTATTTTTTAGTCCCTTAACTTTACATTGCCACTTCATGTACTACTAATAATAGTATTAGGTAAACGAATAAATAATTAATTAACCTGTATATAATAATATTATATCTAAAATGTGATAGTAAAATAATCACATCGGTTTATTAATGTAACATGAAATAATTGACATATTTAGCGGTTATCAATCAAAAAGCTTGCTAAGTTAATGTCTCAAAATGTTTTCAGCCTATAGGAAGACTCAAGTACATTTTCAACCTAAATATAGATGGCATCAAATAAAAATATTGATTTATCTATAACCTATCAACTATCATTTTGAGGTATCGAAGTATTTACTATATATAAGCTATACCCTCCGTAATCTCTAATCTATATAATCTATAATCTATAATCTATAATCTATTATCTATCATCTATAATCTATTATTACCCGCTAAGGATAAACTGATAGACCCAAATAGGAAAGTAGCGCGATTTTAAAATTCTAATCGTCTTTCTTAATTCGGTATTTTCTTAACTTTTTATTTTTTATTTTTTATTTTTTATTTTTTATTTTTTTTTAATATTCATAATTGATTGCAATTTGATTACGGTATGTTACATATAATTAAGGTAAACATGTTTTTTTACCTAATTCTGAGTTTGCTTTTAATAGACTTGAGTGCCTTAGAGATCAACCAAGATCAACCAAGATCAATTGATAATAAATAGTCTAGTAATGTATAAGATCAAAATTATTCCAGATATATGATAATTTCTGATTAAATCATGCTTATACTTAAACTAGTAAGGGAAGTAAATATGATATTGGTATTCATCCCAAAATACTCGTTTTTTACAAAAGATTTAAAAAAAATTTGTTAATTAAGCTTGTTTTATTTAAACAAGTTTGAATTTCAGTACGTTTTCTTTATATCAAAAAAACAAAAGAAAAAATATAAAAACCATTGATACTTTTTTTTAATGGGTGTGTTGTCACATGTTAAGAAACCCATTGTTTATTCGGCATAGTTCATTCCACATATTAGAAAGAAAATCGTTGTGGCTTTTCTTAATAGATATAAAAAATTTAAATTCATAAAATTGTTTGTGACTGTATTCTGAAAAACCAAACGACCTCTTTATATCTTATTCTCATGATTTCAAGTTAAATATGGAAATTGTAACTACTAGTAATTAAATATGTATATATATATATATATTATTCAATAAAAGAGGACAATACAATAATTATATCCGGTATACCATTTCTAGAAATCACAAACCACAGTAAACAGATTATGTTTGTGCATAAATTAATGAAAACATCATATGAATTAAAACAATCCGGAAGAAATTGGTAAATATTATTAGCATTTTTTATATTTAAATTCAGAAAACTATGTACAAGTTAAATGCCTCATAAGATATTTTGATAGAAAAAGGTAATGCTGTTTCAGTAGTAAATTCATTAATTAATTTTCAATCGATAATTTCAATAACTATTGCAGATATGATGGTTGTGCTATTATGAGTGCATTTGAAAAGCATGACTACAAAAAAGGTGATCTTAATATCGATGTTGAGAGAGTTTTAAATAACTTTAATACAAAGTCATTTTTGTTTGATTTAAGTAGTCAAATATTGTTAAAAATAGAAGCAGACAAATTATCTGGAAGAAGGACAAAAACACCAAACAAGACGACTCTGTAATAGAGCTATTGGTAATATATTTGAGAGCTTCTCATTTAACCGATTTCTTATTAATTGCATACCTTGATATCAATGTTGATGGTGATAGGACAGTTAGCAATAAAAAAAATTAGCACAGAATTAGTTAAACAGACCTTTATACATTGGTAATGTGCAGATAATATTAAAAACGCTAATCGATTAAATTTAGCTGCCAGATTGTTTATTCTGAAAAAAATTGTCTGTTTCTAATGGTAAACTTTTAGCTCAATAATAGAGCTGTCAAGTTGTCAGAATTAACTACTAAAAGAATCTTATTTGAAGAGAAAAGATTCCGTTTTTCATGATTTTATCAATGACTTGATGACCAGTTACTCTACTCATCTTTGATCACTGGAAAAGGAAGCAAATAATAGTGAACGATTCAGTTTATTTTACACTAATCTGAGGATTTGATTACGCTTTAGCAATTCTTGCTAGGTTTCGTATCAAGTTCCTTGCTGTATAAACAGCAGAAACTAACAAGGCTGTTAAGCTTTACTACAATCATATCATAACTTCATAAGGAAATAAGTTGATGATACTTTTCTTTTCTTTTCTTTTATTTTATTTTTTACATTTGCAGTATTGGCAGATTTAGCTTATGCAATATCGATTCTTTATCCTGATATATCGGTAGATGTTTGATATAATGAATTTGTTTATAGCAAAATATGATTTGTTTATTTATTAGGCTTGTTAGGTGTTGTTTTTCTTGATAGAATTTATTTTTTGCAGAGAGAATTTTATAGATAATTATTTCAACTTAATAAAAAGATATAATAATAAAAATTAAAATAAAATTTAATTAAACTAACGGTAACACTGCATTATTGTATTAATTAATACATAAAATGGAACTGTCCAGTTAGGAAAAAAAAAGGAGGTTTTGGTATTTTTTCTCTAAAATCCTGAAAAAGATCCCGGTTGCTGTGGCGGTTGTTGAAATTGAGTTGTTTGTTGCAGTAATTGTTGTTGTTGTTGTTGCTGTTGTTGCAATAATTGTTGTTGTAGTAATTTCTGCTTTTGCGTAAGTTTTTTAGATGTTAAGTCATTATTGTTTGATACATTATTTGTGGTAGACATTGTGTATGTTTTAAATAGTGTTATATCTTCAATAAAATAAAATAAAATAAAATAAAATAAAATAA
>JAJLXI010000063.1:186629-298525 GCA_030571145.1 Pichia sp. yHKS168 | reverse complement strand
AATGCAAATCACTTTAACTTGATTTGTTAAATATTTATCAGCTAACAATAATTAAACTTGCATAAAAATATAAACCTTTTTTTACAAATTTAAACTATTTTAATGGATCAGGTCTTAAAAAAGGTCGATCGACGCCAGTATTAAGTATGTAGTATCATGGTCCACGCACCTCGACCTAGAGTAACTTTTCCCAAAAATAAAAGTGATTATTCTTTTTATAAACGCGACATATAGATGGTCATAATATGACAATAACTTTGATATTTACTATTCTAGTTTCTAACTACGTATTTTTATATGGCTTTATTGTAAATTTTAAATGGTATTGTATATAAAAATTATCATTAAATACTTACCAAACATGTTTTAGCCAGAAGAACCACTCCTTTCCAAAAAATGGGAAAATTACAAATTTCAAACATCTAGTAATTTTAGAAAAACTTGGTTTAAAAGTTGAAATTAAAAATTAAAAATCAAAATAATAAAAATCCACAAAAAGTATATCAGAAGAATCTCCATACTTTTACGATTAAGAAGGTACTTTTAAAATTTCAAAATTGTTACATTAAATAGGTCCTATTCTACTTTAGAAAAAGAATAATTGATTTGCTGCAGTTAGTTATGGGTTATGGGGAAAATATGCTTTTACGAAATTTTTATTTTTTCGCTTAATATAATCATTTTACTGATCCGTTCTGGTATTTGGTACAGAGCTCTTTTTCTTTTCATTAATTAAGGCTGATACTCTGCATATATTCCAAATTTTTATTTGATTAAAGATTAAGTTCTATTGTTGCAAAGTTATTTTCACTATCACGATGAATTGAAAGATGACATGTTTTTTTTAGTGCTGAATTTTGAGGTTCAAAACTAAGATTATTTGCTTTTTCTTTAAGTCCACAAACGCAGCTAAAATTTTAAACATAGATTAGAAACTACTATCTTCATATTTTCTTTCATTTATTGCTACATGATCTATCTTTATATTTGTTAAAGTTCACATTTAATCATTATTTAGAAACCTGAAAATTTTTAATGTGCACATAAATTCAGTTTTATTTAACTTCATAATTTTTGCATACAGATTTATCCATCTTATTTGCTTTTTCCATTTTATCTGAAAGCTGAAGGAAATCGTTATGAATGTTTCTTTAACATAGTTTTTTTTGAATTGGCGTTTAAGCCCAAGGTAATTAATGTTTTTTCTGATTTGTGATGAATTTATTAAAGAGTTTGAAATTGCGATTATTTTTATATGCCTGTGTTTTATTCTGCGGATTTCTCATACATTTTTACGATTGTGATAGTATTTACGTTGAAATAATGATTAAGTTATTTTTATATTGTGATTACTGATATTATTAATAATAATGATAATAATACCATTAATAATAATATACTGTTTATACAAATTCCAGTTGAACAACTAAAACTAGGGAATAGCTATTGATATTTTAAAACTTTAATTTCTTTTTTAAACTGAAAAAATCTGTTAGATTAAATACAATCATTTATAGATATAATACTTTAAGCTAACCAAGTTATAATCATGGTCTAAGAGACAATAAATAAAATAATTTATGATGTGCTGTGTACTGTATTGTACTTTTAAGTATTCAATTTTAATTTATCTACGCGCCTTTCCTGAAAAACTTCAAACTTCAAATCGTAAATGAAGTAGACATGATCGTTATATAGTGATTGCTTTTAAATTTTGAGAGTCTGTTGAACAAATCATACTTAGTCGTGGTTTCTTTTGACTTATTGTGACAACTATCTTAGTTAGTGTTTATTTATTTTTAAGACAATAATTATAAATATCTAGAGTTTACTTTATTTAGGTAATTATATAATTATGAGCTCAAATACATCCTTATACGCAATTGATGCAATTCTTATTTTAGATAATAAACAAAATAGAATATTTACAAAATATTATAAGGCACCTCATGAAAGTGCTGAAAATGATTTAATAACAAATATAAAAAAACAAAAACAATTTGAAACAGAATTATTTAAGAAAACTTTTAAGCAAAATACTGATATAATACTATTTGACAATCATGCCGTTGTTTATAAAGAATATTCAGATTTTGTTGTATATATCATAGGTGGCCTAGATCAAAATGAAGTTTTACTGTATAATGTATTACAAGGTTTAACAGGTGCTTTTGAAATAATTTTAGATTCTCAATTAGATAAAAGATCATTATTAGAATCTTATGATATGCTTGTTATTGCAATCGATGAAACTGTTGACGATGGTATTATTTTGGAAATTGATAGTAGTGCAATTGCTGCAAGAGTTACTAACCCTCCAACTGAAGATGTTACAAATATTAAAATTGATTTATCTGAAAAAGGTTTATTGAACGCTTTTAATTTTGCCAAGAAAAATATTTCAGAACGTTTACAACAGGGTTTTTAAAAAAATTGAAGTTTTTAAACATTAAACAAAAAGAAATATAAATAAATAAGAATTGTTTTCCTTTTTTTCTCTTACTTTTATATTTTATATATAAATAGATATACAAATGTTTTCCTATAAAATAAGAATAAAAATAAGATTAAAGGTAAGAATAAAAATAAAAAATTAAGTTATTAAAATTAAAATTAAAATTAAGTTATTAAAATTAAAATTAAAATTAAAATTAATATTTCATTAATATTTCATTATTTCTTTTTGCCTTTATTCTTAGTTCCATTTTTAGCCTTGGATGATCCAGATTTGTTATTATTACCTTTACTTTTATCACCACCTGAACCAACTTTAAATTTAGATGCTGTAAGCGACATCAAAAAATCTTGTTGATTGATTAATTCAATTAAATTATTGTTATCATACCAATCACTATTTTCTTCCTGTAAATCTTTGGTACGCTTTTTAAATACCTCGATAATATCAGAAACAGTTTTACCCTTCTTTAAATTACCAGGTTGTAATTTCACTTTATATGCAAACTTATTTAATGCGCTCCATGGTGCAAAAACAGGAATACAGTCTGTTATCTTATCAGTCTTGTTAGGTGATGATAATAATCCAGAAATTTTCAAATGATAATTATCAACATCATTTACCATTTTAGCATAAACCATTGTTTGTTCATCTGTTTCTTCTGTGGCATCATTTTTATTTTCTAATTCATCAATTAATTTGGTGATTTGATTTATTTGAGTCTGTCTTTTTCTTTGTTTCTTTGCAGCAATACTCATTCTTTCATTAATTTCCTTATCTTGAGCATTATTTTTAACATCTTCATTGTTCTGCTCAACTTGTTTTAAATTACCTAAAACAGCCATTCTCAATTTTCTTTCTTCATCATCTTGTTGGCCATATTTTTCTCTAATCTTTTTCAATTTCCCCTTTTTACCTCTAATTTTGGAAAGCGTTTGTTGATTTGGCGTAACTGGAACAACGATATCTTCTTCATTTCCACTTTCTTCATCAACATCTTTATTAACTTCTTCTTGTTTTGATGCTTCTTCAAAAACTTTCATGTTCTTTTCTTTTTCTTGAAGTTTTTCTAACATTGTTTTCAATTCTTGAATTTTATGAACATGGCCTTCGGATTTATCTGCACATATTAATTCTAATTCTTTATCTTTTGCCTCTTTATTAGTCTTATATTTAGTAAAAGTTTCATCGTCAGAAACAAATAATAAACCAGCACCCATTACCATTTGACATGGTGGCAAATAATTCCTTTCTTTAGCAACATTTAACATACCACTTGGTAAAATTGTACCATCAAAATCTTTCTTTGAAATATTTTTACCTGAGACATACCATGGACTAACAACCATTTTATTTTCCCATGCTTTGGTTGAGGATAAAGAAAAAATACCAGCTTGCATATATGTGGTCGGTGGAACATCTTTGTTTTTATAAGGATTTTTGATGAAAACTTTCAGTGCATTTTCAAGGTCATTAGATACAAACAAATCGGTTTCATTATCAAAATATCTATAATAAATGGAATCAATTTGACTATCATCACGGCCAGCTAAACATAAGTATCCTTCATTTGAAATAAACCAAAAGAATTTTTCAAACCAAAATTTAGGTCGTAATTGTTTAAATTCAACATTTTGTTTTGCTTCCTTTTGTATCTTTTTCAAATCATGTTGAATTTTTTGTTCACTACTTCTAATAGCAAATGCTGCACTTTTGGAAGTCTTTTCTTGTTTTTCCTTAGCGGATTTTTTAGCATCAAAATACCTTGAAGAATTTGCAAACGCAGATTGGGTAATATCAATTGTCACATCAACAGTATTAATTTCTTTTCCTTTATTAGATGCCGATTTTTCAGATTCTTCCTCTTCTTCTTCAGAGTCAGAATCATCAGAACTCCAATCAGAATCATCAGTCGAATTATCATCATTGGAATTCTCAAGTTCTTCATTATCGTCAATATCGACCAATGTAATAGTGATTTCATTTTTGGCTAAGTTTAGTGATTTAATCATTTTAGCAATTTCATTACCTCTTGATTGTTCAACTTTAATTAATTTTTCAATATTCTTCCAATCCATCTTTTGATCAATTAATGTTTGAACAGATTCTTTACATTGTTCAATTTGTTCGTTATAAACATTAATTAAATAACCTTTTTTATAGTTTAATTCTTGGATATCATCTAATGCTTGCAATTTTTTCGCATGTTCATCTTTAACAAACTGTAATCTCTTTTCAATGTTAGCTTGTTGAATTTGACGACTTAATGAAACTTTAGACATTTCAATTGTGGTAAAAAATTTATCTACAGTTTTATTATATCCTTTAATACTCTCAACTTTAATATTTTCTTTGATTTTATGAATAGGTTCATATGGATGGAATTCATGATAAACATATTCTAAATTATCTGGAGATGGTTCCTGATCTTCTTTAAAAAGTGAATTTTTTTGACTTAAAATGTAACCTTCAATCTCACCAACCGGTGTAGATAATAAATCCTTATATCTATTTTGTGCATCATTTATAGATTTTACAGTTGTTTGTAACAATTCATTATTTTCTAACAATTCTAAACAACTGGTTGTTGGTTTTATAAAATTCTTTAAAATTGAAATATGAATTAAATCAGATGATAAATAAGATGCATGTTGAAAACATAATTTTTCAATTGATAAAACTTTCTTCTTCTCTCTTTCTGTTTGTTTCGTATCTTCAATCCATTTTAAAATCTGCTTTTCATCATAAACTTCATTATGAGAAGTTTTATTAGATTCTTCAAATAAACTTTTATCAAACATATTATAAGTTGAACCAACATCGTATTGACCTTCTTGAACTTTACCATTTGTATCAACAAATCTGAAAATTGTTAAAATTTTCAAATCTGCATCTAACAAAATAATATTACCTGCACTAAAAAATTCTAAAACAAGATAATAAAATCCATCACTAAATTCTAAAACTGCAATTCTATCATCACCAATTTGTTTAATATTAGTTAATCTTTTAGTTTTTAAATGTTTTCTTAATTTAGAGGCAAAATTTGATGGTTCTGGTTGTGTTGGTCTTTGGAAATCAGTCATATAAACTTTAAAACCAGATTCTATAACAACATTGTATTTTGAATCTGGAATGCTGAATTTTAATAAGAATGATCTATTATTTGCAACTAAATTGTAAATGTTCTGAAGTCTGTAACCTTTAATAGAATTCTCCAGTTCGGAGATTAAGATTTTCAGATCTAAAGAAGATACCCTTTGTTTCATTTTCTAGAAAATAAATTCCACCAATCGTATTTAAAAATATAATGGTCTTGTTGATTGAAAACTGTGAAAATTAAGACTGCACTGAGAAGTTCTGAAAAGTCACAAGAAGAGAATTAATTTGTCATTTACTAATCTTCAATCTTCCTTAATGAAAAATGAAAAATCAGACACACTTTGTTTTGGGCGAGCGTAATTTTTTAACCATTTAAGGGTCAGTTTCCATTACTTTTCATATTTCTGTGGACTGTTCAAATTACTCTTATCTCTAAATTTATTCTAAATTAATTGCAGAAATGGCTACTCAAAAAATTAAGCATACAAAAGAAATACAGAAGATTGTTTCTCATTTGCAAAAGAAAGATTGCAAAGTGGTGTTTTTCGTTGGTGCAGGAATTTCAACAAATTGTGGTATTCCTGATTTCAGATCACCAGAAACAGGATTGTACGCAAATTTAAAAAGACTTCAGCTTCCATACCCAGAAGCAGTTTTTGATATAGAATATTTCAGAAAAAATCCAAAAGCATTTTATACTTTAGCAGAAGAATTATTCCCTGGAAAATTTGTTCCTAGTAAATTTCATTACTTCATTAAATTATGTCAAGATAAAGGTATTTTAAAACGTTGTTATACTCAAAATATCGATACCTTGGAAAGAATTGCAGGTGTTGAAGATGATAAAGTTTTAGAAGCACATGGATCATTCAGTGCTAATCATTGTATTGAATGTAGTTCTGAGATGTCTAAGAAGGAATTAAGAGAATTCATGGATAAGAATGAGATTCCAGTATGTGGCGAATGTGAAGGATATGTGAAACCAGACATCGTTTTCTTTGGCGAAGCTCTTCCAGCAAAAATGTGGGAATTTTGGGATGAAGATATCGACAATATTGATTTGGCAATTGTTGCAGGAACATCTCTTTCAGTTTATCCATTTGCTAGTTTACCTTCAGAAATTGACAGAAAGGCCAAAAGGGTTCTGATAAACAGAGAATTTTGTGGAGATTTTGAAAAGAATCCAAGAAAATTAGATATTTTCTTGCAAGAAGACTGTGATATCATTGCTGACTTACTGTGTCAAGAATTGGGATGGCAAAAAGAGCTCGAAGAACTTATAGAAATAGGCAAATCTGAAATTCTTGGTAATAAGGACAAAGATGAGACTACTACAGAAACTGCAGAAGAGTTGGTTAAGGAGATTGTCAAGGGAATTGCTTTAGAATTAGCAGAAGAAAAGCAAAAACAAAACGAGAACGATGTAGATTCTTTGATGGAAGCTGTGGAAAAGATCAATATTGGAGTTTAATTGATATTTTTTTTTTTTGCTTTTCTAATACATTTGGTTTTCCATCATTTTTTTTCTTGGTTTGGGTTAGCTTACATCAAGACAATGTCAAAACATAATGTTCCAGTGTATCATTCATTACATGAATCGACTTCTGACATGATGCTGAGCAACGTTTCTATTTGGAGACCAAGCTGGGCCCCAAAAGCTGAGCCGCCACATAAACATCAAAACGAGACTATTATAGAAAACATGACGAATAAAAACAATTGTATTAAATCGAAAGATAATCCTAGGAATCAAAAATCACAATATAATGGAATTTTGACTGCACAGCATGTGAATTCAACTGTTTATTGTGCCATATGTGAATCAAAAACTTTTTCACCAGTTACTGGTATGTGTATGATAGATCCACACACTAGCATTTTGAAAGTGATAGAAATTGCAGATTCACCAACTTTTGTGAGAACTATACATAAATTGAACGTGCAAAATGATATTGAAAATTTAATAATATTGTTACCACAAAGCTATCGTCAAAAAACCACCAATTTTATTAAAATTTTAGAATCCAATCTACCAAATAATGTTTCTGTTAACTTTATATCTGATAATACATTTAGAACTAGCGATAACTCATTAGAATTGATTTGTAAAAGTGTGAGAGAAGATGAAAGAGATTCATTTAAGATTGAATTAAGACATAAAAAGTATGGATTTTCTGCAACTTGTGCATGTATTGATTATCTTCAAACTTTGCCCAATCATATCTTTATTCATGAAAACTTCAATGTTAAATTTGAATCATCAGAAGACTCAATGTTTATTAGCAGTGCCGCAATCTTGGACTTAGAATTATTAGAAAGCAATGCAGTGAATAAAACTTTTAATAATCTCTCATTATTTAAATTTCTTAACTCAACAATGACTAAGATGGGTGAAAGACTATTAAGAAATAATATTACTCAGCCTTTAACAAACAAATCTTCATTATTACTAAGATATGAAGCAGTCGATGAATTTATTCGAAATGATGGCATTGCACTTGATATAAGATTAGAAATGAAGAATTTAGTTGATTTAGATAATTTATTTTCATATCTCTGCAAAAAGCCTAAAGAAAATATTGAAGAAGTCAATCAACAAAAGATTAATTTTGTTTTATTATTGAAAAAAGTATTACACACGGTCGTCAATATTAGGATGCTATTGGAATCATTAGAAAGTGAACTTATTAAAGAAATTTTGAAAACTTTTCAAAGTAGTGATGTTAATGACGTTTTAGAATTAATAAATGAGTATATCAATGATGAATGTACTTGGGTTAACAAGCCAATTGAATTGAGAAATCAAAAGTGTTATGCTGTAAAATTTGGTCATAATGGCATCCTAGATGCAAGCAGACAACTTTATAAATTCTTAATTGATGAAGTATTAAAGGAAATTGAAGATCTTACTGAAAGATATAATATTTTTATGGAAAATAAATATGATAAAAATCGTGGGTTTTTCATATTCATAAAAGATACTAGCCTTTCAAGTTTTGAAGATTTAGAAGATAGCCCATTTATAAATTGCATTCAAAAGGGCAATAATATTGAGTGCAATACTATGGAAATCATTAAACTCAATTTGAGAATCAACTCAGTTTTAGATGAAATTTTTTTGATGTCAGAAGATACATTTAATGAATTAATTTCTAATTTTCGTAACTATGTTTCGACATTTTTTCTTATTTCAGAAGCAATTGCATTACTTGATTTAATTTGTAATTTTGCAGTTTTATCGAGTAAAGGAAACCAATTTGAATTATATACATGTTGTAAGTTTGAAGATAAAAACGTGATTTTGAAGAACTCGAGACATCCGTTGCTTGAATATGTTTTTAATACAGATAAAAATAACGATAAAATCCTCGTTAAAAACGATGTCACAATAGTTTCAGATACATCAAGGGTTCAAATAATTACCGGACCAAACATGTCTGGTAAATCAATTTATATAAAGCAAGTTGCCATTATTGTTATTTTATGTCAGATTGGTATGTTTATACCTGCTGAATTTGCATCAATGAAAATATTCAAATCGCTATTTACAAGAGTCTCAAATGATGTAACTGAGCCGAATATATCAAGTTTTAGTATGGAAATGGTTGAAATGTCATTTATTTTACAAAATGCAGATGAAGATTCTTTAATAATAATTGATGAATTGGGTCGTGGTACAGGTTATAAGGATGCATTGGCTCTTTGTATTAGTATGGTTGAAAGAATTAGAAGAATGAGAGCGGTTTGTTTATTTGTGACTCACTTTGTTGATATACCTAAAATATTTGAAAATAAACCAGGTATTTTTGAATTACATATGGGCGTAACAAATTCAGAAGAACTTAAACAGACGTTTAAAATACAACCAGGAATAAATTGGATTTCTGGTTATGCGATTCAAATGGTTGAAAAAAAGAAATTATTTCCACAAAATATCCTTGATGAAGCTAAATCTGTTTCAATGAAATTAAAAATTGCTAAAGATTCGGCCCTTATAAACGACAAGCTACAGAGTAAACAAAGTGCACAAAACAAATTAATATTAAATTATTATGAGATGCTAAATCATATCGTACATAATGTTCCCGATTCTGAGTTATTTGCGATGCTTTCAGTCTTGGAAAACGAGTTTGTGGATAAATATGATTCAACAGAAGTTTCCCTTGTTCAAGACAAAATTGAACTTGCAAAAACTGCTCCAGCTTCAGAGAGAAACGATGTTATTAACACCAATAATGCAGACCCCACAAAACTTATGGACGATTTGCTAGATTTTGGGTATCTAAAAAGCTGATATCACTTATATATTTTCTTTATATCTTTATTATTATTATATATGGCTCAAAGCTCAAAAAGAGAGGCGACTTAGCGATTATTTATTATTACGAGTCAATTCAACATGTAAAAAAAAATAATTTTCAGTTTTCAGTATAACACCAACATTTATCTCGATTTCCCTTCTTTAGATACAGCAAGTCGTTTCAAACCGAATCCATTCTAAGAAGGACTTTTCAGTAAAGCCTGCACTAATATTTTACCAATGGATACAGGATCATCTTCAGCCTTTTCAAACCAATACAATTTCAATAACTTACCATCATTTGCATCTGGTAAAAGAAATTCACAGAAATACTCTACAAATAATAAGTTTCCAAATACTTCAGTTTCAGGAGACATATCATTTATAAATACTACATCACCACATAATGTTCCAAATAAAGTAGAGTTACCATTTGTACCATCTAAGAATTATCCAATTAACAAATCATTTTTTGCTGAATCCAGATTACCACCTGCTTCTACGGTTAATCAAAAAGATCCTACAATAAACAGGATATTCTCTAATATGTCGAAGAACAATTTGTTTGGACATAGGGTATGGTCTGCAAATTCAGATAAAGGGATGTATCATCCACGTAATCAATATGATAATAATAAATTAGAAGATGAGATTAATCTGGATAATTCACACACAGAAATTTTTAATTTAATCAAAAATGCCTCTTCATTGATATACCTTATATTAACCAAAGGTGGGATATGGATACTTTGGGTATTAAATTATATATTTACCGTTTTACTCTATAAAGTACGAAACATTCCAAATCCAGAATGGAATGATACTCATAAAGAGGGAGCTGAAGAATTTGAAGAATTGGTTGCTGAAAGTACACCAGTTTTTAACAAAGTCATTGATAAGTTACCAGAATTTGAAACCAAGAAGATTAAGAATCCATTGTTTTATAAGAAATTAAATTCAATCAACAATATTTCGACAGAGCCTCTGTCACCTGAAACTAAAATAGAGAAAGTAGATTCTAAAGATTCAGAATTTTTAAATGTTGAAGGAGAACAATTGAATATAAATAATGATAAGAAACAAAAGAAACAATATGGTACCTATTTTTTTGATATATCAAAAAGTTCAGATAAAGTTAATTTGGAGACATGCTTTTTTAAAACTGCATTAAATCCTGATAAACTTGAGAGAAATCCAGAATCAATGTATTTAAAAGCAGCAGATATTAGAGAAAATTTACTTACGATTTATAATGATTCTGAAAAACAAATCAATAAAAAGCCGATTAAACCTTCATTTACGAGATCAACCACAAGATTCAATGATTTAGAGTGGTTAATCGATGATCGTGAAGATTATCTTAATAATTTAGAATCAACTAGATTATTTAAAGAATATCAAATGATTCTTGAAGAAAGAAAGAAAATGGTACAATTATTACATCTATCGAAATTAAAAGAACATGGTTTAGGCGTGCGTCCTTTAAAGGAGCAACAACTTGAAGAAGTTGAAAAAGTTTGGATGAATCAACCAGATGGTATCTTAATTAATAAATTTAGAATTGGAATTACATCAAGAGATTTATTTACTTTATCAGATAGACATTGGCTTAATGATAATATAATTGATTTTTATTTACAATTAATTAAAGAATTTGTCAATGGTAAAGGAATTTCCAAAATTCATGTTTTTAGTACATTTTTTTATACTACATTGAAAGATAAAGGATATAATGGTGTTAAGAAATGGGCTAAAAGGGCAAAAGTTGATGTTTCTGAATTAGATTATATTTTTGTTCCAGTTAATTTAAATCAATCACATTGGGCATTAGCTGTTATTGATAATGTTAATGAAAAGTTTGCATATATTGATTCTTTATTTGGTGATGGTACAGATATTTTATTTATGCTGCTTGACTATATGATTGAAGAAACTAAAAAGAATAATGGTAATTCAATAAATGTTAAAAACTATAATAATTATGATATCATAGGTCAAAGTGATGGACCAAATCAACAGAATGGTTTTGACTGTGGAGTTTTTACATGTACAGCAGTTGATTATATTGCAAGAAATAGAGAATTAGATTATTCTCAAGCGGATATGATGAATCTACGTCGTAGGATGACATGGGAAATTTTACATGGTAAATTATTAGACCATTAAGTTTAGATAATATGTATTTATAGTATGTGTAATTCTTTGTAAACAGTGGATTCAAATGATATTTTTTTCTCTATATCTGTTAGAAAATATTTTTTTTAGTGTCATACCTTGAATTGAGTAAATGCAGGTAAAAATTATTTTTTAGTAAAATTTTGAATAACTACATTGAATCTGCGAAGTTAAAACACACCTGAAATATTGCAATCTACATGCTAAATAATCATGTATTAAGATAATGTTTGTTGCAGTTTAAATTTTGTCAGAGAAAAACATGTACTTTTATGGAATTGGAGAGACTTCAATTTGTCAAATTAATGTCAGTTCAGTTAGCTGTGGTGTGGTTCAGTTCAGATGTTCCGCGGTTTTGTATAATCTTTTGTATGTATTTTATATTTGGCTGTTGATTCCAGATTTTGGCAGGCGTGAATACAAAATTATCAAATGGAAAGAGTTAGCTAGTGCTGTAAATAGTTTCTGATATCTTGTTTATTGGAGACTAACCAATTCATTCACTACTCAATTGCTCAGATGACTATTGAAAAAGTCAGCAGCATGGTTACCGTTACAGCAACATTAACACCAATCCAAGAAAAGGCTATTTTTGGTGTTGATGTTGTCAAATATTCTGAAAATCTAGATTCTATTTCTGATTCGACAATTGCAATTTTAAAAAAACTTCAAGATGGTGATGAAGAAATGACTGCTTCTTGGTTAACAAGTAAAACCATTACTAACCAATTTGACTATGCTGTTTTGTTGAGCGTATTATCCAAACATCAAGAATCATCTATTTCTTCTTCGAATTATGATGAAATTAATAAAAAAATTTTAATCAAATTGGTTAATATTGAATTGAAAAGTTTACCATCATTTAGTAATATCTTAGGTTGGGACAAATTAAATGACATTGGTAATAAAATAAATGAAAATGTATTTAAAGATTGTGATAACATTATTAAATATAAAACTAAATTTCAATCAATTATTGAAACAGAAAATAATTTTAGTAGTATATTATTTTATTATCTTGCATTTAATTATTTTCAAAATATTCCACACGAATTAGAAAATTTATCAATAGAATTAAAGGCATACGTTGAGTTATTTCAGAAAAAGGTTAAATTTCCAACTGCAACAGAGAAAAATGATAAAGAAATTAATGAATTAATGGATTTATTACAATATTTAATCAATGATTCTCAAATGAATAAATATTTAGATTTATACCAACCAATTAATAAGTTTATTTATGTTACTTATCAAAATTTTAAAGTTATGAAATTATGGAGTTTAAATTCAATTAATTTAGGATTATATGAAGAGAGCAAATCAACATTTAGAACATATTTGGATTATATTAAAGATTATGTTGTTAAACATCATGGAGAATTTGAAGATATAATTGATGTGATAAACACATATCTTTTCATAATTGAGAAATTATCAATTGATAATATGAATAATTATGAAGAATATAACGAATTGAAAACATGGTTTATAAAACTCGAAATTATTGTTGATAAATTAATCGATGTAATTGGAGATGATAATTCAATTTATCATTTATCATTAAAGAAAAAAATTATTGAAATTTATTTTTCGTTTGGTAATATTAATGAAAATTTTTTAAAATTTGAAACTAAACCATTTTCAAAAATTAATAATATTTTAAATTACTATACTAAAAGTGTAACAATTTTACAAAATGCTAAAAACTTAAAAATGGATGAAGATAAAATTTCAGAATTTTATTATAAATATTCATTTTATTTACATAAGAATAAAGATCATGATTTATCATTAAAATATTCTAAATTTGCAATGAAATTTTCACCTGATAGAATTAAGTATATTAATTTTTACATTAAATTGTTAACAGGAAATGAGGAAGAACTTGATAACGCATTACTTATTTCACAACAAGTAATTGAAAATTTACATGATACAGTTAGTAAAAATGAGGAAGTTAAAATAAAATCAATTACATGGAAGAGGGATGCGATTGAAGCATATTTGATATTTCTTACATTGTTAGGAGATGCAGCATTAGAAGCTTTAGCACCGTTTTTTGGATTTGTCAATCGGATTTTCCCTGTTGAACAACATCTACAGCCCGTTAAACTGAAGAAACAAGCTTTAAAACAGGTGACAACAAGCAATGAAAAAATCGATGATACATGCGTTCCCTGTTCTCCATCCAGTAAAGAAAAGAGACTTAAATTGTTGTTGAAACCACTAAAACCATTGAAGCCAAAACTTAAACAACATCAACAACAGCCAACATTTACTCCACCAACTACACCTATTAGTAATACATCTATTATACCAACAACGTCTCCAAAGCAATTAGGTCAATCAATTCGTCGTTCCTTACAAGTGTCTCGAATGAAATCTCATATAGGAAAGGTCTCTTCTAATAACCCTCCAACTATTGAATCCCCATTAACTGGACCTGAACGTACTCTTTTAGGAGAAATGTGGATAGTTCTATCCCGTATCTTCCAGGCCGCTTGTGACGATTCCTCGGCTGTTCAATGTGTAGATGAGGCAGCTCAATATATGGGTGATGATTCTTTGGGTGTCCTTGCAAGGAAAGCATGTCTTGTACCTTCTGAAGAAGGAAATGAAGAGAATGAAAACCATTTACTTGTTATTGCAGAAGCAATGGTAGATGCTATACACAATCTAGAATGTACTATTGGTAGTCGGGGTGGATGGTGTTTAACAACATTGTGTTCCCATGATGCAGCGGCTATGGGAGAATGTGTGTTAGTTTTTGCCCAGCAAGTTAAGAAAGCTGCCGGTGGAACCGCTAAAAACGCTGATGATTCACCAGGAGCTCTTGGTGCAGTAGCGAGGGCCCGAAAACATGTTTCCCAGCTTGTGAGTACAGTTGCCTTTGGTGATAGTGCCGCAGCTTGGTTGGCATTTGTAGATTTAGAAGGTCCTAGTGCAGAAACAGTATTACAAGCTGTCACAGGTTGGCATGGTTTAGGTATATACGTACCTTAATACAATAATATATATATAGAATAATATTTATTTAGTTAAGCCTATAAAATGTAGATATAAAGTACGAGATACATACAATACAGTAAATAAAGAGAAAAAATTCAAGCAGAAAAAGGTGGAAAAGAGAAAATGGCGAATATTTTTTCTTTTTAGTTCGCCGTTCGCAGTTCGCAGTTCGCAGTTCGTAGATTTCTCAATTTTCAGTATATGAAGATATCGATTGATATAATAGAAGTCAGAATCTGATATCATTTTTGAACTTTCTTTTTCATATTGAAAACTTACACCAAGCATGGCAGACACCGCAGATATCACGAAGTTGTTGGCGGAGGCACATATGCATGCTCAACACGAACAGGAGAGTCGATCGACATCGAGCAATATTATGATGTCGAACCCATCCAATGCATTAAACCCCCAAGAGCAATTGCTTATGCAAATGCTCAAACAAACACTACCGAAAACATCAACATCAACATCAACATCAACCCCCTCTCCAGCTCCAGTAGCAGCTTCAACTTTTCATCATCAAACTCAAGTTAAAATCAAATATGAACCTTCTTTTTTATTATCATTACAAAATTCGCCACTTGTTCCTCCACGTTCTTTTTGGGATTCAGAGTTACCTCCAGTAGAATTTTTTAGACTTAAACAACAACAGTTGAGACCTAATAATATTCAAGAAAATAATCGTAAGGAAAGAAGAAAATCAAATAATAATTCTTCAAGGCGTACTGGTTCTTTTAAAAGAGAAAAAGAGGATTTATTAAACGATTCAAAAGAAGATCGTAAATCTCAAAGGATAAGACAAAAAGAGAATAAAAGACGTGGTAAAGAATTTAATAATAATAATTCAAGTGCAATAATTGAAGAAGATGATTCAGATAATCCTTCTTGGATGAAAGAACAAGATATGCCAACTGGTAATAGTATTTTAGATTTTGAATTATGGAGATTGAAAATGAGAATCGAAACAGCTAAAAGAAATGGTGAAGAAGTCAGTTCAGATGATTTATTAGAATATGAAAAATTGAAAAATCAAGCAAATAATGAACCAAATAAACAAAAAGAATCAGAAGTTAATAATAATATATTGAAACCACAATCTCCACTGATTAAGGAGCAAATTATAAATGAAGAACCGACCATTCAGAAAAATAATGAAAAAGCTTTCAGAAGTGTAGATGATCAATTTGACCTACCATTATCTAATAATTTTAAGCCAACCCCAACCAAAAGTTCGAATTTTTCTTCTTTCTTTGATTCACCACCAAGTGATGCAGTGAATGATAAGAGGTCATCCAGATTGTTACCTATTTTAGATCAACCACCGACTCCAAATTCACAATCAACAACACCAATTCCGCAACAACAACCATTAATCCAACCTATTCTTCAATCACAACAACAATTGCCCCGATTACAACAACAACCATTAAATATTGATAAGAATCAACTTTTCTTCCAATCTTTAATGTCAAAAGCACAACCACAAATGCCATTCGTTGATCCAAATATGATGCAAAAGCAACCACAAATACAATTTTATTCACCTGCAATGCAAGCACAGTTTCAACAACAACAACATCAACAACAACATCCACAACAACAACATCAACAACAACATCAACAACAACATCAACAACAACATCAACAACAACATCAACAACAACATCAACAACAACATCATCAACAACAACATCAACAACAACAACATCAACAACAACAACAGCAAGCACAACAACAACCCCAAGTATCTCATAGACCTAATTCATTACCATATACAAACCAACCAAATATGCAAGGAATGGCCCCAAATCATCCACTAATGATGCTTTTAAATAAAAATAAACGCAAATCATCTGATATAAAATCACAATCACCAACTACACCATCAAACCAAATGAATTATTCACCATCAATTCATGCTATGAGTGACATACAAGGAATGCAGCCACCAATGAATAATATGAATGGTATGCCAATAAATGGAATGCCAATGAATGGAATGCCGATGAATGGAATTCCTATGAATCCAATGAATAATATGCCAATGCGTAACATGCCAATCAATAATATACCAATGAATGGTATGCCAATGAATTACAATCGATCACAATCACCATATTAATCACTAAATCATTACATATTTTTATATTGTACTTATAAATTAAGTTTTATATATATATAGCTCGTCTATTGAAATTTTTTCTTTATAAAACATTACATAGTTTAAACATACAATTTAAAATTTGAATATTTTCATTACATCCGATACTTACAGATTTATCACTATCCCATAAAATTAAAGCAATTTTATTTTTTTGATAATTTGATAATTCTGTATTTTTTAATAATAAATTTTCATGTAAAGCAGAAAGTATAAAGGCAGCAGAATAACCATCCCTTATTAAATTTGATTCAGTAAAATTTATAATTTTTGAAAAATTTTTAGATTTTAAAATTTCAATTGTTTTAATAATCAAATCATCTGGTAAATGACCAAATAATTGTTTTATTTGAAAATTAGTTGAATTATCTAAAACTGTTGAAACACATTGTAATAAATTAACAGCTCTTCTTAAATCACCTTCACAAACATCTAAAATTTCAATAATTGCATCAGTTTTAATATCTAAATTTTCTTGCTCAACAATAAATTGTAATCTTTTTATACCTAAATCTTTATCTAAACTTCTAAATCTAAATTTTGAACATCTACTTGCTAAAGGATCAATTATTTTTGTAACATAATTACAAATTAAACAAAATCTTGTAACATTTGCATAATTTTCCATTGTACGCCTTAATGCACTTTGAGCATCTGTTGTCATTGAATCAGCTTCATCAAGTATAATTAATTTATAAGGTGGACATGGATATTTTTCTTTATCTTCAGTTGAAGGATTAGAAACTGCCAATCTTGCGAAATTTTTAATTCTATCTCTAACAATTGAAATACCACGTTCATCAGATGCATTCAGTTCAAGTACACGTGAATGAATAAGATTTGGTCCATATAATTCATGTGCTAATGCTAAAATTGTTGATGTTTTACCTGTACCTGGAGGACCATAAAATAACATATGAGGTAAATTTGCAGATTTTAAGGATTTTTCAAGAATATTTGTAGTTGTTGATTGAGATGTAACATCTTTTAATGATTTTGGACGATATTTTTCTATCCATGGTTGTTCAGCCATTATTAGGTTTTTTAAAATTGATTATTAGAAATAGAAAATAAATAGTTGTTGTTTCTTTTACTGAATTTATGAATAGTATTTAATTTGACTATTATTCAATCACGTATCTAAAGTAAGTAGGGGAAATTACCTAGTTAGATTTTCTGGATATTGTATAAAGTAATATTTTCGCGTTCGTAAATATATATATATATATATATATATATATATAATAGAAATTATTTGCATGTTTTATTTTTGAATAAATGTATACAATAAAATCAGTTTTCTTTTAACTGTATAATCAAGAAAATATATCAATAATTAATTAATAATGGAGGCTACCGAAGATGTTGGATTAACGTTGCCTATTAGTAAGATTAAAAAGATTATTAAATTAGATCCAGAACATATATCATCAACTGAATCAGCTAATTATGTTTTAGGTATTGCAACAGAGATGTTTATTAAACAATTAACAGTTGATTCAAGTAGTATAACTAAAAGTAAAGGAAGGAAGAAGATAATGTATAATGATTTACAACAAATAGTGAATAGTGTTGATGTTTATGCATTTATGAGAGATATTGTACCAAAAAGAGCACCAATTGGTGAATTATTAAATAAAGGATTAATTAAATTACGACCAGGTGATCAGGAAAGAATTACAAAAGAATTAGAAAAAGAAGGTTATGTTGAAGAAGGTGTGGATATTGAAATGGAAGTTGATGCCGATGCTGAAGTTGTGGTAGAAGCTGAAAGAGAAGGAGAAGTAGAAGGAGAAAAAGAGAGAGAAGCAGAAGCAGAAGCAGAAGCAGAAGGAGAAGGAGAAGGAGAAGGAGAGGGCGATGATATCGCTGAAGTTATTCAAGTAGACGACGATAATGATAATAATTAATAATAATTAATAATAATTAATAATAATTAATAATAATTAATAATAATAATAATTTATTAAAAGAATAATTTATTTACAAGATACAAATGTAATGTTATAATAGTATTTAATACTTTTCGATATAAGTTTCAGTTCTAACAAACTCAACATCACCAGTTTCAACATATTCTTTAACTTTATCTAACCATAATCGTCCATCAGTAGCACCAGTATAACCTTTAAAAGTATTCTTTGGAATTGGAACATTAGCAGAAACAAGTGGTCTAAGAGGAGTAGACATATCAGTTGGAGTAACAAAAGTTCTCACTTTATTATAGTCAATGGAATATTTACCCTTGTTGGAAATGTGACCAATACCTGAAGATCTTGTACCTTTATAATAATTTTTGTTACCTTGTTTTGTTGAAAGAGCAAGTCTTTTATTACCTGCTTTGGATTGACCATAAAAGATGGTACCATCTTTATAAGTCTTCCAAGGTCTCTTGAGAAGAGTTGTAGTAGAAGAATGGAACCCACGAGAAAAAGTGGTTGAAAGCATGGCTGTATGGGTTAGATGATGTTATAAAGAGTTAAATAAAAGTAGGAGATGATAATTTAATTCATCTAACATACAAAATTGAAAAATTGCAGATGATCTCGATCAACAGTCTATTCATGAAGAAGGAAATGTGAGAACTTGAAAGATTTGTTAAAAAAAAAAAAAAAAAGTGTGCGTCGATCGACTTAACATTTTATTATTTGCGACATGTTTTTTGGTCGTAACAGTTACCTTTAAATCCAATATTTGCCTATTTGGGAAATAACACAAATATATATACATATATATATAAAACGATAAAAAATATTAGACATATACACCTTCCACAGGTTGATCTTCACCAGATATTTCTACCCCAATGTCATCATCATCATCATCTATTTCCACATCTATCCCTACAACATCCAATAACTGTTTAACTGCAGGTCCATTCCATCCTTCATAAACACATACAGCATAATAATCGATATCTATGTCCATTTCACACAGTTCATCCAAAAGCTGCACTACTGGTCCTGTTTCTTCGCTGCTAATATATTGTTCTTCTCTCTTGTGTGATAAAATATTTTCTTCTCCCAAATTAATACGTCCAACGCCTTTATTAGCCCAATGAAGGAGTTCTGAGGCATCTTCATTTCTTTCACCATGCCATAATCCTTTATCTTTTGCATCTAATATAATGATATGTGTATATCCTTTACCATGAATTACTTTCATTAATTGTTTTACAAACAATGATTCACAACCTGGAATTACTGGTGCATGAAATTGCATAAAATCCAGAATATCCTTACCATTACCATTATCTTTATCTTTATTCATATATAATTCCCAAGGATTGCACATTTTATTATTCATATCATTTTTATTATTATTATTAATGTTTTTATTATATAATTTTTTACCACTAATCACTTCTTTCAGTGTTAAATCACCACTTGTGAATGGATAAATGTACATGCTATCAATATCTGTCTTGTCATATAAATCTCGATTCTTGTCAATTGCCGTTTGAACAGCATATTGAGGAACGCAACCCATTGCAACCATTGGAACAACTAATGTCTTCATTTTAACGACTAGATATTATAATTAACTATTTAATTTGTATAAGAATATATCAAAGGCAAATTAATTAAAGAAATCTTATTATTAAATATTGTAATAAAATAAAGTTGATGTAATTCTCATTTTCTCATTTTCTCATTTTCTCATTTTCTCATTTTCTCATTTTTTTATTTTAAAAGTTTTTCACTTTTATCATGAGATAGATTAAAATAAAATATTAATTAGTTAATCTATTCAATAGTTTATACTTTATATTATTTATTATAAACAATCATATCACAAATTTAATTATGTCCATGGACGAATCCACATCTTTAGAAGCTCTTAGAGATGTTCTTATTAATGTTTCTGGTGAAACCCCTCTCGCTGATCGTTTTAGAGCCTTGTTCTATTTAAAATCTATCGGTTCAGAATTCAATGAAAATCCGAAACGTGCAAATACTGCAATCGAATATATATCTAAAGCTTTTATTGATGATTCTGAATTACTTAAACATGAAGTTGCATATTGTTTAGGTCAAACACATAATTTATATGCTGCACCTTTATTAAGAGATGTACTTGAAGATTTAAATCAACAATGTATGGTTAGACATGAAGCAGCTGAAGCTTTAGGTGCATTAGGTGATAAAGATTCTTTAAATATTTTAAATAAATTTTTTAATGATCCAAATGAATTAATAGAAATTAAACAAACTTGTGAATTAGCAATTGAAAGAATAAATTGGGAAAATTCAAAATTAAGTAAAGAAGAATTATTACAAAAATCTCTTTATGAATCAATTGATCCAGCACCTCCTTTACCATTAAATAATTCAACTGATAAAATTGATAAATTACAAAAAATTTTAAATGATAATAATCAACCATTATTTCAAAGATATAGAGCAATGTTTAGATTACGTGATTTAGGTACTGATGATGCTTGTATTGCATTAGCTTCAGGTTTTAATGATGATTCTGCACTTTTTAAACATGAAATAGCTTATATTTTTGGACAAATGTGTAATCCTGTTACTGTTCCAAGTCTTATAGATGTTGTTAAACGTCAAAATGAAGCTCCAATGGTTAGACATGAAGCAGCTGAAGCTTTAGGTGCAATTGCAACAAATGATACATTTCCTGTTTTAAAATCTTTATTAAATGATAAAGATCAAGTTGTTAGAGATAGTGCAGTTGTTGCATTAGATATGTGGGAATATGAAAATTCAAATGAAATTGAATATGCAAAAGTTTAATTTAATTTACTTTAATTTAATTTAATTTGATTAAAATTTTCTTTTCCTCTTATTATTATATAAAATACATACAATATATAAACATAAACACAAACATAAACGCTTTTTTATCCTTTTAATTATTTGTTCTAAATTTATACCCACATTTTGTACATGTATAAAAAACAGTTGCACCTTCATCAGCTGATCTAAGTTGTAATGTATGATATTGCATTTCATCATTACCACATTGAGGACATTTTTCTTTAATCGTTGCACCATCTTCAACTTCATCTTTATTTAAACTTGTTTTCACTAATGATTTCTTTGATTTTAGACTGGATGGAAATGCATCTGGTGATGTATGTGTAATAACTTTTAATTTACTAAATTGATTTGAATCATATTGTTTATGACAAACTCCACATGTTAGATGTTGTTGATGTGAAATAGAATCTAAAAGATTACCACAAGCCGTGCAAAAAATAAGTGATCCAACAGCTGACATTTTGTTTGGTATAATATAATATTATAATTTTTTAACTTTCTGTAATAAGATTTGATCTAGAATTAATTGTAATAATAATATTTCATTCTCTTTTTTTTATTTAGTTAATCAAAGTGAAAAATCCATATAAAGAGTGAAAAAAAAATTAAAAAAAAATTAAAAATTAAAAAAATTAAAAGAAAATGAAAAAATGAAAAAATGAAAAAATGAAAAAATGAAAAAATGAAAAATTCGCATCGCATCCACCAACTTGACAAACAAATTTGAACATTTATTTGAACACGGACCTTCAAGATTTGTTATTTAGAAGTGGCAAATCATTTGAACTTTTCTAATAATCTTAAAAATAATACAACAAACAATGGCCCATCAAATGTCGATGCCAATGCCAGATATGTCCAATGCTATTATGGCTCAAGATGAACTTGGACGTCCATTTATTATTGTCAGAGATCAATCAAATAAAACACAATCTTCTGGTTTAGAAGCATTAAAATCTCATATCCAAGCTGCTCGTCAAGTTTCTGATATTCTGAGAACTTCACTTGGACCACGTGGATTAGATAAAATTTTAATTTCTCCTGATGGTGATATTAATATAACTAATGATGGTGCAACAATTTTAACAGAAATGCAAATTGAAAATGAAATTGCAAAATTATTAGTTGAATTATCAAAATCTCAAGATGATGAAATTGGTGATGGTACAACAGGTGTTGTTATACTTGCAGGTGCATTATTAGATCAAGCATTAAAATTAATTGAAATGGGTATACATCCAATTAAAGTTGCAAATGGTTATGAAAAAGCATCAAAAATTCTTTCAAATCATTTAGATGAAATCGCTGATGAAATTTTCATTGATAGAGATAATTTATCAAATAATTTATTAGAATCAAGTGATTTATTTAAAGCTGCTAAAACTTCTTTAGGTTCTAAAATTGTTAATAAAAATCATAATCAATTTGCTAAAATGGCAGTTGAATCAGTTTTAAAAGTTGCAGATTTAAATAGAAATGATGTTGATTTTGAATTAATTAAATTACAAGGTAAATTAGGTGGTTCAATTTCAAATTCTAAAACAATTAATGGTGTTTGTATTGATAAAGATTTTTCTCATCCTCAAATGCCAAAAATTATAAATAATGCTAAAATTGCAATTTTATCTTGTCCATTTGAACCTCCAAAACCTAAAACAAAACATAAATTAGAAATTTCCAATGTTGATGAATTTAAATCATTACAAAATTATGAATCAAAAAAATTTACTGAAATGATTGAATTAATTAAAAAATCAGGTGCAAATTTAGTTATTTGTCAATGGGGTTTTGATGATGAAGCAAATTCTTTATTATTATCAAATAATTTACCTGCTGTTAGATGGGTTGGAGGTAGTGATATTGAATCAATTGCAATTGCAACTAAAGGTAGTATTGTTTCAAGATTTGAAGATTTAACTTCAGAAAAATTAGGTTATGCTGATAAAGTTTATGAAGTTGAATTTGGTACAACTAGAGATAAAATGATTATAATTGAAAATTCAGATATTAAAGTAAAAGATAAAGTTAATACAGTTACTAATTTAATTAGAGGTTCAAATAAAATGATTGTTGATGAATCAATTAGATCATTACATGATTCTTTATGTGTTGTTAGAAATTTAATAAAAAGTAATAAAATAGTTTATGGTGGTGGTGCAGTTGAAACTTCATGTTCATTAAAAATAATGGAAGAAGCTGATAAACAAAAAGGTATTGATCAATATGCATTCCGTGCTTTCTCTCAAGCATTAGATGTTATACCTATGTCATTAGCTGAAAATTCAGGTTATAATCCAATTGAAGAATTAACAAAATTAAAAGCAGCTCAAATTTTAAATAAGAATCATACTCTAGGTATTGATTGTTTAGGAAATAATAGTAACAATATGAAAGATTTATTTGTTATTGAAACTTTTATTGGTAAAAAGCAACAACTTTTATTAGCAACTCAATTAACAAGAATGATTCTTAAAATTAATAATGTTATTGTATCTGGTAAAGATCAATATTAATCTATCACTGTATATTTATTTTGCTATAATTTAATTTTATTATATAGATATCTTCTTTATATAATCATTTTTCCTCTTGAACACTCTCTTGTTTGAGCTTTTCAACTACTCTTGGATCATAAAAACTAGACCATATACGAGCTGTACTGAATACACCTGTAGTAGATGCATTTATTCTTTCCATAGACTTTTCAACACGGTTCATACTTGTTAATGTTGAATCCATTAACTCTGTTACCTGTCGTATCGATTGGGCTCGGAGCTTTAAAAATAATGGGCTGTATTCTTTATCCATAATAGTATTGTATAAAATAGGGATAAGTATATATATACTCAAGAAAAAAAGTGAAATTAAGCTTTGCAGTAAAATAACATAATCAATCAAAACAAATATCATATGCAAAAAAAAAAAAAAAACAAATATGTACCAGATGTAGAATTTGGAATCAGGAATATCAGTCAATCGCAGTTTTATCCGATTCGCCTTCACATCGATAGATAACATACTAATGTTAACCAACTCTTCCTGTCATAACCTATTAATTGCGAGGATAAACATGTTACAATACTCAAGACGATGGGGGCTGTCTGTAAGAACAGTACCAGTATTTACAAAATCACTGGCGACATATCCATACCAGGGGAGAAAGCCAATCAATGAAGCAACTATCATTGAAAATTCTAATCTTGGTGAAGATACCAATATTAGTGATACCGGTTTCATTCTACAACAAAAGAATAAAACAACTTTATATATAGATCATATTTGTCCACCAAAAGAATCTAAATGGGATATCAAACAATTTATTTCACCATTGATGTATCCTACTACTTCTGATTCAATTACCAAATATGTTCAAGAATTAACTACATCTTATAAGAATGTTGAAATTATTCCTGTACCAAGAGATGGTGGAGCATTTGTTACATTTCAATTACCTGCTGCAACAACTCCTCAATTATATAATAAATCATTAATTTATAATTTAAGTGAAAAAGTTGTTAAGAAACATAGATTTTTATTAAGAATTGGAATTTTCCCAGTTAAAGGTATTCCATGGGTTGAAGATATGGGTAGATATGCATCAAATACTTTAAAAGTGAAATTTGAAGGTGATGAATTATCTCAAGAATCTTTATATGCAATGTTTAGAAGATATGGTAAAATTGCTGATATTACATTACCAAAACCAGGAGAAATGGATAGAGTTGCATTAGTTACATTTTGGACAAATAGAAGTGCAATTTGTGCTAGACATTGTTTAACTGGTTCTGATGTTGGTGGTACAATTGTTCATATCCATTATAAAAAGAGAATTAATGATCATTGGTTACCAACTTTTATTAGAGATCATACAAGAATCGCAATTCCTCTGTTTTTAGCATTAGCTGCTGGTATTGCAGTTTTAGTTTTTGATCCAATTAGAAGTTGGTTTATAAAAGAAAAAATTAAAGGTGAATTGGATTGGAGTAATAGTTTATGGTTTAAGGAAATTTGGAGAGGTTGGATTACAACCAGAAACAAAGTTAAAGGTTTATTGAATTATAAAGAAAATGATGATGAAGAATGGGAATTATGGAAAGAAATTGATGATTTAATGGAAGAAAGAACGAAAAAGGCTAAAGATTTGAAAATTTGGTTAGAAGAAAATGTTAATTCAATGATTGTTGTTCAAGGTCCTGCGGGTAGTGGTAAAAGAAATCTAGTTAATAGTATGGCATTAGAGGGTAGAGATAATGTTTTATCGATAGATTGTGAGAATATTATCAAATCTCGTAAAGATTATCAATTAATTCAAAATTTTGCTCATGAATTAGGTTATTTCCCAGTTTTTTCATTTCTGACAAGTGTTTCAAGTTTTGTTGATTTGTTTGTTAAAAGTTTGACTGGTCAAAATGCTGGACTGACTGAAACTAAAGAGTCACAAATTCAAAGTATGTTAACCTTATCAGTTGGTGCAATTAGAGACTTAGCTTTAACTAATTATCATGAATTAATGTCTGCAAATGCGGATTTCTATATGAAGGAAGAAGATTATTTGCAACAAAATCCTCAATGTAAACCGGTTATCGTTATTGATAGATACCAAGCTTCAAGGAAAAAGAATCAAGCAAATTCTTTTATTTATAAATCAATTGCTGAATGGGCAGCCAATTTAGTTCAATTAAATATTGCTCACGTTATTTTTATTACTGATGATGTTGGATCTGTTCAAGAATTAGTTAACGCATTACCAACAGCTCCATTGAAAAGAATTGTTTTATCTGATGCTTCAGAAATTGCTTCAAATATTTATGTTGAACATTCGTTAGGCAAAGATAAGAAATTTGATTTAGAAAAAAATATTGATGATTTACATAAATACACTAAATTATTAGGTGGTCGTATGAGAGATTTACAAATGTATGTTCGTCGTATCAAAACGGGTGATTCACCAAAAGAAGCATTCGAAGGTTTAACACAACAAGCGGTTGAACAATTATCACAAGTTTTCCTCACATCTACTAAAGATTATGGATTCAATGTATCACAAGCTTGGCAAATAATTAAGCTTTTCACTGTGAAACCTGAAATTAACTATGAAGATATTTTCCTTTTACCTATGTTCAAAGCAAATACATTTAATATTTTACAAAGTATGGAAAACGTGGAGTTAATCCGTTTAATCAGAGTTGACGGTGTTATTACTAAAATCGTTCCAGCAAAACCTGTGTTTGCGATCGCTTTTAAACAAATGGTTAATGATCCTGAAATATACCGTGCAATTGAGAAAGAATGTTTGTTAGGTAAAATTGAATTTGAAACTAACCGTATACGCAAATTCATTGAAGAACTGAACAGATTTAAAGAGGTTCCTGAATCTAGATTATTTAGGGAAAGATTACAATATCTTAGTGGTAAAATTGAAGGTGGAAGCAAAATAGTTACGCAATGTGAAAAAGAAATGTTGAAATTAAAAGATCTCAAATGAAGTTTGAAATTCTGTCTATTTATGTATATAGGAAAATAAACAAATAAATAAAAATAGAAAGATCCATTATTTATATCTTAAGTCTTTTGTTATGTTAATAAATTAGCAAAGTAATTCTAATGCGTCTGATGCAGATAATCTTGAGCTTGTTTCGTATTTTACTAAACCTTCAAATACAATTTTCAATTTATTAGTATCTTCATCTTCTTCAATAAATAGTTTTGGTACAATATCTTTTAAAGGTTTAGGCGGCTTTGTAAAAAAGGTACGATTTAAAGAATCAAAAGATACCAATCCTTGACAATCTGACCAATCAATGGGTGGTGATCCAAAAGTAGATATTATATTGGAAAGCAATACCAAATCACTATACATTGCATCCTTTTCAAATATAGGTTCACCATCATTACTGAGTAATAAGGTAAGAATAATTCCTAATGCCCAAATATCGACTTTGTTGTTATAATCACGTTTTGACAGGAGAAGCTCAGGTGCCTTATACAGACCTGTTGCTATATCAGTAAATTTTTTTTCACTAATTTCAAGACCATTATTATTAGGTAATTGATAAGATATACCAAAATCAATGATTACCGGAGTATTTAAATCAGATTTTGAAATTAAAATATTATTCGGATTAATATCCCGATGAATTATATTTTGTGAATGAATCCATTTTAAACCATTCAAAATACCTTTTGTTAGTGATTTTACATAATTTATAGGAATTGTATTTATTTTGATTTGTGTAATTGTGCCATCTAAATTAAATTTGCTTCGACTTTTAATATATTCTTTAATGCAATTATTTAAGGTCATATCATAATATGGAAATATCAAACCATATTCTACTTTATTAAATAAAACATCTTGTAAAACGATTACATTATTTTGATTTATTCCTTCAACTTCTTGGGCATGCTTTAAATCATTGAGAATCTTTATTTCATTTCTAATATTATGCGGTGGTTTAATATCATCAGGGTCAACAATTTTCAAAGCATAATAAGAAGTGACATTATTTTCATTTTTTTTACTGATTCTGTAAATGTCAGAAAACCTTCCTCCGCCAACTTTAGCCAGTGTCTTCCATTCATTGCTTTTAAAAGCTTCCATTACCTTTAACTTAATACTCTAGTGTTTTATTTTAGAAAAAAAAGTTATTTAAAGGGCTCAATGAGAAAATAATATATGATATCGATCTGATATGAGCAATGCCAATAATTGGAAGAAAAAAATGGCAATGAGCGGGTTACTTGAAATTTAATTTAAGGTTATACTGTGTCAATGATTAATTTTGACCAATTATCTATTATATCGATTTAAGCAATCATGAATAAATTAATTAATGTTTGGAGATTGGGCTAATCTTTTTCTTTTAATCACTTGCTAAAAATTTAAGTTATTACTTCAATTGCCATTTTCTTTATTCTTATTTATAAGTGTGACTTTTAATAATAAAACAATGACGGTGCCATTATCAAATGATGATCAACCATTGTTGAATACAAGATACCAGAGAAATGTCGATGAGATAAATGATATATTAGATGCTAACGATATTGATCGACTTCGAGAATTAATATTCACCGAAGATGGATTAGTTAACAAAGAAATCAGACAAAGAGCATGGCCATTGCTCATCGGATTAGATCCATTTTTAGATATGTACCTTAAGGAAACGATTAAACAACATGTATCTAATGATATTGTTCATAAAGATGCAGAACAAGTTTTAAAAGATGTTGAAAGGTCATTTATCTATTTAAATAGTTACAATTATAATGATACTGAAAATGAGAATGAAATTAAATTATTAAAAAAGAGGTTAAATACGTTAATATTAAGAATTTTGAATGTGATTCCAGGTATTAATTATTATCAAGGATATCATGATATTGCATCAATAGTTATTTTAACATTTGCTGATGATGATGAAGCATTTAAATTTCTCTATATTTTAACATTAAGATATTTACGTGATCATATGATGAATGGAATTGATCCAACAATGAATCAATTAGATTTAATACCCGAATTAATAGGACGTTTAGATAATGATTTATATGAAATTATTAAACGATTAAAATCAGTTTATGCAATAAGCAGTATAATTTCAATTTTCACTCATGATATTACTAATTTTAATAATGTCTCAGTAATTTGGGATTTTATATTAAGATTCGATGATCCACAAATGATTATTTATATTTTTGTTTCATTAATGATATATTATAAAGATGATATTTTCATGGATTTAAATGAAATGAGTGATTCTACAGTTAATTCTAAGGATACATCTTATGATTTGGATATTGTTCATGTTGTTTTAAGTAAATTTATTAGAACACATTTAAATATTAGTTCATTAGATTCAAAACTTGAGATTTTTAATGTTCTGAAAATGGCAATCAATATAAAAAAGAAAATTCCATTAACTAAATTAAAATATTTTAACAAGATTTCTCAATTTTCATTTTTAAAGAGTAAATCTACATCATTAACGATATTATCATTACAAATTGAAGAATATCGTAAATATGAAAGAAAACAACGTAAGCGTAATGAAACTATAAAGAAGCTTCAAAAATCCAATTTAATAATAAAAAGAAATTTTTCAAAAGTTCCAATGATAATTAAGGTATCTATTGGGTTTGGTATAATTGCTATTATCTTACATACTACTATCAAATCTAGCACAATTAGGTTAGGTATTGGGATCGGTAGAGGTGATATTTCTAAAATGATGGGGGCATTTTGGAATTGTTTTAAACAAAAACTACAATAACAGAAGGACAATACATACAATAGATGGTTATAGTCATATGACTGAATAAATTCAACATATATTGTATAATAGTAATATATAATATATAGTAAATACCCTAACCTTATGTTTTCCATCTTATCTTATTATCAACTGATGATGATAGATGCAATTATGTAAAAAGCAGAAAAGCGGGAAAAACTGATTATATATATATAAGGCTCATCGTTTTTCTTTTTTCTGTGTACTTTATTTCAGCCTTTCCTTACTTTCTCTTCCTTTTTTTATCTTCTTTTTATTTTATCTTTCTTTTCAAGTATAAGTACCAACGGCAATTATGGAAGATATGGAGGTATATCACATATACACAGATGGGTCATGTTCTCGGGATAAACTCAATGGCGCTAAAGCTGGCTATGGAGTCTGGTTTGGCGTGGAAGACAAGCGCAACTCCGGCGGACCTCTCAATCAAATCTATGAACAGAACGCCATTAATGCTGAACTATATGGGATATACAGGGCATTAACACAAATTTTTGATGAAGTTTATAATAGAAATAATAGTATTAATACTAATATAAAATGCATGAATAAAATAGTCAAGTATGTGATATACACTGATTGTACTGAAGCCATTCGCCTATTACACCGTTTCCAACATTCACGATCACGGGACACAGCTTGTATCTTAGGTAATTGTCTGTTATATTATGAGATGGTGTTGAAAAGATGTCTGATTGATTTCGAGTACGTCAAAGGTCACAGTGGCAACTTAGGGAATGAATGTGCTGATTTGTTAGCATATCTTGGGTCAACCTTATAAGAAAGATATGCAGCAGACAAAATTCGAGAATTTCAATCCCTGCAAGAGGTTTTAAAAATCAGATATGCTCTTGTTGTCTTCCTCTCTTTTCCCCTTTCAGTCTTTGCTATTATGTTTCAAGTACTTCTATTTGCCTCAGATTTCAGATTTTTTCTAAAACTTCAAGTCTTTATTTTTATAATCCAAGAGAAGTATACATTTTACACCTATTACAGGAAGATGAAATATATTGAATGCTACACAGATGGTTCTGTCTATAACGGGGATGGATATGATAATGCAAGAGCTGGATATGCCGTTTGGTTTGGAAATGGAAGTAGATACAACAGATCAGGCCGTGTTAAACTAAGTTGGAGTCAATCTTCACTAGTGGCTGAACTGATGGGTCTGGCCATTGCTTTAAAACAATGCTTGCGAATTACTGAAACATACAATGGCAACTGTGTATTTATTATAAACTCTGACTCAAAACTTGCATTGAAACTCATACGAGGTGATTTCAAACCACGTATAGTAGAGACAATACGTCTTACCGAGCTATGTAATGACTATATCGCCCAAATTAAATCTTATTATGATGAGGTGTATTTACATTATGTTAAAGGCCATACTGGTGAATACGGAAATGAAATGGCGGATCGTATGGCTGCTAAAGCCGCTAGCCGTGGAGTTTATTACTGATTATTTTATATTCTTTTATAATTTATTAGATAAACAACCATATTACCAAAAAAGTTTACCTATTAAATTATTACACTTATAAAATAAATGAATATGATAAATTTAATACAAAATTTTTAGAAAATTCAGATTGTTGTAATTGTTTCTTCAAATTTAACACTTTTACGTCTTTGCACTGATCCTGGAGTAATATGAAGATTTTTAACCATTGAAACAATATTTTTATTAATAGAAGATCCTAATGATGATGATAAATTATCATCTTCAATTACATCATCTAAATCATCTGAAGATTCTTCATCAATTAAATTATGTGACATGTTCTCCAGCATTTCTCTAATCTGATCTCTATTATATTTAATAATACCTTCACCAAATGAAGCACCTGATGAAGTAAATGATGCATTTCTAATTTTATTCGTTTTCCTATTTGTCTGTGTAATATTACTAATATTAGTAACTGGGAGGATAATTTTAGGAATATTGACTATTTTATCATCATCATAATTTTCATTTTCATCTGATATAAATCCTATTTCATCATCTTCTAAATCTAGTGGATTAGAATAGTCTTGATCTAATAAAATCAAATTTGATTCAATTGTAAGCTTTGTAGAATTCACTATTTGAATTATTTTCTTACTTAAAATTCCTGATGATTTATTAGTATAGATTGGTTTAACTATTGGGTTATCTATAATATGATGTTTAAACAATTGGACTGAATTATCATCAGTTTTTTTAACGACAAATTCTTCATAATCTCGGATTGTATTACCATCAAAATATTCAATTTTAATATTTGATTCATTTTGTTTCGATCGTTTCAATGCTGCAAAAATCAAATAAATTGATCCATCATAATTATTAAGTTCGAAAATAGTTAAATATTTCAGAAATTGTAAATATGGAATTTGAAATTTTTTAAAACAGGAATTCAACAATTGGCAAATTTCCTTTAATTTGCTTTTTTCAGTTATTTTCATACTTTTCAATAAATAAGTTTCATAATCTATTTCTTTTTCAGAATCAAAACATTTTAATGATTCATAACCATCCTTTAAATTAGGATCATAGTAAATTTGGAGTATACACATGATGGTTTTATAACATAGTTCCAAATTTTCTTCTAATATCAATTTATCTAATTTCTTCCATATGTCATAGTAGAAAATATCAATTTCTACTTTAGAAACATTTATAAATGGATGAGTAACATTTTTATTCGAAGGTCGATGATATAATAAATTATGTCTAAAATCTAAATCTTTACATTGCTTGGCACACCATCTTGCTTCACAATTGGAACAATCAAGACCATTAAGATATCTTTCATGCTTATCAATAGTTGTTTGTTTTTGTCTAGTTTGTTTATTATCATCATCTTTCATCCTACCATTATCATATATCTTCAAAACTTCACCACAAAATGCGCAACATTTCCCCCTTTCAATTAGCTTTAAAATATCATATTTAGGTAAGGCAATATATGCAGCTTCTAAATATACAATTCCTAAATGTGATTTTTCATTCTTAAGTTTGATTTGATCGCAACTTGAATCATATCGTAATGGATGCCCTGACTTGCTTTTATTGAGGATTTTTTTCAAAACTGGGGCAAGTAAAACCCAATTCAGCTTCGTCGGTATTTCTTCATCTCCCATTATATTTAATTCCTTTGTAAATGTAGTAATTTTTGATGCCGAAGGCAATTTTCTTTGAGAAGATCATTCAAATAATAGAGGCAAAATTTTAAATTGGATCTGACATGATATGTGTGTTCCCTGTGCCCTGTGTGACTTTTATGTTTTATCGCTCGTGTGCGTATTACGTATTGCTTTTTCTCAAGGACTGAACCAATACCATACCAAACATCTATCGAACTTTCTAGAAGGTTAGTACAAAATAAGTAACTTTAGTTTATTAATTTACTATTTTAAAAAATCATTTAATATTTATCAATGTTTCTGAATGGCAACGATAAATATCATTGAATTATTGAAAAAATGTAATCATGATAATATTATTCAAATTACCTTTTAAAATAAAATTTACACAATTTATATCATGCTTAAATAACTAAGAACGCCAGTACTGAGCCAAATTGTGAAGTCTATCAATAACCACAGGAAGAACCGCATTAACACTACTGTCAATTAAGTTTTGAAAATGAAGAACTGCTTCTTCATCGTTCATTTCTAACATAAACTTTTCTTGCACTTTCCATAACAATTCCATTTTTTCAGCTTCACTATTTTCAATTCCTGTACGAAGTGCAGGAATTGATGTATTAATCATAAGCTGTACAAGATTCAAAATTAATGATGCATTTTTACGTAATGTAATATACGTAATGAAACAATACTGACAAAATGTTTTATAATTAATATCATCTGACCCACCCATACCTTCAATAATTTGAATTGGAAGTTTCATAAGTGGCGGAAAAGGTTTAGGATCCTGCCCTAAAATATATCCGAAATCTGCATGAAAAAAATGTCCATCCTTAGAAAGTAATAAGTTTTCTAAATGTCTATCACCAACACCTAAAATATATGTCACAACACAATATCCTGCACAAGATCGTACATAATTATCCATAACTTGGGGATTAACACCTAAATGTGCAGTTGAATCTGGATTAAAAGTTTGTAAATATGCTAAAATAGAATTATTATATTTGGCTAAGATGTGCGATAAAGAATTATTAGGAATGAATTGAATAAAACCTTCAACTTGTCCAGTTGCTAAAATTTTATATGGTTTTAACTTAAGGTCCATATTTTCGCTTTCCAATATCTTTTCCATTAATGAAATGATTTGAGTAACAAATTGATCTTGTCTTAAATCATCACCAATTTTATACATAATTGGATATGTACCATTATTTATTGTTTTAAAAGTAATCTTTAATGGGTTTAAACTAGATTTAAACACAGCAGATTGATCAGGGAATGTACCATTTACAATAACGGATGGATCTAAAGGTAAAGCCAGTCTAGGAAATTCAATCATTGATTCATGTCTATTATCATCAAGTAAATTGTTTCTTGATTCATATTTAGAACCAAATACAGTTTTCTTGTGTTTTTCTATCAGCATACTTTTCAAAAGTTCCAGCTTTTTAGGTGTAGATTCCTTACGATGTTCAATTTTAATTTTATAACAAAAATCATGTAATTTATTTACTAATTCAATTTGTCTTCTAAGCTCATATAATTTAGCTTTACCATTGTGACTTTCAACCAAATTTAAAATAAATTTTTTCATAGTAAATTCATGAAGTTTTTGAACTAATAACGCATTTGAATTTGTTGTTTGATCATTGTTTTGAATTATCGTTTTACCGACTAAACCAACTTTATTATCATTTTTAGTTATCGTAGTAGTTGTTGTAAAATTTCCAAATGTTGTTCTTTTATTCCTCATTTTTTCTTCTTCCAGTTCAACTTTCAAACACCAATAAAAATAATTAGTTAATGAGCCATCCTTTATTACTCTATTAATGATGAAATTAATATATTTTGATCGTATTTCAGGGAGTGAAATATTTTTGACTTTTTTATTCTTGAATAAAATTTCATCAATAAAATCAACGATAGTCGTATCAGTATTATTTTCTTTAATATCACTATCAACCATTTGATAGTCACTTGACGCAATTGTATAATTAGATGTATTACCTGTACTAGTAGGAGGTCTTAAATCATTCTCCTCTTCATCGTCAACATTATTTATAGAAAGTGATCTTCCAGTTCCGGATTCATAATTTTCGGCTGATTTTTGGGGATTTTCATTTTCTGTTGAAAACACTTCATTTTTAATACTTTGTACTAATTGAACCATAAATATGGACAATTCAGAATCAGTTGTATATTCTAATCTTTTTACAGCCATATTTCTGACTATAGGATTTTTATAATTGGAACTTAAAAGTTCCAAACAATCAATAATTTGTAATTTTTCAATAAAAATATCTATCGGTGATGAATTATTTTTATGTATGATCACATTAGATTTAATGTTTATATTATCTTTAAGATTTTTTAAAATATGTTCAAATTCTTTCGTTTCTGCACTATTATTCCAATCAACACATTTAACAAAATTTATAATTGCATTATTTAATCCTGGATTACCAATAATCAAATTATTTAGGATAAACCATCTATATCGCCAAACCATATTTCTTTCCTTTGCTGTCAGTTTTTCAAAAAATTGTTTTACCATAATTTTAGATAATGTTTCACGCATTCTTAAAGTTGGTTTTAATTCTTTATCTAATGGTGATAAATGTTGCATACGCTCTAATCTACGAAATTTTTGTTCAATTGGATCTTCCATTTTTTCATCTCTTATCTGATCTGGATCAAAAGGTATTGATTCAGTACAATATAAAATTGTTGAATTATTTTTCATTAAACCACAATCAGTATTTGTGTATGTAATTTCATTGAATTTTGGATCATAATTACCAACAGAATTTAATGGATCGTATGTAGGAATAACAATAGGGACATATTTAATATCCGAAAACACTACTGGCATATTAAAATTCTGAAATTCAATAGTCAATTCTGGTTTTAAACCAAAAATATCTTCAATAAAATCATTTTTTAATTCAATTTCTTCTAACTTTGCTAAAGTAAGTTTATCGAGCCAAGCAGGTCTATTAGAATCAAGTTTTATTTTCTCAATTAACGATTCAACTCTATCTTTTTTTGGTATTTTTTCGTTATTTGAAAATTCTTTTGATTGATCTAATGAAGAATTTAACTCAATTGTAGCTCTACCACTCCTTAAAATGCAACTTACATCAAACATATTTATACGTCCAGTATTCAGTAATATACGTTCATCTGTTTTTAAATCATAGCACCAATTTGTAAAAACAAGAGAAGCTTCTAATGGAAGTTTTGCATATTCAATTGGCAATTGAATCCATTCAAAGTTATCATTAAAAGAGGAGGACATTGTTGTATTTGAAATATATGAGGAAGATGATGATATATTTGAAGATGATGTAAATTTTGTTTGTATTTGTAATTCAGTATTAGCGGGTATAAATTTGATATATTTATCATCAGTATAAATTTCATTATTATTTGAATCATAAGATAATCTACAAGTTTCTCTTTCAATCTCTCCTAAAAGACCTACAATTACTGGAACTGTTAATTTCTTGCCTATACCTGATTCAAGATGAATTTCAGTAATTAATTCCGTTTTTGCTAAAAAGTCTTGTAATTTTTGTTTAATCAAAACCTCAGTAAAGTTTTTTTTCTCATTTATTGTTTTAGGCCTATCATTTGAATTGTTGTAAATTTTATCATATAATGATGATGTCGTAATACCTTTCAGGGCATGTATTCGGATATATACTTGATGTTGGAAGTCTTTTGATAATGTAAAATTAACCACATTGGATTCTTTGTCCAAGGTCATTTTTTATTTAACTGTAATAATATCTTTATTGTTTGCTTTAAGCCAAAGCCAGCATAGTATTTGATAAAAGTAAAAATAATAATCTATTACTCAGAGTACATACACTTTCTTGATATGTATCTATGATATCTATAATAGGCAAAAAATACATAAATAATATTCATTTTATATTAAATTTTGATCGTGTGCACGTGATACGTTTTTAAAATTATTATTATTTATATTTATTTATTTATTCATTTATTTTACAGTATTTCGTATTTACTATTACTTGTTCAGAACTTTTCGAAGTTTTAATCTTATAGTTTCCACATCAATTACTAGTTTATCTGTAAAATCATAGCGGCATACATTTTATCTATAAATTATCTATCTATGTATCTATGTTATTATATAATTTGGAGAAAGTTTCGCTGTACATTAATACCATTTTCATCAATGCTATTTGTTAAAACCAAGTTCCGTTTTTTATGTTATTTTTCATCTCAATGATTTCATCTTTAGTAATTTTTTTCCTTTTATCTTGACTGTTGAAAAATGTATTTCTCAACCACAACATCACTGCTTGACTCCTAGAAACAGTATATGCAAAAATAAGTTCAGAAGCTTCCCATTTTGACATACCATTAAGCCTCTTCTGAAATTCAATTGTAAATTTATCTAAATCTAAAGCATATGTTTGTGATTTTTTCACAATCTCAAGAACTGTATTATTAATAAAACTTGATTGTGTTTTAGTAATTTTTTGAGTTTGCATACTCAATGCCCTCATCTTAAAACTATCAACCTCATTTTTAATAAACTCATGATCTTGAATATATGTTTCTGTTTTCAAAACGATTTCTTCAAAATTGTCTGATTCTACAATAGTATTATGAATCTGTTTTACACTATTGTTAAATCCTACTTTGGTAAAGCAATATAATGATTTATATCTTCCTTGTGTATCTACTTCAATTTTCAAATAAGACTTATATCCGCTAGACATTGCCCAGGCATTAAACTTTACTTGTGTCCAAAAATTAATTTTTTCTTTAATGTTTAATCTTTTCATTTCCTTCAATAATATATATGGATATGATTTTTTAGATGTATTATTTGCTTCATCAAGCATTTCCAATCCTTTAAAATTGGTAAATTTAAGATATTCAATTTCACCTGGCAAAAGAGCATCCCTATGATTGAATCCTGATCTATCTGCTCCACTTAATAAACTTATAACTTCAGGTTTGCCATTCAATGTAGATGTAACTGTAAGCCCTAAAGATTTATTATCCACAAAATCAGTAACAATTAGTTTTTCCTTTCCATCACATAATCTTAGACCTCTACCAACCATTTGAATCAATAATGGTTTAGATTTGGTTGGTCTCAATAAAAAAATGGAGTCAATATTTGGAATATCGGTACCTTCAGTGAAAACACCACAGTTGAATAAAACTTTAATTTTACCATTTTTAAAATCATTAACAATATTATCACGTTCAGTAGATTTTGTTTCACCACTAACATATTGAGCATTTATTCCATTTTCTCTAAATAATTGTGATAAATCTTTCATATGTTGAATACTGACACAAAATACAAGTAATGATTTAAAATTGTTTGGTTTTTCTGATATCATTTTCAAATATGTTTTCAAAACAATAATATTAATTTCTTCTGTATTAACATGATCTGATAAAGAATCAAGCCTAAAATCACCACCTTTAATTTCAACATCGTTAAGATTTAAACCTAATTCAACTCTTTGCCAATCAAAATCACATAGATGATTTTCTTTGATTAATGAAGAAATGTTTTTTTGAAAAACAATTTTGTCAAATACTTTTCTTAATGGCAACCTATCAGCTCTAGCCATTGTAGCTGTGAATCCTAATAAAAATAGACCATCCTCATCCTTTTTAGGACACTTCATTTTATTGAATATTTTTAAATAACTTTCACTAACTGCATGGTGACATTCATCGACAATAACAGCTTTAAATCTTTCAATTTTATATTCTGCTAATCTCGTACAATTATTTCTAGCCAATGTTGGAACACTTCCAACAATTATAAATGGACGTGCATCAGAAAAAACCTTTAAATGATTCAAATGATCTTTACCCATATCCAAAAATATGCGATCTTCATCAATAATACCTAATTTTTGAATGGTTTTTATTGTTTGTGTTGCCAACTCTCGACGATGAACTAAAATTAATATACCATTAGAAATTTCATTAAGTTTTTTATCTGCTAAAGGTATTTCTAAAATCTTAGGAATAGCCATACAAAATATAACCGTTTTACCACCCCCAGTGGCAATAGAAACTGCAATTCTTTTAGCATGTTGAACAGCCAAAGTATCATAGATAGTATCAATACATTCTTGTTGATATTCACGTAATGCAATTGGGTTAGAAGTATCAATCGAAGTAATTTCATCATCTTCTGAATCATATTCATTATCTTCATCTGTAATTTTATTTTCTTCTATCTTCGAAAGGGTAGAACAATCAATAGAATCTTTTTCATTGATAATTTCTATTGCCTCTGGATTTGAGTTCTTGTGTAATTGATGTATTCGACGTGATACTATTATTGTATTCGGCACATTTCTCAAAGAACTAAGCAAATGGTTAGAATTAATACATTTTCGTTTGTATATATTCAATAATGTCGAAATACCTGTGTGTTTTATTCTTGCTCTTAACAGATTTCTTGGGGTATAAACCAACATCTTCACTCCAAAGCCAGATTTTCAGAATTTAACATGTTTTAAATGTTTAATATATATGTGATCAAAAGTACCAACAGATAAAAACAAAACCTATCTGTAATTCCCCAGAGGTAAATAGAAACTTGATTCTAGAACGCGAACAAATTACCATGTTTATAACATTTTCCCCATGAAAGTTTACTGGGCAAATAAAATTTCATGGGAAAGTTTTAATGGTCAGCACCCTGTACCCTGCACCTGCCCCTATTTTGTGAATTGAAACAAATTTCATACGGTAAAAAAGACATCATTTTGTGTTCTGTTTCATATGAGATTCTTTTATACTTTGAAACAAATTAGATTTTCAAAATCTAACATCAAAACTTCAGTTTTTTAAGTACTAAATTTAGAATATAAGGTACAAAAGAAGCAGTTCAAACATTCTTAATAGAATACAAGGAATTCAGAACCATCAAAAATCCATGTAATGGTATTTTTGATGGTTTGTTAAAAACGGCTCATCAGTTTAGTAAAAAAATTTGCAAGGTCGAACCACGGATATCTTTAAAGTAACAGAAGTTTTATTATTGAAGAAAAGTCTTGATATCTAATAAACCAAGGATATTTGTTTTTACTAATAAGTTAACATTATACAATTTATTATACAATCTTTACTTAAAACTGATGTCTATGAATGATCAATAGTCGTATCATGAGAAAACCGGTTTTAATAATTTCAAGGCCAAAAAAAATCTCTGTTTTTTCGAATTCTTAAAGAATTACAATTTGATACATCTACTGATTTCGTCCAATGTTATTTAGATGATATAATTGTTGCATCTACAAATACGCAGATGCACAAAGTTATTTTAACTAAAGTTTTTAAGTTACTTGATAAATACTCTTTGCGTCTCACAGAAAGGAAGGTTAAACTATTTCAAGAATCTATAGAATTCTTAGGATATAAAGTTCAATATGGCCAATGAAAAATTGCTGATTCCAAAATTACTGCAATCAAAAATTGGAATTTCCCCACAGGACCTAAAGAATGGTATAAATTCATTGGATTTATCAATTATTAAAGGTCTTTTATTCCTAGTTGTTCTGCCCTGTTAGAACCCTTATATACTCACTATTACTTTAAAATCAAAAAAGAACATAAAAACTTGGGTTCCCCAGTTTCCACAGATGTTTTAAAAAAACATTTTGATCAATTGAAAAATGCAGTTTGTCAAACGCTCAATTTGCAACTTTTTGATCCAAACCGTTTTCATTCTGACCGATGCTTCTGACCTACGTGTGGGTGCTACCTTGTTACAATCTTACAAGAAAGATTCGAAGAAATTAGCGTTTTACTAAAAAAGTTTCACAGCAACACAACAACGATATTACAAATTGTATAAATACAATAGGGAAAGAAGCTAGACTAACAAAAGCTTTTTAAATTGAAAATTACCATGAATACTGATCTTAGATACTCTATTCTGTGTCACATTTAAAGTCCAACTGGCTACATACCAGAGCTTTGAAATCCTCTGATATCAGTTATCTGCCAGCTTCAAATTTTTTTAGCAATGATATAGTCATTTTCAAAGCTATTATTTTCAACCTCTAAGCATATTTGCCTCGTTTATGTCTACATTTGCCTTATTTATTAATTTTGGAAGTTCTGAATTGTAAAAGTTTTAAGGCTTTTTACAGTTTCTTTTGTCCTAGCAAGGTTACGGGATTCCAGTCAGCCTATTGGCCATTGCCATTATTACCGTTTCTTAAATGAATAATTGCATAAAATCAAACCACATTGAGATTTTAACTGAAGTGAGATTTCTTAACAATTCAGTTAAATCAAAAAAGAAATGCCAATGTTCGAATGTTCCTTTCTTAGAAGGTACATTTCCAAAAGTTAATTTGACATCAACAAAAAATATTAACAAACTTTCAAAGCTTCAACTAATAGAGGTTCTTTCTAGATATGGAGTAGAGTTACAAGAAAATATGACTCGTCCACACTTATTTCTTTCTTGAACAATAAGTGTTCACCAATTTGGGTTCAGCGCCTTTGCTATTTAATTATTATAATTTTTATTTTTTTGTAAGTGTATTTCAACCAGTTAAATTTTAATCTTGTTGAAAATTCTGAAGCTATTTTGAATATGAAGAAAAGGATTCAAAGCATTGAAACTCTGTTAAACAATGATGTGAAGAATCTTGCAAATTTTGATTTGTGCTTAAATAAATTCAGATATATATATATATAGATTGTGTTATTAAAGTTTTTTTTAATTTCTTAAAATTTATTATACCATTTCAACCAATCTTCACTCTTTCGAAGTTGACTTTGGAATCAACCAATTTATTTTTGGAATATTGCAAAAGTAACACCAAGTATTCATAAAGAGTCAAAATAGTGGAAAGAAACCCATTGAAATTAGACATAGTTTGATTCAGTTGGTTTATAAATTACGTGAAGGAATATTTAAAATGTTTAATAATTTTGAACGAAGGCTCAGACAACATTGAATCCAACCATATTGCGATTTTAGTTGGATTTAGGGTTCTAAATAATTCAATTAAATAAAAAGGAATTTTATAAATGTGTCTTTCCAAATGAGAGCCCATTGGGGGCCCGTCACAGTTTAATAAAAGCTTGGTGTGGCCAGCGTTAGCAGAAAGAAAGAGTGAATAAACCTTTAAAAAACCTACTCATTTCAAATTCACGAAAACAGATTCATCTAGCGATTTAGCGCATGGGAAATTGACTGGTGAAAGGTGAAAGGTGAAAGCATTTTACAAATTTATTATGTGGCTGATGGCTGATACAAAGTGAGCCTATATACTATATCACATATTCAATGTAATATGTTTTATCTGTTTAATGTTGGACGAACTTTTGGTTGAGTTTAAATGTCTTCTGCTAAATAATAAATAAGAAACAAACTTTTCCAATATATGTTATGGTTAGAACAGGTCTGCTTCTGGTGTTCCGTAGAACCTGTAAAAACCGAAGGAATTCAGTTAGGATTAAACATTTTTAAACCTTGGGTCTAAATAAACAAGATAGTTTCATAAATGAATAGAAAATTATATAAACTCTCTGGTAATGTAGCCCATAATTATATGTTAAATAATTAAATTACATAACTTTTCTAGAAGAGAAAGAGCAAAGAGCCTCACATTTCGTGTTTTATATTATCTAAGTCGCTAACAAAATATGTGTCTGTATTTTCCATTAGTAAACATGTTTTCTATTTCTTCTGGTTGCAACATATAAGTATAGCAACAAATTATAGTATTCTTTTCAGTAAATGAAAATCTTACAATTGTTATTGACATTTAGTTTACTATGTTTTTCTGCGTTTGCAAATGAAACAGTCTTTGGAAATGATGATGCAATCATTGCAACAGAACACCAACATACCAATAATTGGGCTGTTATTATATCTACATCCAGATTTTGGTTTAATTACAGACATATGGCAAATGCATTATCTATGTATCGGACGGTCAAAAGATTAGGTATTCCAGATTCACAAATTATTTTAATGTTAAGTGATGACATTGCATGTAATCCAAGAAATGCATTTCAAGGTGAAGTTTTCAATAATGCAGATAGACAATTAGAATTATATGGTGATAATATTAAAGTCGATTATAGAGGATATGAAGTTACTGTTGAAAATTTTATTCGTTTATTAACTGATAGATGGCCAAAGGAACAACCAAAAAGTAAAAGATTATTAACTGATGAAAATTCAAATATCTTTATTTATCTTACTGGTCATGGTGGTGAAGATTTCCTTAAATTTCAAGATGCTGAAGAAATTTCAAGTTATGATATTGCTGATGCATTTTCACAAATGTATGAAAAGAAAAGATATAATGAAATTTTTTTCATGATCGATACATGTCAAGCAAATACAATGTATTCTAAATTTTATTCGCCAAATGTTATTTCTGTTGGTTCAAGTGCACTTCATGAATCATCATATTCTCATCATTCAGATGTTGAAATTGGTGTTGCGGTTATTGATAGATTTACTTATTTTACTTTAGAATTTTTAGAAAATGTTACAACTACTTCAAAACAAACATTAAAAGATTTATTTGATTATTATACATTTGAAAAAATTCATTCTAATGTAGGTATAAGTACTAACTTGTTCAATAGAAACCCTAAAGAAGTTCTACTTACTGATTTTTTTGGAAACATCCAGAAAACCATTATTGAAGAACCGGATGAAGATTTCTTGTATGTTTATGATGGAGATGAACAAGATTATTTAACGACTGATGATAAAACTGTTGAATTTGAAAAGATTTCATCTAGGATAAACAATTTCAAAGATGAAAATCAGACTATGAACAATGTTATTAAATTAAAAATTCCTAAAAACACAAATTCCATTTATTCTTATATGTTAATAATCGGCGTTATTTCAGTGTTTTTCTTTAGTTATTTTAGTGTGTCACAACCTTAAAAAGAAACTAATACCCTGGTTCCTATTTCTTTTTGAATAACAAAAATAACGAAAATTTATAAATATGTTGTATATTATAGAATGACGAAAACTAGCTAAAATGTATTTTTCCCTTCATTTCTTGCCCACTAAAAAACTACTGATTTAAAAAGACGAATAACATCAGATTTCAAGTTTTTATAGAAATGAAAGTCATCAATAGAATTTAAACCATATTCTTGTTCAGTACCTAAATTATACCACCCTTCTTCATCATCATCATCAGTTTCTTGAATAATGCTATTATTATTTTCCTTCGATAACTCATCTTCAACTAATCTTGCAACACTTAAAAATCTTTCTTTTATATTTAAAGTCATTTCGATTGTTGATGGTTTTTTCTTAATTTCTCCAGATGTATCAATTTTATAAAATATTGGTCTGTTAGGATTTGAATCATCGATACATGTGTTGCTTGTGTTTTGAGTCAATGATGTATCAAATGTAGAAGTAGCACTGGTATTTCTGGACAACATTTCACTAGAAGCAGCATAGTTTGATGATGAAATTTTCGAATTAATTGAATGATTATTTGTTGGGTGAATTTCATTAACAGGTTTTGGAAATATAAATTTGTCAGACATGGAATATGGTAATGCTAAGTCAATATTAAATTTTAAAATCATTAGTTCCCATAAATTTGAGGCTAACGATATTAATTTATTAACACTTGATAATTTTAGATGCCAATTCAATTTTAATGAGTTAATTGTTTGATCAACTAAATAAATTTTCAAGTTTATATCAGAAAACTTAGAATCTTCTTGTTGTGACATACCAGTTTTTAAATTAGCTGCCAAGATTTGCATTAATAAAATCAATTCATCAATTGGAATATAGTTTTTTAATTTCCAATTGAATTTTAACATATCCTTTTTAGACAATAATAAAAATGTATCTAAATAATGCAATAATGAAGGTAATAAATTGTTTTGTAAATCTGTATAAGTGTATTCTACATTTGTTAATTGTAAATTCAAATTAGAATTTGTCTGTGGGTTATCTGCATTCATATAAGGGTTCAATAAGATTTTTTTCTGTAACATTATTAGCATTTTATCACTTAAAATCTTTAATGATGACATAAAAAATTTATAATAATCTAATGAAGTATTATGGGTGTTATTTGGAGCTGAATTTAATAATGGATCGAATTCAATACTGCTAGTAGTTTGTGGACTTATTTGTGTTTGCATATAAGGGGTTGTGATTGGACTTGTTTGCAAGCTTGAGTTAGTATCAGAAATATCTTTATATAATGTTTTATGATAAAGATTATGAATTTTTTTCATTGTTGAATTACAAGTAATAAATAATTCATTAATATTTTTTGTCATTTTATTAATATCTTCATCTTTCATCTGTGTATTTAACCCATTTGTTAAACCATTCAAATCGTCAACAATCAAAATAAATCGAAACATACAATTTAAATACATTATTGATAAATTCAAATTTGAATCACTTTCTAGATTTTCCATTAATAATTTTGTATCAAAATCAGATAATTTAATTGATGGTGTAAGATTTAAAAAGAATGAAACCAAATTATCCAATAAAAATATTTGCCACCAAACAATTCTCCTTGTTTGAATTAATTCATTATCTTTTAAAAAATGATATGTTACAGGATCTCTATTTAATTGATAGAATTGACAAATTCTCAAAATCTTGGAAATATTGATTAGAGATTTACCTGATTTCAAATTTGTGATTGATTGAACTAACACATTAATTTGTAATGCAGCTAAAGACATGATTCTTGGATTATTTAAACCCTTATGGTTAATCTTTTTGAAAGTATTGTAATATTTATTAACTTCATTTTTATAAGATAGAATATTATTAAAATTATCATATTTTTTGGATAAAAATTCATAAACTGAACTTGAAATTGAAGTATAATACATAGCAAATAATAAAATTAAAAATTCAGGAAAGTTTAGTGGATTTAATAAACCATTTGTTTTATTGAACCAATATAAAAAATCTTTTATTCGTTGAGGAGAATCTTGTTTATCTTTAAAATAAGCAAAATATTGATATAAGCTTTCAATATTATCAGTTAAAAATAAACCACAATACCAAAACTCATTATATTTTTCAACAAAACTATTCATATCTAAAATTGGCAATAAAGTATGAATATTAGTTTGAAAAGTTTTTAATAGTTGATCCGATCGTTCTTTTGTTGGTAGATTATTTAAAATGGGTATAAATTGTGAAGCAAATTGTTTTGAATAATGAGAATATATTTGATTATCAGGATACAGATTTGATTGAACAGAATTTAAGTCAGCTTGTTCATTTATATAAACAAAACCCGAGTTATCTGCTGGATTATTTTTAGGGATATAAACAAATTCTGCAGGATCCATGTTCAAATTTGGATTAACAAACGTATTATCAATCGTATTTGTATCATTGAATTTGCTATCATTTTTGTTGCTTTGGTTAAACTCATTATTGCTAGTTTCATTTGAAATATTTAAGTTGTCCGATTTTGATGGATGTAACTCATTTTCATTTAATACATGATTGAAACGGTCATCATTGGAATTATTACCGGAAGTATCATTATTATTATTACTACTTTGATCCTGCAAGTTGAAGTTTGTCAAATTATTATTGACTAAACTCGTTAATTCAACACCTTTGGTCTTCAAATTTTTCTTCTTATCATTATCAAAATATTTACAAGCATTTAAAATTTCTGATTTTTCACTTGGATTTTTCACAGCAAGTTTCAAACAATTATAACAAGTAGGTGATTCACGAGAACATTTAATTTTTCTTTGATGACAGGGAATACAACTATGAATTTTCCTCTGTCGTTTTCTTTGAACTTTGAAAATTTTACCATCAGGAAGAATAAGTGAGTTTGCCGGATGTACATTTGGTAACGGTTTGTGGTTTCTTTCTTTCGAATTAGAATACATATCTAACAAAAAGGGAATAAATTTAAATTATCAAAGCCCAAGTATGGAAATTAACATCTAAATATAAAGTTAGTATTCTGAATAACGGATATCAAAAAATTTCCAGCTTTGTATTGTGAAATTCGGCTTAAACAGTTCACTGTTAAAAATGATTCGAAACTATTTTATGTTCTTTTTTATGTTAAAATCTCAGCAGAAATAATAAAGAACAAAAGACTGGAAAGTCAAAGACTTATGAAACAAACGGGGAACAATATGAAAATCTTTGTAATAATCATATAAAATTTCAATTCCGAACAAGAAAATAGAAAAATATTGAAAGACTTTGAAAAAAAATGTATATTTCGTGGGATTTGGAATAGATAAACGTCAAACTGGGGGTGCGGTGCACGGGTGGTAAATTTAGTTTATATTGATTGACTACAAATAGTGCTTATTTGGGCTGATATTCGATGTTTCATATGTTCAAATTCCTCTTATTACAAAATTTATTTTATGCATTTATGTATTCGTTTATTGTATTCTTGAAAACAAGACAATATAATGCACACAAGAAGAAAAGTACACCAAAAAAGAGATGTAAATTGATTCGACCGCATTTGCGGTCGAAACCGATTAAATCGCTCACAATAATTTCTAATATCAATATCTCTAAAAAAAAGAGCGTATTATAAGATACAATATATAAAAGGACCTTCAAATTCAAAAGAAAAGGATAGATGACGGTTTTGATTAATCTGATCATCAATTAATAGATAGATGTATTGGGATATATAAATTGTTGGAATTCTGATGATTATTAAATTATAATAAATCGACTTTAATTTATTTTTTTTTCTTTTGACTCTATTATCCTTTTGATTTTTCTTAGTTTTCAAATTCAGACAATGATGAAAGACAGTATCTCCATTAGAGAAAGAAAAAGATTGCTTAAACTATTCTCTACAATTACAATTATTAGTTTACTTACAGTTTCTATAGTGTTTTATTATGGTGCTTTCATTGGATCAACTCCGATTCCTAAATTGCCAACTTGTCCAACCGTTGAAAAGTATATTCCTGATAATTATTCTGAAAATAAACCAATTTTAAATAAAATTATTAATGACGAGACTTTTAGAAATCAATCTGTTATTAAAATGCAACATGCCGTTCAAATTGATACTTCCAGTTATGATGATGCACCTTTAGATGTTGGTAATAATTTAGATAAGTTTGCTCACTTTAATATCTTTCATATTTTTTTAAAAGAAGCTTTCCCGTTATTTCATAAACATTTGGAGTTGCATATAGTTAATCATTTTGGTTTAGTTTATATTTGGAAAGGTTCTGATGCATCTTTAAAACCTTTAGTTTTAATGGCACATCAAGATGTTGTTCCAATCTCCCCAGATTCCTTGAAAGAATGGATTCATGATCCATTTTCTGGTGATTATGATGGTAAATACTTATATGGACGAGGTTCCGGTGATTGTAAAAATTTGCTTATAGCACATTTAGAAGCGGTTGAAGAATTGATTAAAATTGAATTTAAACCAAAAAGAACTGTTATTTTTTCTTATGGTTTTGATGAAGAAATTATTGGTCAACGTAATCAAAATGGTCAATATATAGAACAATTATTTGGTAAAGATTCAATTTATGCAGTTATGGATGAAGGTGGTGTTTCAATGATGGATATTGGTAATACGACAATGGCTGTGATTGGTACTGGTGAAAAGGGCTACTTAGACCTTTCAATTTCAATTCAAAAAAAAGGTGGACATTCTTCTGTACCTCAAGATCATACTGCTATTGGTATTATGGGAGATTTAATTGTTCAAATTGAAAATGATAAATTTCCACTTTATTTTACTGATTATAATCCAACTTTTTGGCAATATGTTTGCCTTGCAGAAAATTCAGTTGATATCGATGCTACTTTAAAACATGATATTTTATATTCTCAAATTAATGAAAAGTCGAATTTAAATGTTTTACAATTTATTAATAAAGATAGATTAACAAGTTATGCAATCAAAACAACACAAGCTTTAGACGTTATCCATGGTGGAGTTAAAAATAATGCATTACCGGAATTTGTTGAATTGATCATTAATTCCAGAGTTGCATTAGAAGAAAATATTGAAATTGCTTTTAACAAATTTCTCAAAGATACTGAGATTATTGCTAATAAATATAATCTTGGTTTAAATGTTAAATTACCTTATGGAAATGATACTGAAGAATATTTACCATCAACTGATATCGGTATATTAACAATAAAACCGATTTTAATTCTTGAACCATCTCCAATTACCCCAATCAGTGATAGGCATTGGGAAATCTTCGCAGGTACCGTACGTCATATTTATGAAGATGTTGCGTATCCTAAAAGATTCAACGGTTCTAACAATGACAAAATTATTGTTACACCAGGTTTGGGTACTGGGAATACTGATACTAAATTATATTGGAATTTAACAAAACATATTTATAGATATAGACCAGGTGTGTTGCCTTCTGTGACTGCAAATTCTCACGGTATTAATGAATACATTGAATTTGACTCACATTTACAAATCATTGCATTTATATTCCAATATATTCAAAGTGTTGATCAGGAAAAAGATTAATATGTTTACACTAACTCATTATTCTCCTTATTATCCTTATCCTCCTTATCTTTATTTTTTTCTTGTTTTTCTGTACCATAAATATATACCTGTCCTAAAAATATACATGCAAATAAAAATGTAACAATTGTAATTCCAATTTTCCCTCTATTTGCATTAAGTGCATCGATTAATGGTAATTCTTTTTTTAAATAAAATTCCATAAATGAGAAAAATGCACCTAATAAATCTAACATTATTTGTAATTTTGATATACCATACATAGATTTTCTTCTATAATTACGAATGACTTGAGGAATATATTTAATTAAACTTATTATAATTTTAACATATGCCAAATTTATTGCAAGATTGAGAAATGTCAAATTAGGATCATCAATCAGCCAATTCGTTAAAGTAAATAATGCAAGTATAAAAAGAATAGTTCTAGTTAATCTATGAATTTTAAAATTGATACGTTCATTGTGAAAATTCCATAATAAATTACCAAAGATAATTTGTGATAGTAAAGTTAATAGCAATATGATTCCATGAAATGAATAAAACAAATCAGCATTTGATAGTAGTGGTAAATTTCCATTGAATACTTGCATATATTGGTTTCTAACGATATCATTTTTTAATTGTAACAATATCGATATAGAATAACAGATATAGCCAACTATGTTCAAAGCCACATAATCTAATGATATTGAATCGGCAGTTTTTAAAGTATAATTTAAGTACAGTGTTGGATAAAATGCAAATCCCCAAACAATTGCATATGCCCACCCACAAAATGACACCAACTGCATATTATTCCTAAATATAGATATAGATATTTCTATTGATTAAATAACTTGATATATTTATAGGGCCCTACAAAACATAAACCAAACTTTTAAAATCTTAAATTTCATCAGTTCATGTGATTGATGAATTTTAAAGTTAGTTAATAAATAGATTCCCAAAACCGCACGTCACTTTATTTTCTTTTAAACATTTTTCTATTCAGATTTTTGGATTTTTGTTTGTATTTAATTTAACAAGATCTTATTTTCGAATCAGTTATCCAAATAGCAATGACAGTTTCTCAATACAATATTAGTGAAACATTTGTGAATCGTTCGCTTGGACAGGGAAGAAATAATGGCGTTTCATGGTCTCGCCAAGGTCATATTGCATATACGTTGGATAACGAACATGATGACAAGTTTATAAAAAGTGAAGGTAATTTAAGAATTACCTATTTAGAATGTATTGATGGTAAACATTGGCAATTGGCACCACCTACATTTTTTGATATTAGATCTTTAGTTGAACAAAAAAGAATTTTAACTGATATAAATGCCAATGGAAACTCAAATATACTTAAAGAATTTGCACCAACTAATTATGTTTCATTTAGCAATACTGGTTGGGATTTATTTACCGCTGATGAAAATGGTATAGTTACAATTTTAGTTACAGGAATTAAAAGGGTTATCAATCAAAAACCAAATACTTATTTAACATCAAGTGAAGATATAAATCAAAATATAATGCAAGTTCAATATTCACGAACATCATTCAATACATGTGAAGTTTTTTATTCTGAACATGATTTAGTTCAGACTATTCCAATTGATAAAGGTAATCAAATATTAACAATGAAATGGTTAAATCTGGATAAATCTGTTATTTCAAATATTCCAGCAATGAGAATTGAACAAAATTCTGAGAATCAAGTACTAAATGGATGTGCATCAAAAATGGGTGCAGCTTCTGATGATTCCGCAGGATTTTATTATCGTTATAATGCACAACAACATAAATCATATGGTGCATTGCACCCTTTAGGTACAAAGCAAGCTTGTATTGCTGTTCGTAAAAATGGTCAGATTTGTTTATATCATCAAGAAGAACATGGAATTGAATATGATCGAGTTATAAATAATTTAGATACTGAAAATACAGAAAATAATTTAATATCAAGAGCTAGTATAGGTTTTCAAAAAGATGGTAAAATCATCGTTGCTGCATATTATGAATTTTCTAAAATTTTAAAATTTTATGAAATTGAAATTGAATGGAATTATTTAAATATAGCTGCTAAAATTTTACCTGAAAATCCAAATTATAGAGTATCTGATGAAGAAAGGATATTACCAACTTTGAAGATTAATAAAATCTGTCAAAAAAACTTAGACAACATTATTGATGGTTTTATTTTTAATGACGTTAATTTAGTATCACCTAATTTTGAACAGGATTCAACTATGGATATACTACTAAGGTTTGAGAACAAAAGTCTCTTAGTTACAGATCCAGTTAAAACTGCAATTTTACGTTATAGACTTAAAAATATACCGCTCAATAAAACTATACATCAAAGTTTTAAGGATATTGCATCTAAAAATGGTATTGATGTTACGAGTAATACTGAATCCACTTATGAACTTTCATATGTTCAAGCATTATCAATTAATGATTCAATTCTGAATGTGGAATTATTACATTTAGATATGTATATTGCATTTATTTTATCCAGTGGTATAATCAAAGTTTTTTCAAGAAAAGATTTAATTGAACAAACAAACAAATTTACTGAAATTAACGATGATAATAATAATAATGATAACTCAAATACAAATTCAATGTTACCAAAAACAATTTCTTTCTTATTAGATGCAGGATATGAATTTCCTAAAATGAGTAAACAACCAATTTATTGTTGTTTATCGCCAAATATGTGTGCATATGTTTCTTTACCAATTGATGATAATTGTTTACAAATTTCTTGTGCAACTACATCTAATATCCATCCAAATTATCTAAATGGAACTAAAAAGGGACTTTTATTAACTAAAGCTGCAGCCATTGCATTATTACATACAACCGCATGTTATTTTGGCTATTTTACCGATGATTTAGTAGCTACAATCAGAAATGATTTGATAATATTAGCAAAATTAATTAATGACAATTTTTCCTATAGATTAATGATATCCATTGTTCAAGAAGCTCATAGAGCAATTAATTTAAATATTGATATACCACCAGAACAATCTGATAAAATGACTCAAAATCAACCATTGCAAAGATTATTAACGTTACAATTATCGTTGGGTACATCTGAAAATTGGAAAAAAACAAGGAGTGGGAAAATTGCATTAGCATTAGTTAATTTAAGGTATATTGCATCATCAGTTATGTATACAATTCATACAATCTATTCAAATATGCAAAGGTTTGCAAGAAAGGGATTCCCAGCAACAGACACTTTAGTAAATGCAAAAATGCGTGAAGAATGTATATTATCAGTTATTGGAGTAATTAGATGGTGTTTAGACTATGTTGTAATGTTATCACAAGAATTATTAGAATTAGACAGTGCATTTAAATCACAAAATTCCGAAAAAATTGAGAAATTATTGAAAGATTCAATTGTAATTCCATTAATTTTAGGTAAAATTCCAAGAGCATTTTTAGTTTTTTCAATTGCAAATATTAGAAGATTATTTTCGTTTGTTCAAAAATTTATTGAAAAAACAGATCCAAATTTAACAGCTAAAATTACATCTGATAATCCATTAGGAGCTTTTGATGTTATTGAAGAAACTTTTATTTCAAATGATTCATCAGTTATTCAACGTAAATTTAGTGGAAATGGACGTATTGGATCAGGTGCAAATTCTAAAAATGGCAAAGCGATTACTACAGCACCTACAATTGAAGCTTATTATAGATTAGGTTTAATGATTAAACGATTACCTGTTTCATTAGTTGCATTTGAAAAATTTTTAACAGAAGCAGATGGACCATTAAGAAATATGAAATTAGATGCACCAATGTCATTAGCTGTTGAACAACAAATTGTTTGTCAAGGATATGTTTCAAAGAATTTTCTTGATGCAATGAAAAAATTAAGTGAAGTTTTTAGTAAATCTGTTTTAAGTTATTCAGGTACAAAGATTTCAGATTTATATTTTTATGACGTTTCATGGTTAGAATTAGATACATTAGATGAAGAAGAAGAACAAGAATGCGAAGATTCTGAAGATTCTGAAGAAGAAGTTGAAGTTAATAATGGAGATTTTGATATTGAAATGAAGGAAAAAAATGAAATTAAGAAAGAAATTAAAATTAAGAAAGAATTTGATGAAATTTCGAGAAATCCAATAATTCTTGATAGAACAGACATGAAAAAATCTAAGAAGATATATAGAAAGTTGTTGAAAAGAAATATTAGGAATGGTGGTATTATTGACAATTTAAGGAAAGAATGGGTAAGTCCTGAAGATATCATGAAGGCAGTTGGAGAGAATGATGGCAAGAATAGTTCATATACTACTACTAGTGTATCTAAATTCCCCCACACTGCTATTACCATTGACACTACAGAAGATGCAAATAAGAACAAACGTCCTATTTTACGTAAATGTATTCGATGTGGGGCTATTTCTGTGATTCACGACGAAGTGATGTTTGTCCCCAACAGCATGGCATTTGTCATGAACCCAGTGTTTCAGCATTACCAAAGAATGTGCATTTGTGGAGGATCCTGGGCAAATTTATAGCTTTTCTGTGTAAAAAAAATAAAGACAAAGACAAAGATAAAGATAAAGATAAAGTAAAAATATATTACATCATACAAAGCTTTATTCAGATCTGTAGATCAATCTGAAATGAGAACATTATGAAAAAATGAGAACATTAAGAAATTTGAAAAATGGAAAATGGAAGTTTGAAAAAGCCAAGCATTAGAAAAAACAAGAGCTGAGGATTATGGGTGTTACAATGTTTCTAAACTCTAAATTGTTTGGTTACAATGCTGTCTTTTACAGTCGTTATTTTCTTTAGATTTAATAGATAATTCTTTAAACGACCTATAAAGAAGCTCTTTTATTTTTATCACACATCAACCATGTTTAAAGCTTCCCTTCATTCCAATGAATCCATCTCATCTTTAGGTCAAGAATCAGCTATGAAACAACCAGTTTCTACTGAAACTCTCTCTCTTTTGTCCAGAAGTGTCACTGCAACTTCTATAAATTCCACATCTACTGTCAACACCACTTTTGAAACAAATTGGATGCCTAATTCTTTTGTTGTGAGTAGGAAAAAATACAAAATTTCTCTTAAATTAAAACCTAATGAAATTGAATTATTAAGAAAATCTTGGGCTATTGTTACATCAAATGAAACTCGTGCTAGTGATTTAAATGCTTTAGAACGAACAATATCAAGAGACAGTTCAAGTGTTAATTTGAAACTTACACAAACAGAAACTAATGTCTCTAATAATAGTATAGGGATTTCCAAAATGAATAGTAATATATCATCAAATTCAGTATCAAATTCAACATCAAGTCCTACAATTAATAACAATTTAAATAATAATACTAATACTACTAATAATAATACTATTGGTTTGAATTCATCTTCTTTTCAATCTTTTGCTTCATTTTTATTTTGTATTCAATTTTATAATAATTTAATTGGAATGGATCCAGAAATTGAAAGATTAATTCCAAGTATTAGACATCAGGCATCAGCATTTGCAGGTGTTATATCTGTTGCAATTGGTACGTTAGAAGATTTATCTAAAATGAAAGAATCATTATTAAATTTAGGTCATTTACATGCAAGAATTTTAGGTATTGATTCACCATATTTTAAAATTATGGGTGAAGCATTAATTAAAACATTTCAAGATTGGTTTGGTAATAGTCCTGAATCTTTCCCATTAGAACTTGAAGAAGCATGGATTAAATTATATTGCTTTTTAGCAAATTCAATTATTCAAGGTGGTATTGATCCAATTATTGAATATAATTTACAACCTGCAAATTATGTTGATAATAGTGAACAAATTGATGAAAATGATGAAATTGATAATGATAATGATAATGATAATAATAATAATAAAAATGATAATGATTATATAAATGAAAAAGATGATAAATTATCTAATTTATATAATTCTGATTTAGATAGTGGTTATACGGCATCATTAGCAGGTTTAGAAGATTCTTTTAAAAGAGCAACTATTTCAAAACATTCATCAAATCAAACAATGTATTCAAAATATGAACCTTCAATTAACTCAAGTCCTCTTAATAATACTACTAATAATAATAACAATACCACAAAATCTTCTTATATTCCTAATGTTGCAACTAAAAATATAAACAGATTTAAAAAATCTAAAAATGGTAACAAAGAAGATTGTACAATTATGTAAGTACTTACATATACACACACATCTATATATTAGAAATCTATAAAGCTTGCTTTTTTTATTATAATAATTTTAATACCTTTAGAAAAAAAAATTAGTTTAATTCGTATAATAACAATGTAAAATATTCGCAATTTTAATAACATTTTCATTATCAACAGTAACGGCAACTTCAATATCATTCATTTCTTGGAAACACAATGATAAATTTTTCCAAATTTCTTGAATTAAATTTATTTTATCATTATTATTTAAATTTGAATCATTAGATATAAGCATGTATGAAATATACCAAATATTAGGCATATTAAAGATGATATTTGCAGATTCTAGAATTTTATTATCAATCAAACTCTCTAAAACTAATCCTCCATTATTACACCTTATAAAACATTTCATTTGAAATGTTATTTGTCCTAATCTATCATTATATAATTCTAATGTTGATAATATTGGTTCAATTTTAATATTTTTCAGTATAATCTTTTTAAAACATCGATATGATGCTATATTGTTTGCAAAAACATCTGATTGAACACTAATAGACATTGGCTCTCGTAAAAATGGAAAATTTGTATTATGGTATAAATGTTGTTTATTAAACATTGAAATTTCAATAATTTGATTAGTATATTTAAGCATTTTAATGTTCGAATTTTCAGGAAATTCATGTAATAATGACATGGCTTTTCCATTTAATTCATTTTCATCATTCTGTATTTTTTTATAGTTATTAATAATTTTTAATAAATCGACTAATATAGATACGGATGGATCAAAATGTAAATCATTATCGTTTGGAGTATTAAATGATGCATTATCGCTGAATAATCTTGATCTTGTGCTTCTCCAAGAATCAGTTGATTCAGAGAAATCGTGACTTTCGGGACGTCGTTTGGACATATAAAAAATATTAATTAATATTTAAATAAGCCTAGCTAAAGAAAATCAAGATTATACAACTATATAGTTAAAAAGCCTTTAAAATAATTTGCAAAACATGCCAAAAAAAAGAATATTGAAAAATGAAACATGAATCATCATGAATCCCAAATAGGAAATTTGAAATTTGAAATCTTTATACCAAATCCTCGTTTTCATTTTGAGAATAAAGATATTGTAATAAATAACGATAAATATTTTCAAGATTAGAACGTTTTAAAGGTGGCTTAAGTGCCCTTGAAATATTTTCAATGGTAATTGCAAAGTTTGAATTTTTTCCAAATTCTTTAAACAAAGTTAAAGTCCAAGTTTCAAGCTGTTGATAATCATTTTTTAATTCATCAAGTTCTTTATTCTTAGAAACCAATAAAGATTGTAAATTGATTAAATTATTTTGATAATATTGAGATTGTATTTGTTGTATATTATTAAAAGTTTTTTCTACTTCATCAAAGTAAATAGTTTTTTCTTTATTTAATGTATTTATTTCATTAATTTTTTGGGTATAAAATTTTATGATGTTTTGCATATTATCCCCTGAAGATGCAGGATTATTGGTATTTTTCTCAATTAAATTGCTATTAATATTATTCAATTCAGTGGTTAATTTTTCAACCGTTTGTTTATTTTCTAAAGCTTCATTTCTACTTGAATCTAACTGCTTCAATAAGGAACTAATAATATTTTCAAAATGTGTAGATGATGAGCCACTATCTACATTATAATTAGCTAAAGGAATTGTTTTATCAGGGTTATCAATATTTGAATAAACCGAACTTGATTCTTTTTCATCATCAGCATCAATATCAGTAATGCTCATATTATTATTGTTGTTGTTATTATTATTATACTGATCAATGTCATTAATTGTAGTAAGTTCATGTATTGAATTTTCTGATTGTGAAATATCATAGTTTTGTAAATTGGTGATTATTTTTGTTTTGGGAGTTAAAACCCGATTTGGATTTTTAATTGAATCAACCTTTTGTTTATTACTTGGCAAATGGATTGAGTTTGATAAATCATATCCAAAAGAACCCTTAGTTGGAAATTGAGATATATTCTTTTTGCTCATTTTTGGTGAAATATTTGAGTATATTATATTTTACAATTGATTAAAAGCTAAAATAACCTATAAACAGTGCCTTAATTGGTTTTATTCTTAAATTAAAAGCAGTTTTGAAAAAAATTAAAAGGTAAATGAACAAAATATTTTTATATTTTAATATATTTTAAATTTGAGATTCAAGAAACTGTATTCATTCAAAAACAAAGTCAGCATATAATACCCCATTTAATAATAGAAAAAAGGGAATTAAGTTATCTAATGATAATAAATATCTAAAATATTTAGTTTAGAAAACAAAATGGGCAAAAATAAGGGTTTATATATTGATAATTGGAGGAATGATAATGTTAATAATATTACGTAAGGAATCACAACAAAATGACTGTCATGGTATTACATATTGTTTGATATCTTATCATACTCTTCAGTCAGTTTATATATATATAAAATCAATGATATACAGTAATAATTTTGAACTCAATGTTATAAAAGAAGAGGCATTGCTAGTTAAAAATTTATAATTTATATATATTTATACATATATGGGTAAGTACAATTGATCATTTAGATAACCGTTATGCTTCTTATCCCGATCCTATAATAATGTAGTTTAATCTATCATTGCATCTAACCTATTTATATTAAATTTCTTATTATTCCTAAATAAAATATTTGGAACAGTATATTTTATCATATATTAGATAATCTTTTGTATTTCAATTAAAAAGTTAAAAATGCTTCTTAAAAGAAAGGAATGCCATGAGAAAAAGCATAATTAGTGCAATCATTTTATGAAGTATTGATTATTCGGTGGTAAATGGTACATTAATGAAAAATGTTACAGTTGAAGGGGTAAACAAAATTCTCCAATACAATATTTTTTTAGGAAGCTATTGTAAGAGAGTATCGCCCATACACGATATTTATTGAACATATGCTTTATTTATGCTTCTTACTCGTAAAAAAATTTTAATATTCATTTAAATTGACTAATCTAGCTATAATAAGTTAGTTGAATCAGAAATCTTTAAAATTTCATGAGTTCTAGGTTTTATATCACCATTAAGATAGCATAAAATACTCTTATTGAATATCGCTCACATATATTTATTATTGGGAGACTTAATAATAGCATGTATTAAGCTATTTCATATATCCACACATACATATCAATAGGAGAATAACCCAGAGGGTATTTGATTCAGTACTTCCCTCTTTTTTAAATCTTGTTTTGTCTTTTTATAACATTTATTATTTTATTTACACTTTAACATCAATTTGATATAATCGTATTACGCAAGCGTCATAACTTTGAAATTGTAATGATTATAAGAAACATTGAATACTCTTTAAGTTTGTAGACACAATTATATGTGGTTCTGTAAAGCTAGTCTGTGATTAGTATTGCAAGCATACCTACGTTGACATTATAAGCAATAATATGCCTATAAGTTAGTTATTATTTAATGTAGAGAAAAGCTAACGCGTTTTTAAAAATTTACGCGTTACGTTACAATAAATACATAAATTAAAAAATTCACCTGTTTACTTTCTAAGGAGTTTGGTGTAACAAAATAAGTTGGTTGTTGCGTTAATAATAAAATAAGAATAGCATATATTATATTATATGTCTTTAATGGATTTTATTATATATCTTTATTTCTATTTCTATTTCTATTCTTATCTTTAATATCTTTTTCTATCTTATCTTCTTTTAATTGTTCATTCTTTGTTTCTAAAGACAACACTTTATTCAATGTTGTCAGTCCCTACTACTTCTGTTTCTAGGAAAAATTCACAATTCAATAAACTTATCGATTCAGAATCTCCTGTTACTCAAGACTCTGCTTCAATGAGTTCTGTTACTGATGAATATGATTTTAAAAATAATGATATATCATCTTCTGCTCAAACAAGTACTGCTTCTCCAATAAGGAATAATAATAATAATAATAATAATAATAATAATAATAATAATAATTCAAGAGAACCAAAATTTTCTTCATTTAGCTTTTATTCTGGTCCTCCAATTGATGTTAGAAATAAAAGTAATAATAATAATACTAATAATTTAAAAAATGAAAATCATCATGCTTTTGCTTTTAGAAAATCCTTAATTATATCTCCATCTTTTAATTCAATTTCTTCTAATCATGATGCTGATGAAGAAAATTATAATATGAATAATCAAATATCCAATAATAATAATAATAATAATAATAATAATAAAATTAAAAAGAATTATAATAAAGATTTTCAAATTGTTTCAACTTTAAATGATCCATTAGAAGAACCGACAAAGAATATTGGTATAGTGATAAGTCCAAGTATTAGAGCATTAAGTGATATTCTTACTAATAAAATTAAAACATCTTCTAATTCAAATTTAATTAACGTTAATATTTCCAATAATAATAATAACAATCATCTAACTATTCTTGAAGGTAATGAAGAAGATGATATGGATATTGATATTGATATTGATGATAATGATAATTCAACAATTTTATTTGAAACAAATTATTTAAAGCAAAAGCCACAAACTTCGTTAATAGATGGAATTTATTCTTCTAAATCTAATAATGTATCAACATTTCCAAAAACAAGTTCAAATGATACCCTAATTTTAAATATCTTACCAAATGATCAACCAGATTTAATAGATTTAAATAGTCCTGTAATTACAACTACAAATTTTCAATCAATAAAATCAATTCAAAATTTAAATTCAAATATAAATCCAAATTATAGTGATATTTATGAATCTTTTGCACCACCAAAAATTCAAAATAATAATAATAGTAATAATAGTAATACTACTAATTCAAAAAAATCACCATTTGTTAATAAAACTTCAAATCGATTTTCAATTATGAGTGATAATATTAACTTAAATGAGTTTGATTCACCTGCTTTAAATTTTAATGAACCAGTTGAAATTTTTAATTTTATTAATCCTTCAATTAGTTTTTCTAAATTATCAATTGCTGATTCATTTCAAGAAATTGGATATGATAATGATATTAATGATGATAATGATGAATTCAGTTTTGTTCCAAGTAGAGCAGGTACTCTAATAACTAATAATAATAATAATAATAATAATATTACTACTACCATTAATAATACTAATAAAGTGGAAAATATGATCTCTACACCTGTTTCATTCGTTCAAAAACATCAAACTAGAGATTCAATTAGAATAGTTAAAGATGAAGATGATAAATCTCCATTTATAAATGAGTTTTTAAAATCTCCAAATTTATATTTTTCAAATAATTCAACTCCAATTTTAAATACTACAACAGATTTTTATAATGATGATATTACACCAAAATTGAATCCTGTAACTAATTTATCACCCCCAATTGATGATGCTAATAATAATACTTCAAATACAGGTTTATTTAATTCTCCAAATCTGTTAAATAGATCTCCAATCAGAAATACTTCTCCAACTTTTGAAAAAATTAAAAATTCTCCAACTCAACAAATTAAAAAGAAATTTATTAATTTATCTCCACCAAAATCTCCAAAAATTTTATCTTCACCAAAAGAAACTAGACCAGTTAAAGCTGCTAAACCAATCAAACAAATGGAACCTGCGAAACCAAAAACAAAATTAACATTTAAAAGTTTATTTAGTAAATCAACTGATAATTTCCATCTCTCAAATGAAAAGAAGACTAACACTAAATCTCCTTTAGTTTCACAGACTGAAAAATTCAATCGTCCAAAATCTTTTAGTTTTGATAATTTAGGTAATAATAATAATAATAATAATAATACTAGTACTAGTAATAATAATAACCAAAAAACAAAAGAAGAAAGAAAGGAAAAATCTAAAAGTTTATTATCTGGTTGGAAAAGAAAAAGTTTCGGATTTACAAATAATCATTTAAAATCTCAAAGTGTTGCTAGTCTACCCGTTTTAAATCAATCAGTCAAACAAACTACTCCACCATCTCCTCATAAACATTCGAAATCAACAACTGAATTATTTAATAAAAAATTACCAGACTTACCACCACCATCACAGTCACAACCAATATCTCATGTACCATTAACCACCCCAACTACAGATTCAAATTCTCAATCACTATTACAAACTTATGGATTTGATAATGAATCTCCATATCTGAAACAAAGTCCAATTGTATCTAAAAGTCCAAACCTGGCTAATAAAAAGATAGTTAATGCAAATACAAGTCCAACTTGGAATAGAAATCCAACAATTAAGAAATCTGAGAGTAGACAAACATTTGAAACTACCGAATCTCCTGTTGCTTTACCCGAGCCACAATCTGCGGAATTTGATCATACAACACCTCAAATCTTGCCTGCTGAAACTTTTCAACTTGATTCTCCTATTTATTATAATAAATTTGAAGAAAATAAGTCAAATGGAAAATTTCATGATTTTATAAATACAAGTAGTACTTATGATACAACAAATGAAAATGGAAATGAAAATCCAAATGATAATGATTTGAAATTTTTTAAACCACCTCAAGCATTAGGAATAATTACAAAACCACCATTAACACCAACAGGTATTATAACAAATCAATCAAATCTTAATAAATTATCACAAACTCCACCTTCTGCATCATCACCTGCATTTTCAGTAGTTGAATCATTTATTTCAAGTCCAAATAAATATCATATTGGTGATGATATGTTCCCTAAAAAATTAGGTATTAATGATATTGAATCAATTGTAAGTTTAGAAAGATCAAGATCAATGAAATCAATTAGATCTGCAAATAATAATTCATTAGCTCATAAAAATTCAATTTTAAGAATGATTCATGATCAAAATGATGATTTTACTGAAATGCGTATGCCTAATGGTATGGTTATTGTTAAAAGTCCAATGTTAGATCAAAATTCATTATGGAGTAAACCAAGTAGGAAATCAAGTATTTTAAAACGTTCAATTAATGGATCTATTTCTCCTAATGTTTCAGAAAAGCCGAATGAATTTATTGCTAATGATAATATTGATAATCGTATTGATGATGATGATGATGATGATGATCAAGATTTTAATAATTTTATTGATATGATTAATTTTGATACTGACGGTTTAGATAATCAATTCGATACTAATTTTGATATTGATACTTCATTACATGTTAATATAAGTCCAATTCGTAATAATCAAATAATTAGAGATTCAAGTGTACCTGATTTCTTAGGTATTGAAACAAGTTATGGTTCAATGAAATTTGATGATGAATTATCTTATATTGAAGATCCTTCTAAAAAAATGTATTCAAATAAATTACCAAGTGAAAGTATTGAAAATATTATTCAAGAGGAAGAAAATTTACATAAAGATTTAAAAAATTATAGTACACAAAATCTACATGATAAAAATTATCAATATTATTCCCCTCAAAATGAATATAGTCCACAACTACCATCATTGCAAGGTTTAAAAGGTCCTTCATTTAATTCAAGTTTAAAACCTGAAACTAAATCTGCAATTATTGGTTCATTATCTAAACAACCACCAGTTAATTCATTTATGCCATCTGATTCAGAAAATTCAATCTCTTATATTGTTCAAGGTTATCAAGAATCTACTAAAAGTCAGAATGATTCATCTTTTGATAATTATAATGAATATGCTAATTATTATGATAATAAATCCCCTGTTCAAACATCACCAATTAACTCTAAATATTCATTAAATAATCCATTTACTGATTATACACAAAATTATGATGATGGTGATGATGATGATAATAATAATAATGATGCAGAAGAAGATCATTATGATGAATATATTGATAAAAATGAGATTCAAATTGATGATAATAAAGCAAATAAAAGAAAATCTTTGGGTTTCATAAATAAATTAGGTAAAAATGAATATGGTCATTTTTCAACATCTTCAGTACCTACTACCACAAGTACAATAAAACAAGAAGATAAACCTAAGACGTTGAATAGGAGAAAAAATAGAACATCAGTATCTCTTGGTAGTATGTTTGATTCATTAATCCCACATAAAGAAGAAGTTCAAAAATTAAATGTTAAATTTTCTTCAAGAATTTTACTTTATGATACTTATAATGAAGATGAATATGATCGTAAACCCGATTCAGCAACGTGTAATACATTAACACCACAAATTGCAATGGAAATTAAAAATGAATTGAACCAATTAAAGGCTGAAATGCCTGTTCATGAAGATTCCAGATGCTACACCCATTTTTTCTAAACTATTAACATAGCTGCTTTTTTAATATATATACACATCTATCTATCTATATCGATTTTATAATTTTTTAATGTAAAATTACAATTTTTGCTTGCTATTTTTGTGTATATCTTGAATGAAAGGAACACTAAAAAAAGAAAAAGACTAGAAGAGAAGCAAACTCCAAAGTCTCGCCTCGGCTATTTCTCGTATCGCCATTTTATTTTTTCATGAGGTATAATATAATATAATAGATGGAACTTAATTTGCTTTTTTAACACCGTATATCACTAATTTACATGTCATTAATCTACATTGTATAAACAACTTTATTTGCTTTTCATTATTTAGTTTTTTTTTTTGAATAGGTATTGATTCTGTTATAAGAGTTCCATTTGGAATATTAATATACACATGTCTTTGTTTCAGGTTCAAAAGGAAGCATTTGTTGCGGATTTAAAACGTTTCAGGTCATCGCATCGTCATTTAATTGTTGATGATACAACATATCCAATTATTCAAAAGTTATTTAATGATGATGTTTTAAACTATGTTTATACATGTAAAAAAATTGATGGTGATCGTTCAAAGAATAGAGATTCTGCATTATATTTATTAGATCCAACAAGAAATTATTCTATTAATTGTTTAGCTGCTGATTTTTCAAATGGTCAAAGATATAAAGATTGTGTTGTTATGTTTATGCCTGGTCCATGGAATTTATTTTGGAATGAATTAATAAAGAATCAAAATTTTATTAATTCATTACAAATTCAACAAATTCCATATATTGTTGATTATTTAAGTTTTGTTCCTTTAGAACCACGTCTTTTTGTTACTGGTAATTATCATTCAATTCCTGCATATTTTAGACCTGAAAGACATGGTAAAAATTTTTATAAATATCAAATAGATATGGCAATTAATTCAATGATGGGAATATGTGTTTTAAATAATGAATATCCAATTATTAGATATTATAATTCGAAAATTTCAAAAGAATTGGCATTTAATTTTCAACAAAGATTAGATGATTATTATAGAGAACATCCAGATATTATACCATTAAATAGTAAAACAATTTTTTTAATTACTGATAGAACAATGGATCTGTTTGGACCTGTTTGTCATTATCAATTTTATAGATCCCAAATTTTTGATTTATTAGATGATGTTGAAATTGAAAGAGATGTTGATCCAAGTGCAAAATATTCTTATTCTGTTCAAACTGGTGAAGGTTTAATTAAAAAGACTTTGAAATTTAATGAAACAGATCCAATATATATGGAAATTAAGGATTTATCAATTGAAAGGGCAACTTCACGTATTAGAGAATTATATAATGATTTAAAACTTGAAGATGAAAGGTTTTCAGGTAAAAATTTAGAAACTGCAAATGGTTTAAGACATGCACTTGTTAATAAAGATACACATGCAGAGAAAAAAGCTCTTATTACAGGGCATTATTTATTATGTGAGAATATGTGGAAAATTATAAAAGAAGAACATCTAGGTGATATTATTACATTTGAAAATCTGTGTGCTGCTGGTATGGGCCCATTAGATAATTTAAAAATGCCTGTTACTGATGGATTATTACATTTGTTAAAAAATCCAACTGTAACTGTTTATAATAAGATTAGATTACTAATTTCTTATGCAATATATAGAAATGGTCTTATCAAAGCTGATTTGAAAAAATTATTATTATTTTCAATGTCTGATAAAACAGAAAATGTTCTTAAACTTTTTGAAAATTTACAATCACTTGGAGTTGTTGTTTTAAAAAATAATTTATCTCAAGTTCCTAAAAAGAAAAATTCTTACTTTGGTGTTAATGACACAGAAAATCAAATGGATATTTATAAACCTGCATATAGTAATATTCTTTCACGTTTAGTATACAATAAGTTATCAGAATATTACAACACATTAACATTAGACACAACTGGATATAGCGATGAGGATGACGAATCTTTGAAAACCTTCCCATTTGTCAAAGCTGGTCCAACTCCAGCTGAAATGGATGGTATAACAACAACTAGAAATCAACCAAAATGGAAAAGTACCAAGAGTACAAATGACGTATCACGTCAGAAACTCATAATATTTTGTGCTGGTGGTCTTACACCATCTGAATTGAGTACTATATCATCAATGGAAGATGAACTTAATCGTAATATTATTATCGGTACTGATGAAGTTTATACTGTTTGGGATATGCTTGGTGATATCACTTTAATTAATGAAGATGAATTTGAGTTCCCGCTCAAACAGAAACTTGAAAAGAAACAAGTTCCACAATTTTTGATTGATGATTCAATTGACCCTGGAATTTTTACAAAACAACCACAACAACAGCAACAACAACAACAACAACAACAACCGAGACAACAGCAACAACAATCACAACACGATATTTCTTCGGCATCTGCCTCTCCTAAATCTCAAGATTTGAATAGTCACAAATTCAAATTTGGATTGCACAGTCGTAAGAAAAGTTCACAAGAAGATAAAAACGATGACGTTTCTGATAAAAAGAAAGTAAAAGGAATGATGAAGAAGCTTAAAAAGTTTAACATCTGAATTATGCATTATTAGTTCTAACTATTTTGTATCTGTTCTATTAAGTGTACTACAACTGTAATATTAATATTAATTGTACTATAAAAACATTAAAAAACATTAAAAAAATAGCTTATTCCATGTCCGAAAATCAAAAATCGAAAATAAATCCACAACCGGAAACGGAAATAAAAAAAATTGTTTTCGTGAAATTTGGAAATTTATACCGATTTTTCTATATTTATTTTTTATATATATCATCATCGGATCTTTGTTTGGAAACAATAAGCTTTGCAAGTAACCAAGAAGAGAGGCAGATTAATATGTTTGGGTTTGGTAAGAAGAAGGAAGAACCTAAGAAAGAGAAGAAGAACTTAATAAACGTTGATATTCCTTTTGAAGCACCACCATCTGGGATTGTTCCACCAAAGGAGACTGCATTAACAAAGGAACAAAATGAAAAATATTTGAAAGTTTTAAAACATTTTCAAAATCCTCAACTGGAAATTGCTATCAAAGAACATAATAAATCTGAAAAGAAACCTCTTATTGATGATGAAAAAGCTTGGATTACAAGAGAATGTATTTTAAGATATTTACGTGCTACAAAATGGGTTGTTCAAGATGCGATTGATAGAATTGAAGGTACAATTTCATGGAGAAGAGAATTTGGAATTCAATATCAAGATGTTCAAAATAATACCGTTAATCCTGATTTAGTTGCTCATGAAAGTTTAACAGGTAAACAAGTTGTTTTGGGTTTTGATAATGATGCAAGACCATGTTTATATTTGAAACCAGGTAGACAAAATACTAAAACTTCACATAGACAAGTTCAACATTTAGTTTTTTGTTTAGAAAGAGTTATTGATTTTATGCCATCTGGTCAGGACTCTTTGGCGTTATTAATTGATTTTAAGCAACACCCAGAAATAAGTGCAAATGTTGAAACCTCCAAGATTCCTCCACTTTCCGTTGGTAGAGAAGTTCTACATATTTTACAAACACATTATCCTGAAAGATTAGGTAAGGCATTATTGACAAATATTCCATTTTTAGGTAGAGCATTCCTTAAATTAATTTATCCTTTCATTGATCCACTTACTAGAGAAAAGTTAGTATTTGATGCTGAATTTATTAAATTTGTTCAAACCGAACAACTAGATAAAGATTTTGATGGTAGCGTTAATTTTGAATACAAACATGAAATTTATTACCCAGAACTGGTTAAAATGACTGAGACAAGAAGAATAGCATACATGGAAAGGTTTCACAAGTTTGGTGCAGTTGTAGGTCTCAGTGAAGTTGACCTAAGAAGTAATTCTGATGAAATTTCTATTCCAGTCGGCAAACATCCTTACAATGCTAACGAGTCTGAAAGTTCAACGACTGCTTCTGCTGATGAAATTTCAGAAGCTACAAAAGAGCTTTCCTTATAGAGGTAATTAATAAAGTTAAATAATGCAAAATAATTTTTATGACCTAGATGTGTTATTTATAATCTTAGATGAAAATAGATTAAAAAAATTTAAATATGATAATTACGTTGATGTAGCTTTTTTTAGTACTTCATTATTGTAAATAATAATTTAAAACGCCAGATTTTTCTAGCTACTGGTTGCCGTGGTGATATCCTCATTTCTTTGCTTAGAATTCAAAAGTTCGTAAGTAATAACTGTTAGGATATTGCCAATCCAATAACCCTTCCCATCAACAATTGTTTTTAAAAAGCACCATCTAATTAACCATTTTTTTCAATTTTTTATAATCAAATTTCAAAACATTAATTATTCCATTTTCAACTGGTGTAATAAAACGAAACTCAATAGGAGCTGCTTCTACTCATAGCGTCAATTAAAATTAATCCATAAAATAGACTGGAATTATTAAACCACCAAAAATAAAAAAAAAAAGAAAACACTTCCACCTTGATCTTGACGTAACTAATTATGATGCCTTTTGTTTAACAAAACACCTTTATCATTTTCTAAACACGCCCATTATTGCTGTCTCTATAAACATCTCTATCGTTGCCCCTATAATCATTTCTATACGTGCTTCTGTAAGTGTCTCTGTATCTTCCTCCTCGATAATAAGAAGTTCCCCCTCTTCCTCTGCCTCTACCTCTAAAATTTCTTGAATTTCTTGGACCTCTAGGAATTTCATACATTCTATCTTTGTAATGATCATTTCGATAATCATTTCTATAGTTATCATTGTAATTATCTTTATAAGTTGCTTTGTAGTTATCGTGCCTTTCTCTGGATCTTGACCTTGGCTCGGAAGGACTTCTGTCCCTTTTTCTAGAATCTTCTTCCTTCCTATCGGGAGAAGAAGAACGGGATCTAGAGTAACTACGTTCTCTGCTCAAGGAACGTGAATAAACTGATTCAGATCCAGACCTGGACCTTGATCTACCACGAGTAGAATCATTATTTTCATCACTTTGATCTTCAATCGCAGGGACGTCAATTGGGAGATTATCTAGACATTCTCTCATATCTTCAGTTAATTTTCCCATACCAATAGCCGTAAAATAATTAATAGAAAACCTAAGATGTTCTGCATTTTCTTTTGGAAATATGCCAAGAATAAATGGTTTAACATATGGCTCATTAATTCGTTCGATTAAGTGATTAATTCCAATCTCTTCAATCATTTTCTGAAACATGAATTTAATTAAAATACGGCTAGATGATGTTGTATCTTCTTCTGTTAGTTTAACAACTGAAAGACATTCCCAACCTAATTTATCAGATGCAAACATATGACCCCAAAACGCACCAAGATTTCTTAATAATGTGGCTTCATATTTATGACAATTTTCATAATTCTCTTTGAACAATTCTTGAAAGCATTCAGACCATTTTTTATTTATTGTAACCAAGTTTTCTCCAATTATTCCATAATATTTAGAATAAACCTTTTCTTGTGCACAACACTTGATAATCATATCGATCAACATGTATTCTCTACGATCTGGATCGATTGCTGGTAATTTTAACAATTTATGTGTCGCTTCTTCTGGACTCATACTTGACATAACTGTAAGATAAACATTTTTTTTATAATTTGTAAGTTCTTGTTCAGTCAAATCTTTAATTTGAACAGTTAGTTTCTTATTTCCTTCAGGTTCGTCACCATAATCCTCTTCATTATCATAATTTTCATTATCACTCGAAAAATCAGAATTGTGATCATCTTCATCCTCTTCACCTTCTTCTTCATCACTTTCACCTTCAAAATCACTTCCTAAAATTCCTTTCATAAGAGTATTATATTTTTCATTATTGACTTGATATTGTTCATCAAATTTAAATACGTCTAATTCATTTTCTCCTTGAAATTTGTCATTTAAAGAAAAATCATGAATGATGCAATCATCATCCTCAACTAAATCTAATTCATCAGGAATCTCAACACCTATTTCAATTTTTTCTTTAAGTCCATCAAAAAACTGTTGAATCAAAAATTGGGATTTATTATCAACAATATTTTCATTTAGTATATTCCTTAATGCATTTTTTATATTGTCAAACCATATACTTTCGTTATCATCTAATAAAACGCCACAATAATTTAGAATTTCAACGACCATTTCCACTTTGAAATTATTTGGGTTTTCTAATAACTGCGTTATGATATCCATTAAAATTTGTGGTGTAGATACTTTGAAAACCAACAATTCTGATAAAAAAATAACAATACTTCGGCACTTTTCAGTTTCTTCTCTCCTAAAAGCTCTTTTATATCTAATTATTAATCGATTCAATAACAATTTTCCAATTTCTGGAAGTTTAGAATTCAAAACACATACTAATGATGCATACACATCAGTATATGCAGTTGACAATTGTTGAGACTTAATAAGACTATTGCATAAGAAACCTTTGCCTCTAAATAAATTTAGTTTAAATAATTCAACAACCATAATCTTAATGTTTTCTTTATTAACTTTATTAATTATACTATTAATTTTCTTTTTTAAGTTTTCCCAATATAAACTTTGAACTTTCTCTGAATTTTGTTCAAGTTCAACATCCGCCAATAGAGCACGTAATTTTGCAGGTGGAACATAAGTTCCACCTGATTTCAATTTTAACAATTCGTCAAGTTTTTCAGACATGCTGACTTGGAATACTTAGTATGATCTTATCATTAAGAAACGAAATGAAAAAAACCAAGTTGAAAGAAGAAAAAATGATAAAAATAAAATTAAATACGCACATTGTGTTTTCATGTCCATGTTCAATGAATTCATGTATATGGAGATATATCTTTATCTACTAAATATATTCTGGTTGAAAATCTCTGAAGACTAATGTTATTAGTTATCTCAGAAGAAGAATCATATTCAAGGAATTCATTGGAATTCATCCTTCAAAATGTTTTGGATTATAAAGATGAGGATATACACGTTTTAATAATATCGCAACCAAATCTTTCAGTATCTTTCTTAATAGACCAATTAAGCAATATTTATGATACATTTTATCGAATAAAGACAAAATCAGAGATAAAGTCTGAAGTGACAGTATTACTAAATGATGAAAGATATGATACGAATATAGCTACAAATCTATGGTCATCAATGATTTACACTTCTTCAATTGACTTTTCAAAAATTCCGGAATCCTACATATCTCATATCCAAGAAGATTCAATTACAACAATTAACACAGAATCAACTAGTTTAAAACCACAAATACATAAGGAGTATAGATTGGCTAATTCAAATGCCACTTATCAATCTATCCCTGTAGCTGCTGTTGGTGGAACTTTTGATCATTTACACGATGGACATAAAATCCTGCTTATTGTGTCTGCATTTCTTAGTGGTAAAACACTAATTATTGGTGTGACGGGTCCAGAATTACTTAAAAATAAAAAATATGTTGAATATATGGAATCGTATGAAACAAGAGTTGCAAATGTTCAGAAATTTTTAAGTGCAGTAAGACCATCACTAATTCCAGATATGTATGAAATCAACGACGTATGTGGCCCAACTGCCCAAATCCAAGATATAAACGCATTAATAGTCAGTTTAGAATCCTGTAAAGGTGCTGACTACGTAAATAATGTTAGATCTGAACTTGGTTGGAAAAAACTTGATGTATATACAATTGGTGTTTTAGGAAGTGCTGATTCTGAAACTTTTAAGAACAAAATGAGTAGTACGGACTATAGAAAAGCTGAATATTTAAAAAATCATCTAAATAAAACTATGTAGCTAATAAATATAATAATTCGTTTGAATAAAATTGAATACAAAAAAGAAACAATACACAAAAAAAAAAAAAACAAGCCTTTAAATTATCCAGCAAAAAATGATGAATCTCCCCTGCATGTCTCTGCCTTTTCCAACTCTTTCAATTCTTGATCATAATTGATGAATGTTGTGAAGCACGTCTTGACTTTCTGTCGGGATGATCAACCACAATAGCAACATTTCTTGAGCATTCGCTGAAAAGCTCGACATTAGCATGAGTAACTGGATCTATATAATCAATTGGATTTGAAAAATTGGTTAATCCAATACGTGCAACTTTGAATTCTTTTTCTGAAAGTCCCAGTAGTTTTCGGAGCCTTTCAAGAGTCTCAGGAATGAGTTCACCTTTAATAATGTCAAAAATAAACGGTAATCCATGTCTATTTTCAAGAGCTGCGTAACATTGTAATCCAGACACAATAAACGCATCTTTATTTTTGGAAGTATATATTTCTTTAAATTGCGGAAACATTCCTATAATCAAAAATCCACCATTATCAAGGGTGTCATCGAGTGAAAGTATTTTTTTAATTTTATGATGATGATCTGGAATCCAACAAAAAACATCATCCCTAATATCACCTTGTATATCTAATTTCGATTGTAATTTATTAGTTATTTGATCGATAGTACTTGAACGTGGTAAATAAAAATCATGTCTTTCCTCTTTACAAATACCATTGGTAACCCAATAAATATGATATAGCTCCATTCCTTCAAACTGTTGCAATGGGATATTTAAAACTTCAAAATACAAAATGATAGTTGATTGTTTTGATATATTGCATAATGCAGATTTAAAATCGTAATCCGACTTTAAGTCCACTTTATTACCATTTGAAATAAAGGATAATTTAATATATTCTGGAGAAACATTAATTTCTTTACCGATGACAGTGGCAATATCCAAATATGAACTATAATATGATAACCAAACATCAATTATTTTATCATAATTAGCAGCTTTTTCATTGGTATCAATGAAGACGTAATCTTCTTCATCTTCATCAACACGTTTCAGCTGTAAAAATTGGAAATGAACTCTGCTTTCTAAGAAAATATAACGATCCTCCAAATTTTGATATTGTAATTCTTTATTAATTTTTGAATTTTCAATACCAAAGCAAATAATGTCACCATTACCTATTTCATTTTTATAAAATGATGTATCTGGTTTCACCTCTAACCTTTTCATTGAATTATATTCTTCATAAAATGACAAAGATTCTTCATCTGTAAATTTTAATAATGGTTGTAAAATTTCACTTAAAAATTCAGTAGTAGCTGAGTTTGGAACAATTATATGGGATAATCCAGTTATTTGTTGATTCTCATCAGAAAAATACTTTATAAATAACAAAATATTTGGGGTTCCAATGATAGGTTCTAATGTCGCATCTATCTTAGATTCGGCCAAGTGGATTAATTTTTGAAAGTCCTGGTCAAAATTTCCAGTAGGTATAATTTCATTTGAATGATTGGCCAAATATTTCAAATCTTTTGATGCATCTTCAAGATACAAAGACAGTACAATTGGTTTATCCATACCATTATATTTTCTTCTTGACACTCCATTTTCAAGAATCGAAGCAATATCACCTATTGTAGCTTCTTCAATATTTTCAACAAAGGAATCTATTGGGCGATCAGGTCTAAAAGTATCATTAGTTCTTTTAACAATATTCCAAAGTCTTAATTTATCAATGTTTGAAGCATTGATGTCTAACAGTTCAGATAACCCTTCATAAATTGAACTCCATAAATCTGTCTTCGATAATCTGAACCTAATCGGAAGTGAATTCTCGGCAAAAAGTTCTTCGTTAAAGTTTTTAGAATCTTCATCTGGTCCAATATCGAATCCTTCATAATTGTTAAAAGTTTTATCATTATATATTTTAAAATTAACAAATAAATGCATTTCTTCTTTTTCTTTTTTTATTATCATTTCTTGTTGATTTTCATATTCAATCTGTTTTGGAATATGCTCAGGAATATCTGATTCTTCAACTTTTGCTAAAACATCAGGAATTTTAGATTCTCTAATATAGACTAACATGTAGGCAGAAGTATGATGTTTTATAATATAATTTTGATATTCGTCCCTAGACATTTGTCTATTTATATTCACTGGAGGACCACAACCAAAACCTTCTTCAAAAACACTTTCGAGAGTAACACGCGTGACACGATCATCATCAAATTTAAACCATTTATCTTCATGAGTTGGTTTAATCATTGCATAATAATGACCAACAGAAACATCACCTTGATGAACTAAAACTCCATGTAATTTATAATTCCAATCACCATTAAAAGTTTCTGAATTTTTAGAAATATAAGGTTTCAAATCAATTTCACTAAAAAATTCGTACCTATCATGAATTTTGACCATATTATCAGTTTCAAAATCATACTCATATCTTTTCAATTGAATATGTAAAACGTCTGGAAAATTTTCAAATATAACACCTTTTTCAGCATCTTGCAAACCAAAACCGGAAGCATCGTATTTATTATCTCCATCCATAAGTTCTAATTCTACATAATTTTCAAAAGATTCTTGAATATTTTTTAAACCCTTAACATTCAATTGAATGTCCCAGAAATCTTCAGTTCTACTACTTTCATAATCAACATTTATACATCTAATAAAACTGCTCATTTTACCAACAAAAATATTATTTAAACAACCATCAATCTCAGTCCCTTTCATTTTATTTTCCAAACGATCCATCAGAATACGATTCAGTTCTTGAACATCATGTTGAGTGAAAGCATCTGCTGTTGTCCAACCAAAAGAATGAGTCAATTCTAATGAATTAATAGCACTATCTGAAGTCTGTAATTTGTAAAAAATTCTTTGTAAAGCTAAAGAAACAGATTTCGATTGCTTCTTATATTCTTCATAAGAATCATAATCTAAACTAATTTCATCTTCTGTTGGAATTTGATAAACTTTTTTCCTAAATGATTTAGTAAAAAAATAAGATTGCAATAATGAATTAAGGTAACATGTAGCACCTTGATTTTCAATACCCACGTATCCAGTATATTTTTTTGAATCATAGTCTCTAAAATCAGAATATAAAACATTGGTATAATCATCAATAACTCTTAAATAGACGGTTATATTAACTTGGTTGGTTTTAAAAAATTTATTATCTAATGCAGATCTTGAATCTAAAAACTGCACAAACCCCCAATCGGTTACTCTTTGATTGAATCTAAACCTTGTATTGTTATTTTTATGATAGTTTGGATTTTCTGGATCCCAAGCATCAAAAGTAAATTGTACAGGGAAGGACCAAACTTCAGGTTCTTCATCATCTCCTTCAGGTTGCTTTTCATTAATTGGATGACCTTCAAGATAAACTGAAAAGAAAAAATGAGTTCTCTTTTGACACACTAAAATTAAATTAAAAACATAATTACCAACTTGAAATTTTGGACCTTTAAATCTTTCTTTTTCAATTAACATATCTGATAAATTTCTAATTTTAAATGTATGATAACCAGTAATTGAATCTAAACCAATTGGTGCATCTTCTAACATTTCCTTTAAATTAGCATCAAAATCAACCTCAGGAGGCTTTTTCCAATCTATTTGATCAGTATCTATATTAGCAGCTAATTCTTCTTCATTTGAATCTACAACCAATGGTCCAGAACTGGAATTGTCAGTAATATCACCTGGATCATTAGGATCATTATTACCAACAGTAATATTATTGTTTATATTCTCAGAGAATAAATCATCGTTATTTTCCTTCTCCAAAACTTGGTCCACCTCTTCAACATCCTGCATATCTTTTAGTGAATCAATGCTTCTATCCATGATTACCTTTATCGTTATTTGATGCAATTGATTAAAAATTCTTGTATTTTAGACCATTCCTGATCAATTAGATCTAAATTAATACAATCTCTTTAATAAATTAAAAAGTTATCGCCTTCGCTTTTCATTAATAAACATGCGTCGATCGACGCCATCATGAATCATGAATCATGAATTTAGACTTTAGACGAAATACCTGTAATTAATCAATATTCATAATAAAATAAGACACTATACATTATAGAATAAAAAAGGAAATATATCAATATACTAATTGAACTAAAAAGAAGTCTAACAATCCTCCTCTTTCTCTGAATAATCAATATCATAATCTTCTTTTTCAGAAAATTCACCACATTCAATATCGTTTTCATCACACATTTTCTTGTTTTTATCACTTAACAAATGTTTAAAACTTTTTTGTTCTTTACGACTGTTCCAATTAAGAACACGACTAACAGTTTCAAAATATTGTCCATGATCGCTCTTCACAGTTGGGAATGGGAACCTTGATGCGCAGATAGTTACATAATCCCCAACATCTAATTTAACTCTTGTTCGTCCATCAAATGCTGCCCATGCTGTTGATCGACTTCTTAATGGGACTTTAACTTTTAATTTTATAGTATCTGGAACCATTATTGGACGAAATGATAATGTATGTGGACAAATAGGTGTAATACAAATACAACTAACTTCTGGATGAACTAAACTTCCACCAGCTGACAAATTATAAGCTGTAGATCCTGTAGGTGTAGCAATAATTAAACCATCAGCTTGTGCTATTGTTAATAAAGTATCATCACCATATAATTCAAGCATTGTAACATATGGAGAAGGACCTCTATCAACAGTCAGTTCATTTAAAACTTGTTGTTCACATACAATTTCACCATTTGCTTTATGAACACAACATGAAAATCTCATACGTAAATCAGTTTTAACACCATGAGTTATAACACCAGTAATAATTTCACGAAAATGTTCATATTCAAAACAAGTTAAAAATCCTAATGAACCAAGTGAAAATGAAATAATTGGTGGAACTGCACTTTGAAATAATGTTGATGCATGTAAAACTGTACCATCACCACCTAAAGTAATAACAAAATCAAAAGGAACCTGTCCTTCTTTAATTAAAGTTTTATTCCAAAATCTTAATCTTGATTTACTATTTTCAATTTCATTTACTATACCAGTAGCATCAAATCTATGTGAATTTCTTAATTGTTTATCAACATAAACATTTAAAGTTGGATATGATGTAAGTAACCATTCAGTCATTTCCTTTGTTAAATAAACTAATGAATTATCTCTTGCTTTAGTAACAATTAATACAGATCCTAAATTTAAATGAATTGTTGCCCTGTTTAACCTTTTAGCTAATGCACGTACACTATGTGCTGTTTTAGCTAATTCCATATGAGATCGCACAGATTTTAAACCTTTTGTATCTGTTAAAGTATTAAATAAAGTTGAGTCATTTTCAGCATCTTTAACACTACATTCTAATTCTTCACGTACTCTATGACTGAAACCTCCAAAATTGGTCCTATTAATAGTAGGACTGGCAGATATAACTGGTGTAATAGAAGTACTTGATGAAGAATTTGATGAGCCGATAATTAAATTTTGTATATTACTATTGTAAGTTTCCTTCGTCAGTGCTTCGTGTAGAATTGGTTCCTTCTGATTAGTGGAAGATGAACGACGAAAAGTGTTTTGGTCTAAGGTTTGTTCTGACATTAATTGCGATTGTAAATTGGTTATATCTGTAATTGATAATTTAAAAGGAAATAACCAGCTAATAGTAAGTATATACAGTATATACAATATATAATATATAATCTTTTTTGTCAACTAAAATATTTCCCCAGAAAATTTCACTTTTTACTCGCCCTGTAGAAAATTGACCTTAATTGAATTTTGAACAAACCATAATGAAAATTCAATGATAACGGTATGATTACTGTATTTAATTATATAATAGACTTAATTATTATTTAATATGATTATTTTAAAAAATGTAGAAAAATATTAATCAATATTCTTTGGTTACACGACAAGTCCAGTTGTTTTTGTCTAAGAGAGGCAATGAGGCACCAAGACACCAACCTAATTCATTACCACCAATTGTCTTAGCAGTTTTAAGATCTCTAGAAAGTGGAATATCATAACCAGCATGTAATAACGAAATCATAAAATTAATATCAAGACACCATAATGGTTCATCTTCTAATTCTTTAATATGTGCAGCTTGAGTAAAATATTGATCCCATAAATGAGAACCTGCACATACAGATTGCATAATATCTGTCATTTCTTTTAATGTAAAAGCATCTGGCATACCAATTGGTTGTAATCTATCATAGAAATAAGAGAAAACATACATATCTGCAGTTATTGGAAAATGTTCATCAAATTTTGGTTGATAAATACCATTAAATGAACATGATTTAGATTCACATGCTAAATCTTTATTTAAAATAGATTCAGTTAAAAGTCTACATTGACTTGATAATGAATTTGCACTATCTTTTGAAGGTGAAACAAAATTAACAGCATATTTATCACCATTTTCCATTTCAACAACAACATTTTCAGCTGTAACACCAGGTGGAACACAAGGATTTTCAACTGTAACTCTAGCAATTGCATTTTTAACTTCTGTTGAAAGTAATGGAGTAAATTTAGATTTATTAGTTTTTAATTGTGATTTTAAAACTTCTGCATTAACTTTATTTCTTGCTTGCATTAAACCATAACCTAAATGAGAATATTGATAAAGTGTAAATTTTCTACCCCCAAATTCAATTTCATATTTATGATCACCTGGTAAAACTTTTTCACCATCTTTTGGTTCAAAAACAATTTGAGTTGAACCACCTCCAAGATCGAAAACTGCAGCTGTATCTAATCTTTTTGAAGTACCAATATTTTGTAAAAGATAATTAGTTGTAATCCAAGCATAAACACCTTCATCTGAACCATCCATAATTGAAATACCATCACCTTTGACAACAGGGAATGGATAATCTTCTTCTAAATGACGTCTAACTTCTTTTAAAATAGCTTTTGATTTAATATCACCTAATAATCTTAAACCAGCAGTTGCTTTAACGGCAACAGGTGAACAACTATGTTTATCTTTTGGAATTGTATCTAAAGCTAATTTTAATAATGGATCTAATGATTCAGCTGCACCAACAGTATCTGTATCAAAAGATGAAAGTCCAGGTTTAAGCATTTTAAATTCTTCTTTAATTAAAACTGGTGGAGCAGAAGATGTATCAAATGAATAAACATGAACTCTTGAACCTGTAGAACCTGCATCAATCATTATAACATATTCATAGTTTTTTTTTTCATCAACTGGAGCTGAACCTTTATTAATACTTTTATCATTGGAACCTTTATTTAAAGAAGAAGAAGTTTTATCATTCTTATCAGCAGCAGCAACAGCAGCACCTTTAGAATCTTTAGAACCTCCTTTATTAGAATGATTAGGTTCAATAGAATCTTTTGAATCAGCAAAACTGTCAATATCAGTTAATTTTTCAGCCTTTTCAATACTTTCTTCCTTTAATTTTAATGAAGCATCAGAACCTGAAATTTTATCAACTTTTTCAGAACCAACAATATGAGGTCCTGATTTACCCTTCTTTGCAGTAGCATCTTGTTCAATTTTAGCACCGGAAAGTAAATTTGGATCATTATTAGTTTCTGCAAAACCAGCACCATTAGCAGGTGCAACAGAATCTCCAATACCATAATCTGCTTTATAAACATTAGAAGATAAAGGAGTTGTTGGTGTTTGTGATGTTGATATGGTGATAGAAACCAGCAACACAACGAGAAGAAGAGCAGCACCGACAAGAAGTGGTTTTTGTCTACGTCCTATAGTTATCATTTTGTAGTAAGAATAATAGGATGTAAGGACAAATAAGAAGATGAAATGAAGAAGGAAAAAAAAACAATTATTTAATAAAATAAACCAACAGTTGAATAAAACAGAACAAACAAATGAATGAATGAATTTTTTAAATGAATAAAATAAGACACGAAACGAACCGAGACAAAACAGGACATCAGGCAACGTCAACGTCAACAATCAGTCAACGTCAACAATCAATAATCAACCATCATCAACCACAAAATAATTCGCGTATTTCATTATTTAACATTAAGTATCTTGGGTATTTGATATTTGATATTTATTTACTTCATTTACTAAAAATATGTCTTTTCTTATATACATATTAAGTTAATGCCTCCAAAACGCCCTAGAACAGATACTGTTGATTCGATTGATGATGCACTTAAATACAGATCTCAGTTGCTTAGTGCGATATCTGTAAATATAGCCCGTATTCAAGACATTCTTCTCACTGAACAACAAATTAGAGATTTAAATGATACAATTAATAAACAATTTAAAGAAAAATGGCGTTGGGAAAAAAGATTATTGCAATTAAATGGACCAAATTATACCAAAACTTCAACTTCAAATATAAATTCTTATAAGGATAACTCCTTCGTTGTTAATAGACATAGATATTTTGGAAGAGCTCGTGAATTACCTGATGTAGTCAAACTATTAGAAGAAGCTGCAATTGAAAGAAACAATTCTGAACTAAGGAAAGATATGAAAAAAAACATTATAAAATTCAATGACCAAAAAAATTGGCCTGATCAAATCTATATATACAAAAAAAATCAAGCACTTGAATTTATTGATGCTATAAAATCTAATAATTATTCAAATGTTACAAATCATAGAAACGAAAATTTTAATTTTAAACATATAAATTTTATCCCACAAAAATTGTCATCTAATATTACAAAACAAGATTTGAAGCAAAAATTGCTAAAACATAAAAAGGATTTATTAAAAGAAAGAATATTAAATAAAAAAAAATTATAATTATTATTATTAATTATTATTATTAATTATTATTATTATTATATACCCCATATAAACTTTTATTCTATAAACATTTAATCAATAATTATTTAAATTAATAAATTGATACCTTTCATTAATATTTCTTTGAAATTACTTGTATAATTTTTTTCATCTTCCCAAATAACTCTATCAATTTCCCTTCTACCAGAATCCAAATCAATTTGATCTAATCTTGGCATCTTTGATCTACGAAATATTTTATAACCTAAATAACACCCAATAAATAAAAATAATGATCCATAACTTGAAATGAAAAATAATGGTGACCATTCATCTTTTAAGAAAACAACAAATCCTGATGATAAAACTAAAAACATTCCTAAAATTAATCCTAAATATGCTAAATATGGTTGAAATGATGATCTATATGGATAATCATTATCATTTCTATTAATTATATCAGGCCTTAATTTTAATGCATGATAAAATCTAATAAATGATAAACACATTCCTGACCAAACTAATAAACCTGCAGTTGCACATACACTAACCATTCTTTCAAATATTAATGCAGTATTATTTTGAACTGAAAGATAACTTAATAATCCAAATGATGCAGTAAATAAAACACTCATATATGGAACTCCCCTTTTAGTACATAATGAAAAACAACTTGGAGCTTTATTTTGAATTGACATAAAATATAATGTTCTTGAACTTGCATATAATTGAGATGATGCTGCAGTTAATGCAAAATATAATAAAAATGCATTAACTGCACTTGCAAATGCACATAATCCTGCACTTTGAATTGCAATAACCCATGGACTTTGATTACCATTTGAAAATCCTGCCCATACAATTAATTCACTTTCACAATAATTACCACCAATTATTTCAATAACTTGATTTTGTTGTTCAATAATTGATGGTGTAATTATTTCTTTTTCATTTGAAAAATATCTTAATAATCTTGGATCTCCACTATAAATATTTAAACCAACAAGGAATATTGCAACTAAATAAAAAATAACAATTCTAAAATAAATATTTTTAGTTGCACTTGGAATTGCTTGTCTAGGATTTCTTGATTCACTACCTGCAATAATAACAATTTCTGTACCAACATATGCATAACTTGCAACAACAGATGCAATTATAATTTGTAAAAATCTACCTTTATTACCACCAATTCCATTTAAAGATCCTAATCCAACATCATTAACATCAAATGTTGGTCTAAATGGTCCAAATGTTATACTTTCTGTAATATTTGATAAATTTGAATTCCAATATTTAAATCCAATATTTTCATGTAATGGACCAGATCCACCTTTATTAAGTACAATCATATAAATTAATAATCCTAATAATATTAATAATTTAATAATTGTTGAATAATATTCAAATTCTCCATAAACTCTAATATCAAATAAATTAATTAATAAAGTAAATGAGAAAAATAATGTAATCCAACCTGCAGTATTTGACCCTGGTATATCTAAATTTTTATAAAATGAAAGCATAATTGCACCTGCTGTAATTTCTGTTGGTAAACTAATCATATAAGTTATCCAATAAACAACACCTAATGAAAATCCAAATGCATCATCAACAAATCTTGATGCAATACCTGAAACACCTCCACATAATGGAATTAATGTCATAATTTCACAAAATGATAACATGGTTGCAATAACTACAAATCCAGCAATTATAAAACCTAATAAACATCCTAATGGACCTGCAATTGTAAACGCTTTACCTGAAGATAATAATAATCCAACACCTAAAGTACCACCAAGTGCAATTTGATGTAAATGTCTAACATTTAATTTTCTTTGAATTTGATATTTATTTGCCCTTTGAATTCGTATAATTCTTTTTAAATTAAAATAATTCAAAAATTTTAAAAAAATATTTGTTGATTCTGGATGTGTTGATTCTTCTGGATCTTTATCTAAATATTGATCAATTTTATGAAAATTATAATCCACTTTTTCTTGACCTGAAACGACAATATCTATATCATCAGAAAATCTACCATTATTATTTATTTCAAAATCTTCAGTAAATAATTTCCTATTATTATTTCTTCGAAAAGGTTGTTCATCAATTGGTAAATCTTCTAATTTAATATCATCATCTATAGGAATGGAACTAAAAGTAGATATATAATCTTCATAATCTTTTTTTTCTTTATTATTAATATTAGAATTATTATTCATAGGAGAATGGAAAGTTTTTAGCATATTATTAAAAACATTCTTTTTTTTATTATGTTTAAAATGTTTATCATTTTCAGCTTCCTTCCAATGTTTTAAATTGTTAGAAGGTGCAAATAAATAATTCAATTCATCTTCATCTAAAGTTGTTAATACATTGTTTTGATTACTTGATGATGACTTTCCTAAATTCTTTCCTTTAATTTTAGCTAGTTTGTCCAATTTACTTTTCAAATTTTCCTCTCGGAGAAGTAACTTATTATATTTATCAAAATCTGTTATTTCTAAATTTTGATTATCAACTTGTTTTCCCTTATTATTATGGCTTTTGGTATTGTATTTATTATATAGTTTGTTGAAAAAAATTTTATCATTGTGTAAGTCATCATCTAATGATTCGTTATCAAGTATTCGATGTAGAACCGAACTACGTATATCATCATCTATACTGTTTTTATTATCAATTTCATCATAATTAGGGGGTATATCTGTATATTCTATCGAATCTGTTCGAGTATTATTTATTGGATTCCAATCATCTTCTGCATAATCTTCTCTATTATTTTTATTTTTATTCTTATTCTTCTTATCTTTATTCTTTTGCATAGCGGGAAACAGAGATTTTGAATCACTGCTGTCTGCTTGGGAATCCAAGGATACCCTACCCAGTACCGTCTTAGAGATATCACCCTTTTCAAACAAGCTAGCTCCTTCACCATCCATGACGTTGTATTCTACTTATTAAATAATAGTATAATTTTAAAAAATTTCATTGCTAATAGCAGTAGTTAATACTATCATTAATCATATTAATTAATCTATCTATCTATGTTATTCGCTCAACACTCAACACTCAACACTCGGTTTCTCGGTCCTTTTTTCTTCTTCGTTTATTTATTTTCCATTTTTGACCTTAACGTGTTCTTTTATGTTTTTTTCACTTCCCCAATCAATCCTTTGCATAACTTATTGATCATCAATGTCTACACCACCAGCAGCACAACAACAACAAACCCAAGAACAGAGAGTGCCAGTGGCAACTGAAAAAAGTCCTGTTGCCATTGCTGTTGCTACTGCAATTAGACATAATAAACTTTTAAAACAGAGACAGGGTATATTATCAACTACGAAAAGTAAAACTGAATTTTTCAGATTTAAACGTTTTGTTAGAGCAATTCAAAGTGATGATTTTAAACAAAAACAATCAAAGAATTCAAATGTTATTCCTGTTATTCCTGATGATGTTAATTCAATTAATCAAATATTTATCCTTTTGATTCAAAATCAATTAGTTGTCCCTGTTAATAAATTGAAAACACAAGATGCTAAAAAGCAAGGTTATAAAGTTGATAAAACTACACCTGCAATAGAATTATATAATAAAGCGGTTTTACAACCAGATGTATATTATGCATGGAATTTTAATCCACCAAATCCATATATGTGGATTTATTCCATTTTAACAATTATTGCAATTTTTACAATTATTTTATTCCCATTATGGCCATTATGGATGAGAAAAGGTGTTTGGTATTTAAGTACTGGTTTATTAGGTTTTATTGGTTTATTCTTTATTATTGCTATTATTAGATTAATTATTTATTTAATAACTTTAGCTACAATGTCAAATCAATTTTGGTTATTCCCTAATTTATTTGCTGATTGTGGTGTCATTGAAAGTTTTAAACCACTTTACATGTGGGAAGACGGTTCTAAGAATAGTAGTAATAATAATAAAAATAATAAAAATAAAAAGAAAGTTAGAAAAGGTAAAAAAATGCTTGAAACAACAACAAGTAATGCAGATACAGCAACCAAAAATGTAAATACATCAAAAACAACAACAACACCAACAACAAATTCAACTACTTCTGTTAAACCATCTGAAACTGCATCTAAGAAACGTATAGTTACGATTGAAAATGTTGAAGAATGAATTTCTAGTATTTAGATATAAAAAAAAAACACAATTACATAGTAAAATTATATAATTTCTAAAATATAAAATATTAATTAGTTTTAAATTAAGAAGAAGATGCATAAACTTGCTTTGGGAATGGGTAAGATGGACCAATTTCTTGAATTGAAAGTTTTGCTAACCAATGACCCATATCAATAGAATCAGCTAATGATTTACCTTGAACCAAACCTGCAGTAAAACCAGCGGCAAATGCATCACCTGCACCATTAGTATCAGCAATTTTGGATCCTTCTAATGGATGAACATCAAATTTATTAATATTAAATTCTTTAGTCTTTGAATCATAAGCAACAGTTAAAGTTGCATCAGTACCTTGAGTGAAAATAACAGTTCTTGGCTTTTCAGTATTAATTTTTGGTAATTCTGCAACTTTCTTTGCAATTTCAATTAAATCAGTAGTATTTAAATTATGAGATTCTGCATAAGCAGCTGCTTCAGATTCATTACAGATAATATAATCTGCATATGGAATACATTTATCTAATGGATCTTTAAAAAATTGAGGAATGAAAGGTGCAGAAAAATTCATAATAAAATCTTTATTAGTTTTTGCAGCATGTTGACCTAATAATTCAATTGCTTCAGGAGAGACAGTTAAATGGAAACCACCAATATAGAAAACTTTACCATTTTCAACATGAGACCAATTTTCTGGTTTTTCTAAATGAGTTGGTTTAAAATGATTTGCAGCTGCTAAATCAGTTACTAATGATCTATTAACACCATTAATTAATGCAGCACATTTACCAGTTGCAATATCATCTTGAATCATATAAGAAGTTGTTAAACCAACAGATTTATTAGCTTCAATTAATTTATCAGCGTAAACATCTTTACCAACAGAACCGAAATAAATAACAGAATTTTTAGGTAAAATATATTGTGCACCTCTTGCAGTATTTTGAGCAGCACCACCTGCAACAAGTTTAACATCATTCATTGATAAAACTTCTTCAAATATTGGCATATGTTTTTCTTCTACAAGGATAGCATCATTTTCCTTTAAATCATATTTATCTAAATATGATTTTTCAACGTCGACTTGTAAATCAAGTAATGGATTTCCTAAACAGACTAAATCGTAAACCATGATGTTTATTTTTTCCTTTTTTTTTTATTCTTCCTGGATTGTTAAATCTAGTCAGTATATAAAGGAATATGAGAATTAAAAGAAAAGAAATAAAATAAATAAACAAAGAAGAAATAGAAAAAAAGAAGTGAAAATGGAAAATTGGAAAGTGAAAATGAAAATGAAAATGAAAATCGAAAAATGAGAAAATCCGCTGATTGATTTGCATGTGAAGAAGTGAAGATTTTACTTATGTAGTGTAGTGTAATGTACCGTACCTTATTGCTTTTTAAAATTACGTCGTATATAATAGTATGTCTATTTTAAAAGAAACTTCTAAAAGTTTGAAATCCATGCATTTGCTGACAGTTACTGCGTTCATAAACACCTAAAGCCTTTGGCATCCATTCAGAAATACTTTTGAATCGTCTTTCTGAACTTGGATGTGTACTAATCAGTTCTGGCATTTTCTGTCCAACACGTTGTTCAAATTTCATCATATTTTGCCATAATTTTGGAGCTTTCGTTGGATTAAAACATGCACGTGCCATCACCATAAGTCCAATGTAATCAGCTTCAGTTTCCATTTCTCGAGAAAATCTTGTATTAAGTATTGCATTTATTAAAATATCTCCTGGACTAGAACTACCAAAAATTGAATAAAGGAAAATATTTAATGAAATAAAAAATGGTGATAATGTTAATTTTTCACCTAAATGATCTGCTAATAAATGTCCTAATTCATGTGATAAAACTGTAGCTAATCCATCCTTATCTTCACAAATTGATAAAATTGAACGAAATATAAATACTTTACCACCTCCAATAACAAATGCATTAGGTGATGGCTGTCCCATTGCTTCATCATCAATAACATAAAATTCCCATTTTTCTAATGGAATATCTTCCTTTCCTAATGCAGTGAAAAGATTAACATAATTACCATTTTCTGGATCTACATAATTATGTGCTGCAGAAATTAATCTTACCATAATACTAGATACTTCTTTAGTTATTGGATGATTCTTAGGCAATACATATCTTCCATATTGATCCATTACTTGTTGGAAACTTGAATTAGTAAACATTCTTTCAATCCAATCAGCGGTAATCATAAGTCTATATCTGTGTGTTACTGGAGCCTGTTCAATATGTGATGCAATGAAAAGAACGACAACAGCCCCAAAACTATAAAATACTCTCTTTTCTTGTATAGACATGTTTTTAAATCGATTATAGTAATTACCGTAACCTCCATAATTATGACCTTTGTGTTGTGAACCATCAAAGTAAACATATGTTGGCTTCTGTCTAAATCCATGTCTCCATCTAAAAGATTGCATCGGTCTGATCGGTTTTAAACCAACCCCATTATAAAATCTCCCTATTTGAAATGTCTTCGTAAATCCTGTATTTAATCTTGTTCTAAACATGAAATGTTTTTCAATATAATAGGTTGTTTATAAGAAAATACTAAACCTTTCATTAGTAAAGAAAAGAAAAAAGTGATCTTCTCTAAAGAACGAAATTCTATACACTTCTTTGAATAATTAATTAACCGTATTTTTTTTCTTTTTCTTACAACTTTTACAAACTATATCGAGTTTATACTTACTAACACAAAAGCCTATTATTTATACATAGTTACATATTAGTTATAGAATTATTATCTATAAAGATAATTTACTGATTCCATCACATTTTCTCATCCCAAGATACATTTATCCTAACCCTCAAAAGGTTATTAGTATTTTACATGAATCTTTACATCTCTCAAATTCTACATTGCATTCCTATTTCTTAAGTATTATTAATTCACATTCTTTATTGCTATCAACCACAAGTTAATGAAATCTTAGAATGTCAAGAGAGGTTCATTTGTACCATCCACTTGTACTTTTATATGGTTTAGGAACATCTATAACTATTATTGGAGGATATTCTCTTTATTCACGCTATTTTAAAAGAATTCAACGTGCAATTAATATACCAACATATTATTTCCGTAAACGATGGATTTATGGAAAAGTAACATCAGTAGGTGATGGAGATAATTTTCATTTATATCATTTACCTGGTGGATTTCTTTCAGGTTGGGGTTGGTTACGTCGAGTTCCTGAAATCAATAAATTTAAAGAACTGAAAGGTGAAACAATTGCTGTTAGAATTTGTGGTGCTGATGCTCCTGAAAGGTCTCATTTTGGTAGACCCGCTCAACCATATAGTGAAGAAGCATTACAATGGTTACGACAGTATATTTTAGGACGTTGTTTATATATTAAACCATTACATTTAGATCAATATCAACGTGTTGTTGCTAAAGTTTCAGTACTTAAATGGACTGGTTTTAAAGATGTAAGTGAAGAAATGATAAAAGTTGGACTGGCTACTGTTTATGAAGCCAAAGTCGGTGCTGAATTTGATGGTAAAGAGAATATATATAGGAAACGACAATATAAAGCACAAAAAAAGAAACTGGGTATGTGGAGTATCAATAAAAAGGATTTTTTGACTCCTCGTGAATACAAAAATAAGTACAACTCATGAATGAAACATGGATATTCTTTGTATCGTCTATTTTGCTTGTATATTAAATTATGTAAATAACAACTAAAATTATGCATATATTCTTCAGATAGTATTATATTTCATGTCTCTGTTAAATTATAAAAGTTATCGTTTTAAACCTTTTTTTCATGAAAGCTTTTGTTTACGATTTAGAAATAAAAATCATAAAACATTTCATCTACGATATTGGATCATCAAAATTTTAATTTTAAACATATTTAAACCAAATAAAAAAGTAGACTAGACAACGTAAAGTGAATGGATTATAAAATGAAATTTTAAATAAAATAGATTCGGATTAACCTTTCGGATTTAAAATTTAGCATTTCACATCAATTCCTCTTCTCTTTTCAGATTCTCGTAATTCAAACATAACATTTGATGCAATAAACAAACATATAGTAGATGCAATAAAGAAAACGATACCATCAAATGTTGTTAACATATCATTTAACAATTTAAGCAGTCCATCTTTACCTAAACAAAATCCAAATAAATTAGCTAACATCATCATCCAAATATTAATAACTGCACCTAATGCACAAGCATGTCTATACCACCATTTTTCTTTATATGGTTGAATAAGTTTTGTTGCAATAATTTCAGGTAAAAGGAATAAAACGACCACCCAACCCCAAATAAGTAATTTTAATTCAATATCATGCCAAATTGCAACAAATGAGAAAACTGCCAATGATCCTAAAATCCTATACTTTGAACCCCCTAATGGAACATAAATATATCTAATGACCCATTTATTATAAGATCTATGCCATGCTCTCCAAAATTGTGTTGTTGAAAAATTATTATCCATACAACGAATCATATTTTCTGGTGGATCAATATCATCACATAATGCCCAAAATCTAAATAATCTCCATGGAATAAGTAATTTCATCCAAATTATATTTAAATTAAAAAATCCAATCATTGAAATTTGAAATGGTGTATCCCCATGCCATGCCTTAGCTTTGGAAACTGCAACAACATAAATATAATGTAATATAACTTCCATTACAAGGAAACAAAAAATAAGTCTCAATCCATAAATTAAATTTCTTTTAAATGTAATTGATGGTAATGTATGATATGTTTGATACATGAAATCATTAAATGTTATTATCGGTCCAACAATATATAATGGTGTGTAAAATAAATAAGCAAGATAATTTTTAAAAGAATATTCACTTAATAATAAAGGTGCATCTAATCTTTGTCTTTCTGTTAAATGTGAAGAATTATCAATATTTTTATTCAATTCATTGAGTAATGGACTTGACGGTTTTTCTTCACTAGTTTTAGCCTTGTCATTAATATTAACATTACTTAAAGGAATTTCATTTTTAACTTTATCAATTTTTTCATAACGTTTGATATAATCAATATTAAAACTTAACATTCTCAAAAGTGTAAAATTAAAGAAAACATCCCAACGTGCAATCAAACCTCTAAATTTATCCATGAATGCTAATTTTGACCAAATTTGTTCAAATCTAATATGTCTATATTTATCATTAATAAACAATGTTGAAATACAAAACACCCAAAGAATAATTTGTGCTAATCTTGGATTCTTGTTTAATATTCTTGGGATAAAAAATGCAATAATCACATGACATAAAATCCTAATGCAATTAAAACCATGAACAGCTATTAAAAACAAAATTCCAAATCCAAGATCAAAATTTAATCTTGAAATACCAATTTTTCTAGATGCAATTCTTAAAACTTTGTGTAAACCAATAAAACCTAATAATAAAACAAAATTATCTCTAAAAAATCTATATTGTGGATCAGAATTATCGACTTTCCTACCAAAAATCCAACCATCTGATAAAATACCCTTGTAAATATAATAATTTGGATTGGTTTCATTACTTGCCTCCATTGCAGTCTTGAATAAAATCGGCACAACCACAGCAAATGCTACTAAATATAATCCAAACTCCGTTGTAGACCATCTTGAGGGATGAGTTTCAATTTTTCTATTTCCGGGATTTATTAATCTTTGATCAAGTGCCTCGATTGATAAAAATGGACACACAGACATTGTTTTTAGTAATAAATAGCAATTCAATGTATATATATAATCAAACAAAAGAGTAACAAATAAACACTACTAATAAGTTAACTTAGTTTATTTATATCAGAAAACATGTCAGCGCGTTGAGGATTGAGGAGATACATCGTAGATCGTAGTTAGTTAGTTATTTTTTATTTTATTGTGTAGTAATTATATGTACTATTCTCTATGTATTTAAGTTTTGGAATTGTATAAATTTTCAATAAAATATTTAAATTGTTTATAAAGAAAAAACATTTATTTTGTTTGTTTGCTAATAAACTCTATTTTCACCACAAAAGACTATGGTTGACAATAAAAGTGAAGGGACAGATGTTCCTGATTTGGAGAGAAGACCAAATCCACCAGGATGGGTACAACCAAAGGCCCCATATAATCCATATGATCCAACTGATTTACGACCAGCTGAAGGTTATCCAAGTGAATTTAATTCTCCATCAGCTTTAAAGAAGAATACTGGTCAAATAGCTCGAGATTTAACAGATTATCAAAAAATTAAAATTGATATGAAGAAACTTCAATATTATCCACGTCCACCATCGGAGTTATATCCTGGAAGATATAAAGTTTTAAGAAGAGTTAATCATAAAAGTGGGTTTAATAAAGGTGCAGATTTAACAGCAAAGGTAAGTATATATAGTATTCTCATATTTGGAGTCTTTTTCTATAAATGGAATGATCATGATAATATTTTTTCGCCATTTAGAAGACTACAACTTAGAATCAAGGAGTTTATTTTAGGTGATTTATCTACAGATGATTATAATGATTTATATTATTATAATGCAGATTTACCAATACCACAAAAACCACTTCCATCTATTATGTATGAAAAGAATGTTGAAAATAAATTAGTTGGTGAAAGTGAGACCAATAACGAATTCATAAAAGATAGATTCGGTAATAAACATGTAGTTTATGCTGAACATATTAAACAAAAGGAAGATGAAAATTTGATTAAAGCATTAGACATTGCACAGAGACAATTAGAACTTAATAAACTTAATGTTGAAAAAGAACAAGTAAACAAAAAACCATTTTGGAAAGTCTGGTAATAACTAACTACAATAAATACATTCAAAGTTCATGTAAAAATACGTAAACAATATATTAGAGTTTTATAAACAAGGTATGTATTATTCTTTAAGAAGCTTAAATCAAACTATGAATGAACGAAGAAAATATTTGATCATTTAAGGCCACCTCTTTTTATGAGGAAATCCTTTGCTTCATTGACCTTAGTAGCTAAGTATGGAGATCCACCTTTATCTGGATGATTAAGTAACATAATTCTTCTATGATTGTCCTTTAACTTCTTCATGTTAATAGTAGATTCCTTTAGCTCTAAAATTTTTAATGCTTCTTTGGCATTCATTTTTGGATCAAAACCACCTTTAAGGAATTTACCAGATGAAGAACCTGAAAATTTTTTATATGCACCGGCAGCAATATAAGCAACAGTAAAACATCCTGCAAACGTTATAAAAGGATGTGCTGACATGTATTCTGAGGTTTGTTCTAAATAATAATCAACACCGGAAGTTGCTTTTTGTGGTTGTTGATAATATTGTTGTTGAGGTTGAACATAGACAGTTTGGTTCTGACCTTTATTGTCTTCACCAGGGATCGGAAGCGCAGGAATGTCTATATTTTCTACTCTAGCCATAATGATATTAAATGTTGTATAATTATCTTCTTTTGATCAGATATTTTAAGGTCTAGCACCAGTGTAATATTATATATTATATCATTTACTCTCAATCAAGTCAAAATCAACTTCAACTGGAAAATTTGAACAATTTGTAAATTAAATAGCTGGTGCACAGATGTAAGGTAGTTAATGGGCTTTTCTCCGTCAACCTTGTTTGGTTCGTTCGTACTACGGCTGGTGGCTGACGGCTCAGTGAGGGCAAACCCCACAAAATTGAGCATTGACGTTAAGGATGATTGATTCTTCATATAATACACTTTTTTTTTACTTATAACACATCTTTTCGTCGTTCATGTCTACCCTCAGAAACACACTTTTGCGTCCCATACATAACAGATCCAATCGTTTTTGGCTTTCAACTGGACTATTCACTCTTTCTACTGCATATTTCGTCCAAAATAGATTTATTCATTCTTCTTTTACAAATTCCATGTCTTTAATCGCACCTCAGGATCCAGTTCAATGGAATCATACTCCAGAAACTATCATTATTCAAACTGATAAATTAATTTCTGAAGCCAAAGCTTTAGATGATAAAATTGGATCCATTGATATTAATTTAGCTAATATTGATTCAGTTATTAAACCTTATGCTGATTTAGAAAATAAGCAAGCCGGTTTATCCAATCAATTATCATTTTACCAACATGTTTCTGCTGATAAAGCTCTTAGAGAAGCTTCTAATGAAGCAGATGCTAAATTTAGAAAATATGGTATTGAAGCAGGGTTGAGAGAAGATGTTTTCAAAGCAATTAATAAAGTTTATCTTGATAATAAAGATAATAATGAATTAGATCCTGAAACTAGAAGATTTATTGAAAAATTAAATAAACAATATGAAAGAAATGGTCTTTCTTTACCTTTAGAAACAAGAGATAAAATTAAAGCTTTAAAACAAGAATTATCAACTTTAGCATTGAAATTTTCTTCTAATTTAAGTGAAGAAACTGGTTTTAATTTATATACTAAAGAAGAATTGGATGGAGTTCCAGATGATGTTATCAATCAATTTGAACAAGTTAAACAAGATGATGGTTCAGTTTCATATAAAATGACTTTTAAATACCCTGATTTATTCCCAGTTCTTAAATATGCAAAAGATGCAAATACAAGAAAAACTGCTTTTACAGCAGATCAATCTAAATGTCCTGAAAATGCTGATATTTTAATTAAAGCTGTCAAAATTAGAGCTGAACTGGCAAAATTATTAGGTTATAATAATTTTTCTGAGTATATTCTTGAAGAAAGAATGGCTAAAAAACCAGAAACTGTTATGAATTTCTTAAATGATTTGAAAGTTAAACTAAAACCTTTAGGTGAAAAGGAATTTGATTATTTAAAATCTTTGAAAGAAAAAGAAATTGGTAAAAAGGATGATGAATATTACATTTGGGATCACAGATATTACCATACAAAAATGTTAGAAAATGATTATAATGTTGATGAAATTAAAATTGCACAATATTTTCCAATGAAAAATACTATTGAAAAAATGCTCTCTATTTATGAAACTATTTTCAATTTAAAATTCGTTGAAATTGAGAAATCAAATAAATTATATAATACTTGGCATGAAGATGTTAAGCAATTTCAAGTTTGGAAGATGGATAATAAAGATCCAATTTTTATTGGCCATTTGTACTTTGATTTACACCCAAGAACCGGTAAATATGGTCATGCTGCTAATTTTGGTTTAGTTCCAGCTTATATTGATATTGAAACAGGCAAGAAAAATTATCCATCTACTTCTCTAGTTTGTAATTTTACTAAAGATACTAAAGAAAAACCATCATTATTGAAACATGGAGAGGTTGTTACCTTTTTCCATGAATTAGGTCATGGTATTCATGATTTAATGGGTCAAACTCAATATTCAAGATTCCATGGTACTTCTGTTAGTTGGGATTTCGTTGAAATGCCATCACAACTTTTAGAATACTTCTGTTGGGATGAAGCAATGTTAACCAAATTATCAAGTCATTATGAAACTGGTGAATCCTTACCAAAGGATTTAATTAAATCTTTAATTTCATCTAAAAATGTTAATGGTGCGATGTTCAATTTAAGACAACTTCATTTTGGTTTATTTGATATGGCATTACATACTTCTGAAGATGGTAATGTTGATGTTGATAGTTTATGGAATAATATGAGGGAAGAAATTTGTTTAATTAGTAATGGTGGTATCGACTTCAAAGGTTATGGTTCATTTGGTCATTTAATGGGTGGTTATGCATCAGGTTATTATGGCTATCTATGGTCTAACGTTTTTGCGGCTGATGTTTTTTTCACTAAATTTGCAAAAGATCCATTAAATGTAACAAATGGTATGGAATATAGAAACAAAATTTTAGCCAGAGGTGGTTCTAGAGATGAAATGGATAATTTAATTGATCTATTGGGCAGAGAACCAGAATCTGATGCATTTTTAGCAGAATTGGGTTTAGCCAAATAATCAAAGTATAAATTACATACATATTTCTAAAAGTTTTTTACGTTATGAGTTGTTTTTATTTTGCATTTTTTTTTATAAAGTTTTTATATAATTAAAATTAAAAATTAAAAAAATTAATGTATTAATGTATAAATAATAAAGAAAATAAATAGCATAGGGTCTAAATGTGAGAAAGAAAGAAAGAAAGAAAAAGAACAATCATAATTCAGTTGATAATAAAAAAAGGGTATAGATTTTAGATTGAAGAAAAATTGGACCAATAATGTTGGGAGATAATTAGAAAAATGATTTAAAACCATAATCTGGAGTTGGTTTTGGTATATCATGCTTTGCGATAATGCTATGCTCTCTTTCAAATTTAATAGCTTTATCAAAATCATATCTAGTAATAGCTGCTTCAAATGGTTTATAATTCATGTATAACTTTTCGATTTGTTCTAATGTTAAGTTTTCAGTTTCTGGAACCATAAACCAAACAAAAAAGAATGCAGCAACTGTACAACCAAAGAAAACAAAACCATATGCAAATTTAATATATGAAGTAATAATTGGGGTAAAAAAAGCAATTAAGAAACCCCAAATCCAATTTGCAGCAGTTGCAAGTGCCATACCTTTAGATCTAATTCTTAATGGGTAAGTTTCTGAAACAACAACAAAAACGCCTGGAGCCCAAGTAACTGCAAACATAAAGATAAAAACACATGTGAGTGCAATCATAGTATAACCTGCTTGTTTATCAGTTGGCATATCTGGACCATTTGGATAAAGTATAGTTGTACCAATAGCTGAAAATACTACCAAACATGCAGCCATAGCTAATGAACCAAAAACTAAATTTGTCCTTCTACCAACTCTACTGATACTATAAAGTGCAACAAAGGTAGACCCAAAATTTACAGCACCTAAAATAATTGATGTAAGGAATGAATCTTGTAAACCGACAGATTTAAAAATTGATGTACCATAATAGAAAAAATAGTTATTTCCAGTTAATTGTTGGAACGATTGTAATGCAATACCAATAATAAGTCTTGTAAATAAATGTGGTTTACCTGAAATTAATTCTTTCCAAGAAGCTTCACCCGCTTCTTTTTCTTCTGTAATAGCAGCAGTAATTTCCTTCATTTCTTTTAATACAATGTAAGATTCGGGTTCTAAACCATTGACTTTGGCAATTGAATTCTTTGCTTCTTCATCTTTACCCTTTTCAATTAAAAATCTTGGAGATTCAGGTAAAAATAACATTCCTCCAATCATAAATAACGCCCAGGCAAAACATAAACCTAATGGAATTTTCCATTGTCTAGTATCAACAAAGCTATGGACAGTACCAAAAGTTGTAATGTAACCCAGTAAAATACCCAATGTAATCATTAATTGATAACAAGAAACCATAATACCTCTAATTTCAGATGGTGAAGTTTCTGCAATAAACATTGGAGATAAAACAGAAACGGTACCAACGGCAAAACCTGAAACAATTCTACCAATCATAAATTGGATCCAATGGAAAGAACTAATTTGAACTGCAATACCGACAATATAAACAAGCATTGCTATAATTAAGGCGGATTTTCTACCAAAAATATCACCGAGTTTTCCTAAAGTAATGCCACCAATTGCACAACCAAGATTAAAAATTGAAATAATTAAACCAACTCTGGTGTTAGAAAATTCATATTCTTCAATAGATGAATTAAATTCACCAAACATTTGCTTAAAGTTGGACATTTGAACAAAGCCTGAAATGGTACCTGTATCCCAACCGAAAACAAAACCACCAAAGGCAACTAATAAACATAAAACACATACAATTTTATGTTTATCAAGTAAATCAATTAAAGATGTCTTGTCATGTTTTTCATCCATTTTGGATGATTGAATGGAATTAGTTGATTTAGAACATGTATCCATTGATTTATTAGTATCAATTGTTGTAAGACCTAATTGCTTGTTAATTGGAATGCAAGTTTGTTTAGAAGATATAGAGTTTATATTTAAAAATGTATCAGGGGTATAATATTTAGACATTTTAAAATATTAAACAAACAAAAAAAAATAGCAAATCAAATGGACAATTCGATAAAGAAAATATTTTACAAAACTTGGAAAAACAGTCTATTTTTATAGAAAAACCATTGCTTTCATATTTAACTTTATTAACTTAGATATATATGTTTAGGCAGAAAAACCTTTATAAAACTATTAAAAATACATACAATTTTAATAAGAAAAAGCAGAAGATGAACAAATTAGTTACCCGATTAGGAAACAGAACATGTTAAGAATTTTGCAAAATTCCGCTTTGGGAATGTGCTGGGTTTTGTATTCCCATATCAAAGGATAATTGAATATTTTAATAGGTCATTCATTCTATTTTATAAACAGTATAAAGAGAGAAAAAAAACTAAGCTCTCAACCTGAGAAGGATATATGTTTCAGAAATGACAATGCAGACTGTTTATGTACGTAATTTGAATGAAAAAATGACATGCAATAAATTGAAAAAGGCACTTGAAAATTTATTCAATAGTTCGGGATATAAAGTATTAGACTTACATACATATAAAAACCAACGTTTGAGAGGTCAAGCGTTTGTTTCATTCGATAAAAATGTATCATTAGAAGATCTAATGGATAAATTGAATACGGAGATGTTATATGGGAAACCAATTCATTTACAAATTGCTAAATCAAATTCTGATTTCATTACGCAAAAGAATTTAAATTCAGAACAGTTTCAATTATATTTAGAGAAAGAAAAAATACAGAGATTAAAGAAACGAACGAAATTAAAAGAAGATTCTAGTTCAAATAAAAGAAAACTTGAAGATAGAACTAATGATATTAATAAAAATTTTAAACAACCATATAACAAACGTGTTAAAGAAACTCCTAATAAGATGATGATATTAACATCACTTCCAGATTCAACTGATCAACAAGTATTGATTGATATATTTAGTAAATTCACGGGATTTTTAACAGTAAATTATGTTTCTGTACGACATTTAGCATTAATTGAATTTCAAACTGAAGAAACTGCAGTAGAATGTTATCAAGAATTAGGGACGAAAATCAAAGTTAATGAAAAAACAGATTGTATTCTTGCATTTGCTAAAAAATGAAAAAAAAAAATATCTAACGTTTAGTTTATATACAAGTTTTAATAAAATATACAAAATAAATAAATGAATAAATAAATGAATAAATAAATAAAATAAAAGATTAATATCTACCACTAATAATAGTCTTAAAAGCAGTAAATAAACCTTCTTTCTTTTGACCCCCTTTATTAACATCACCTAATAATCTAGTATAATAATTTGGATTACCCTTTGGTTCAAGTAATTTAGAACTAATAGCATAATAATTACCCCATTTATTATCATGTATATTTTTCAAAGATTTATATTGTTGTTTTAAGATATCATCATTAAATAAATCATTTTGATAATTTGGCTTTTCTTCAGTTTCTGAAAAAATCATTCTTTTTAATTTAGCAGCATCTAATTTAATTAACAATTGTTTCTTTTTATCTTCAGTTTCTTGTTCTTCCTTTACAGATTTTGGAATAGGCATACCTCCTATATTACAAAATCTTTCAATTTGTGTATATTTAAATGATGCATAATGTTTAACTTTGTCAACAGGGAGTTGTTGTAAAAGAGAAACTATCTTCTTGGCAGTGGAAGCAGATGACATGGTTATACTTTGGATAAATATTTAGAATTTAGTTCAGAATCAAAGCAAATAATATATTCGAATCACCTACTTATTAAGACGGAAGAAAAACCTTTCCAATTTTTCATTTCTTTATTTTTGTTTTCATGTAATTAAGTTAAGTGTTAAGTGTTTCTCGCTTTCTTTCCATTTTGTATGTTTTATATATTTTATCCTTATCTTATTATGTTACTTAGTACCAAATTAATATTAGTTTTCTATTCAGATTTACACAATTTACAATAAACTTCCTGTTTCTAAGTTTCTAATATTACATATATTTAATCATCATTAACATTGCGTAAAATATTCAACATTTTACCTGAGTTCACAAGAGCTTCTGAAATATTTCCTAATGCCAACTGGTTAATGACATTCCGTCTCATTTCCAAACTTGTAGCAAATTTTTCTGCTAAAGATTTTATAAATTTTGGATCTATAGTTATAATCTTCTTCCAGTTATTCCATTTTACTTGTTGTTTAAGCTTGTGAAGTAATGAAGAATAATATACTAAATTTTGAATAACTAAATATCTTTTGAATGTATCTATTCTAATTTCAGGAGCCATTGCTTCGTTAGGTGCACCAATAATATCTAATAATGCTTCATTATAAGACCATATACAATCTTCTAATTGTTTTAATGTAATATGAGGATGATCAGAGTCTGGAAGTTGTGTAAAGTAAACAGATCCCCAATCACCTATCTTTAAATACATATTTTCATTTTCAGAATAAATTAATTTATTATCAACTATTTTTGTTTTAATTTCTTCACCACCTTGAATATATGGATAATAAACAAAATTAATATTAATTGAAGAAGAATCAGTGAATTTGTTTTTCGTGGATTGATATATATATTTAAGTAATGGTAAATCTGATAATTCAGTTGGAAATTCATTATCAATATAAGTAATAATATCATTTTCATTTTTTAAAGCAAATCCATAATTTATTATATTAATTTTCAATGTGAAATAATCTGATAATGTTTCAAATAATGGTATTGTAAATTGTTCAATTGCTTCTTTCATATCTAAATCATAAATATTTGCTGCAATGATATAAACATTTATATTAACTTCTAAGGGTTCATTATCATCTCTTTTAACTAATTGTTTAATAATATCACTTTCAATAAAATCATGATGTAATAAAAAAAAATCATCATCATCATCATTATTTTCATTTCCAAGTCTATAAAAACTATCAGGTGTATATTTATTAATTTCTTTTGAATAACAATGATCAATTAATAATTGTGTTAAAAAAAATGGTATATCATTTGCATCTATACCTTCTAAATTAAAATAAAGCTCACCATAATTTCTTGCACCATCAACTTGAATTGCATTAACATCACTTAATTGACCATAAATGAACATAACATCTTTTGAATATAATCCTCTATTATAACTATCTTTATTACCAGGTATTAAATCAATTGTATAATTTAATAATAAATAAAATTCATGTCTCATACGTGCATTTATTTGAATATCTACAGTTTCACCAATATCAGGGAATTTAAATTCAGAATCAAAATAAACTGGAACATGAATACTTACATCTTGAATAGGATTTTTAACATAATAATCAATTATATCTGATGGAATATATTTGTAAATATTATATAAATTTGAAGGAATTGTAATCAGTAAATTAAAGTTTGATCCAATTATTGCAAGTATTATGATAAATATTGAAATAATTGGAATTGTGGGTGTATCCCATTTCTTATTTGAATTTGTGTTTTTTAAATCCGTAACATCTTTACACATTTTTTATATAAAAGATGATATACCTATTTATATGAAAAACTAAAAGCAAAAACTAAAAACGAATAAAAAACAATAAAACAATAAAACAATAAATCAGCTCAGATTAGTTACATGTTACATGCCATGTACCATGCACCAAATTTCTTTGTTTTCTTAGTTTCTTAGTTTCTTAGCGTGTAATTTTTCTTAGATTTTTCATGTGCATGGAATGGATGAAAGCATGGAATAAACTAATATTTTTTTTTTTTTGTTTTTTGAATTGATTTTTTTCGGTATTATTTGATTGATATTTTTTATTATTATAGTTATATATAGATATATAGATATATAATGTCGGGGAAACATCAACCTACAGCAGAAGAAATTCAACAAGAGACAATTAAATTTCATTCTCGTGAAACACCAATATTAAAAGAATCAGAATTTGTTCATGATGTATATAATGAAATTGCACAACATTTCTCACAAACAAGGTATAAACCATGGCCAATAGTTGCAAATTTTCTTGAATCAAGGAATAAAAATTCAATTGGTGTAGATATTGGATGTGGTAATGGTAAATATTTAAATCATAATTCAAATTTATTTATAATTGGATCTGATTTTTCAACTGGTTTAATAAATCAAGCAAAAAATTTACATAATAATGAATTTTGTAATGATTTAATAGTTGCAGATGGATTAAATTTACCACATAATTCAAATATTTTTGAATTTGCAATTTCAATTGCTGTTATTCATCATTTTGCAAATGAAATTAGAAGAATTGATGCAATTAAAGAAATTTTAAGAGTTTTAAAAAAAGGTGGTCAAGCACTTATATATTGTTGGGCTTTAGAACAAGAAAAATCAAGAAGAGGTTATCATGAAGGTATGGAACAGGATGTTTTAGTGCCGTGGGTATTGACTAAGAAAGTAAAAAAAGATGAAAAAGAAAAAGAAAAAGATTTAAATAATCATAATGATAATGATAATGATAATGATAATGATGAAAAACCACCTGTTAAAATGAGATTTTATCATTTATATAAAAAGGGTGAATTAGTTGATAATTGTAAAAGTGCAGGTGGTAAAATAATTAAAGATGGATATGAAAGAGATAATTGGTGGGTTATTGTTGAAAAAGTATAATAATAAAATATTTATTAATTTAATTTTTATATAAACTATATATGTATATATATATATATATACTGATAAACTATAAAATAAAGAAGAAAAAAAAATAATATATATATTAATTTTAATTATTTGTTGAATTTGAATTATAATTTAACATTGCATTACGTCTTTCAATCCTACCCTTTTTCATTAAACTTTTCAAAGCAACACTATCTAATGGATCTAATAATTCAAAAGAACATAATAATTCTTCACTAACTCCCATAACTGCACCCCAATTATCGAATTCACCGCAATAATTTGGAGCTGAAAAAACTGTAACTAAAGAACGATCATTAAAAAATTCATAACCATCTTCAACGACCATATGAGCTCTAACAACTAAATCAAATTGAAATTTATTTAAAAAATTATTAATTGCAATTTTATTAAAACAATAAGAAACTCCACGTTCATTATCTTCCCATTGATTTGGAGAATCTGCAGGATCTGACCATAATAAATCATTTAATAAACCAAAATCTGGTACATCAGTCGGTCTTCTAATATTTCTAATTTCATCCATTGAATTTAAAACAGGTGATAAACCACCATGAACACAAAAAATTTTTGATGCAACAATTGCAGCAATTGGTAAAGTATTAAAAGTATCAACGAATAATTTCCAAGTTTTCAAATTTGTCCTTCTTTTACATTCATCATAAAAACCATATTGTCTTGTAATTTGAGCACATTCATGATTACCTCTAAGTAAAAAGAAATTTTCAGGGAATTTAATTTTATAACATAATAAAAGTAAAATTGTTTCTAAAGATTGTTTACCTCTATCAACATAATCACCTAAAAATAAATAATTTGAAGCAGGTGGGAAACCACATTTTGAGAAAATTCTAATTAAATCAATATATTGACCATGAACATCACCAACAATTTTAACAGGTGCACTTAATTCTAATAATGAAGGTTGAGAAAGGAAAATTTCTCTTGCAACTGAACAAATTAATGAAATTTCTGAATTTTTTAAACAAACAGATTTTGTCCTTTTACCTGAATAACCTGCATCTAAAAGTCTTTGAATTAAATCTTCAATATTTAAATCATATTTTCTTCTATAATCATAAATATTTGAATTTGAATTTGAATGATCGATTTGATGATCTATTTGATCTGATGATAATTTATTAACATTTTCTAATTGATCATAATGTCGTTGTTGTTGTAATTGTTGGTGTTGTAGTTGTTGTTGGAATTGTTGCTGTTGTTGTTGTAGCTGTAGTTGTTGTTGTTGCTCTTGTTGAATTTGATTATTTTGTTCATTTTCATTAATCAATTGATCATTTTTTTGTTGTATTTGGGTATCAGTATTGGTATTATTATTATTAGTATTATTAATATTATTAATTAATGAATTTGAAGAAGCAATAACAATATCATCTGTATTTATTTTTGGATTTTGATAGTTATTACTATTATTATTATTATTATTATTATCATTTAAAATATTTATATTATTATCATCATCATTTAAATTATTATTATTATTATTATTTATATAATTAATTGAATCATCAGTTTTAGTTTTATTTGAAATTATTGAAGAATGAGAATTTGAATTTGAATTTGAATTTGATCTTAAATGATAATTTGATTGATTTGGAGAATTTGGAGTTAAATTTGAAAATACAGAATTTGAATTATTTGAAGTTGATAAATTTGAATTTAAATTTAAATTTGAAGATGAATTTATAATTAAATTTAAATTTGGATCAGATGATGATGCAGATGATAAAGTTTTTTCTAAATTTAAATCATTAAAAGCATCAATTGGTATACCATGAGTTTGAGAATTTCTACTATTTCTACTATTTTTACTATTTCTACTAGTTGAAGAATTAACTGTATTTGTTGAATTTCTCCTTGACATGTTATTAAAATTATTATTATTATTATTATTATTATTATTTTCTGTATTACTATATTGACGTTCAATATTTTCCATATGTTGAATTGAATTATCATTAATTGAAGTTGTTGAATTCATTCTTAAAATTGGAGATTTTGGTTTTAATATTGCCATTGAAGGAGGTAATTTTAAATTATCAGGATTATCATTATTATTAATAGATAAATAAATTTGAGGACTATGTATTGCTGAAGGATGTAGTAGTTGTTGTTGTTGTTGTTGTTGTTGTTGTTGTTGTTGTTGTGATTGAGATTCTAGTATTTGATTTTGATTTTGATTTTGTTGTTCATTATGATCGAAATCTTCATCATAAATATAATCATAATGATCTGAGGGATTATTTAAATTATTTAAATTATCAAATGATTTATTTGATTTAATTGATTTATTTGATTTAAAAGAACTTCGCCTACTTAATAAACTTGAAGTTTTATTATTATTATTATTATTAGTAGTAGTAGTAGTAGTAGAGGTATTTATAATATTTTTATTATCCCTTTCAATATCATTATCTTTATCCTTATTTGATTTTTTACTTCTTATTGATCTTGAAGATTTTGTTGAATTCATTGTATCAGATCTTGAGAAGTTTGAACTTCCCTTTAATTTTGAACTTTCATTACCCATATTGATAATATAGTTAGTTAAATAAGTTCAATAAATAAATGAATAAATATAATTATATAGATATTAAAAAATAAATTGATATTATATGATTTAGAAAAGAATGCAAATAAATTTTGAAATAATAATATGATATAATGATGATATATAATGATGATATATAATGATGATAATTAATGCTTATTATAACAATTATGATAGAATGAAATAGAATAGAATAAAACTTTTTTCTTATAAATATAAATATATAAATAATATAAATAAATAAATATATATATGTATATGTATATGTATATTATTTATTATATATATATACCGAATAGTATTTAAATAATAAAGGTATAATTAAGTACTAATAAAAATAATGAAGAAAAGAAGAAATAATATAATAAACTATATCTAATAAACTATATTTAACAAACCCTTTCTCTTCTGATAGTAAAAAAATAAAATAATAAAATAATAAAATAATAAAATAATCTAAATACCGACCCGACGACGTACAGGAGCTGTATATAGTAAATCGAATACTAATACTATCATTTTTTCAATATACACGTTGTAATAAATTTGTAAAAGAGGGGGTGAGAGGAGCATTAATATTAAGGAGATATGTGTATAAAACGGATTTATTTAAATCAGGTCGATCGACCGTAGATTGAAAAAAAGAAGAAGTCATTTTTTAATTTTTTAATTTTATAATTTTATAATTTTATAATTTTATATAATAGATTATGCAGTATATATAATGTATATATAATGTATATGTATGTATATTGATTAGTCTGATTATTTATTTGATAATTTTTCATTTGATTTGATTTGATTTGATTTGATTTGATTTGATTTTAGTTTATATTATTAGTTTATTCGTTTAGTCTTTTTTATTTTATTCTTAAAAACTTAATCTTTACAATCATTTTTATTACAGTTATCAAATCACAATTATTTTGATCGTATTTCGATCGATTTTAAAATAATAATTAATAAATTAGAAAACAATCAAATAAATAAACTGAAAAGTTTTTTTTTTCTTTCTTTTTTCTTTTTTCATTTCATTTCATTTTATTTTTCATTTCATTTTTAATCGTATAAATAATCAAATATTCAAACAAATAAGAATGTGTGGTATCCTTGGTATTATTAGTTCAGATTCAAATTCAAATGTTTCATCTGAATTATTCGATGGTTTACTTTATCTTCAACATAGAGGTCAAGATGCTGCAGGTATTGTTACTTGTGGTAAAGGTGGTAGATTATATCAATGTAAAGGTAATGGTATGGCAAGAGATGTTTTCACTCAAGATAGAATGTTAAAATTAGTTGGTAATATGGGTATAGCTCATGTTAGATATCCAACTGCTGGTTCAAGTTCAAATTCTGAAGCTCAACCTTTTTATGTTAATTCCCCATATGGAATTTGTTTAAGTCATAATGGTAATTTAGTTAATGGTGAAGAATTAAAAAAATATATGGATGAAGTTGTTCATAGACATATTAATACAGATTCTGATTCTGAATTATTATTAAATTTATTCGCAGCTGAATTAGCAACTTATGATAAATCAAGAGTTAATGAAAATGATATTTTTAAAGCTTTAAATGGTTTATTTAATAAAATTAGAGGTGGTTATGCTTGTACTGCAATGTTATCAGGTTATGGTATAATAGGTTTTAGAGATCCAAATGGTATTAGACCTTTATTAATTGGTGAAAGATTAAAAGATAATAATCAAAGAGATTATATGTTAGCTTCAGAATCTGTTGTTTTAAAAACTCATGGTTATCAAGTTTATAGAGATATTTTACCAGGTGAAGCAGTTATAATTTCAAAAAATAATTTAAAACCAATTTTTAAACAAATTGTACCAATTAAATCTTATACACCTGATATTTTTGAATATGTTTATTTTGCAAGACCTGATTCTGTACTTGATGGTATATCAGTTTATAGATCAAGATTATTAATGGGTGAAAAATTAGCAAAAAATATAATTAATTATTATAATTTAAAAAATAAAAATGTTTTAAATGAAATTGATGTTGTTATACCTGTTCCTGATACTTCAAGACATTCTGCTTTACAATGTGCAATTACTTTAAATTTACCTTATAGAGAAGGTTTTATTAAAAATAGATATGTTGGTAGAACTTTTATTATGCCTGATCAAAATCAAAGACAATCATCTGTTAGAAGAAAATTAAATGCAATGGCATCTGAATTTTATGGTAAATCTGTTTTATTAGTTGATGATTCAATTGTTAGAGGTACAACTTCAAAAGAAATTGTTAATATGGCTAGAGAAGCAGGTGCAAAAAAAGTTTATTTTGCTTCATGTTCACCAGTTATTAGATTTAATCATATTTATGGAATTGATTTAGCTGATAATAAACAATTAGTTGGATTTAATAGATCAATAAATGAAATTTCAAATAAAATTGGTGCAGATCATGTATTTTATCAAAATTTACAAGATTTAATTGATTGTTGTCAACGTGATGATTTAATTAAAGATAGAGAATTAGAATTAGCTTTAACACCTGTTGTTTCAAGGGATGATACAATTAAATCTTTAATTCAAAGAGATGATGAAATTCCAAAAATTACAGGTTTTGAAGCTGGTGTTTTCACTGGTAAATATGTTACTGGTGATGAAACTAATTATATGCAACGTGCTGAAGAAGCAAGAGCTGCAAATGCTCGTGCAAAATTAGGTATTAATAATGATTTAATTGATGTTAAAGCACCTTCTGAAATTAATATATTTAATAGTGGTGATTATTAATAATTAATTAATTAATTATTTATATATATTTATATATATTACTTCTTAATTCGTTTTTATATTTAATTCAATAACTTGATCTTTATTTTCTTCAAGTATTTGCATTGCTGCTTTTGCACTTGCTTCCTTTTTACTTACTCCAATTGCAACACTTACTAATTTATCACATAAATATAATTTTGCCTCAAATTTAGAATTCCCTAATTGTTGAATAACATATTTTGGTACAATATTATATTTTGAATTATAAAATGCATAAACTTTTTCTTTTGCTGTTGATAATGGAACTTCATTATTATTATTATTATTATCATTATTATCATTATTATCATTATTATCATCATCATTATCATTATTATCATCATCTTCTAATGGTGAATTACTTGAATTTCGTTGAATTGGAGAAGTTAAATTTGATAAATTATTATTAAAATTTAATTCAATATTATCATTAAATAATTCTTTATTATTTAATTTATATTTAAATCTTTGATCTTTTGATAATTTAATTTTTATAAGATCTTTACGATCAATAAATTTTTTATACCAATAATCATGATGTGATCTTTTAATAAATTTTAAAAATGATGATTCAATTGAAGCTAATAAAGCAGCACCTGATTTTGCTAATTTTTTATTCATTGCAGTACATGAAGAAATTTCATTTTCATTTATAATTAATTTACAAATAAAAAATCCTGTACGTAAATCTGGATAATCATCAATTTGATAAATAATTTCAGAACTTGTAGTTTTACTTTGATTTATATCTTGTTGAACAGATTGAATAAAATCTTGTAATTCAAAATCATTTTTAATATCATCATTTGATGATTTGGACGATTTAGAATTTTTTCTATTATTATTATTATTATTAGTGATAATACTACAATTATCTAAATCAATATCTTTTTTTTTAGGAGATATTATAATAATTTCATCATTATCTGAAGTAAATCCTAATAATTGTTCTATCCAATTATATAATAATAGCCAATGATTTTCATTTTCTTCTAAATTAGTATTCATATTTGATAAAAATAATTTATAATAACAACCAAAATAAACAAGGAAAAGTTTATAAGGTTCAATATTAATATTAGTAAATTTATAATTAAAATCAATATTATAAGCTTTACATAAAATTGATAAAGAAGGTGGATTAATTATTGATTTAACAATATTATTTATATTTTCAACAGTTTCAAATTGATTTTTTTTAAAAATTGTAGTTTCAATAAGATATTTTAATAAAGATGCACCAATCATTGATAATCTTTCAAATTCTAAATTATTATCTAAAATATTTGGATTAAGACATGATAATGGTAAATGAGGGAAAGTTGGAAATAATGAAAATAAGAATGGTGTTTCAATATGATATATATAAGGTTCTTTCAATAATAATAATGCTGATAGTGGTGGTTGTTGTTGTTGTAGTTGTTGTTGTTGTTGATTTGGAAATTGCATAAGACTATGAAATTCCATATCATTATTATATTTTGAATATAAATTAAGTGCAAAACTAACATATGGATCATTTATATCAGCATTATTATAGTTTGAATTATTGAGTATTTCCAGGAATGCAGTTTTAAGGGACATGACGGCAGAATAAAGTCTAATATTGCCATTTCCTGTAATTGGCATTTGATTCTGAGATTGTTGATTCATTAAATTAAACATCGTATAGGTAGAATTTATATATTGATAGTTAATTGAGTTATTTGCCACTTAACAAATAGATTAGATATGAGATTTAAGAGATAAACCAAATAAATAAACTATATCTTTCATACTCACACTCACCCTCTTACAATCAGATTCACCGAGAAGGGAAAACAGAAAAATCATTTATTTTACGACATGTAAATTGCAACACACACACACACACCCTCACTCTCTCTCTCTCTTTCCCCGTTGAACAAAAATTTTTTCAGTTGAAATTTTTTTTTATTTAATTTTATTTATTTATTTGATTTATTAGATTGTAATTTAATTGATGATATAGAATTACATTATACATTGTTGTTTGTTTTCTTCATTATTGCAATTTCAATAGCATAATAATAAATAATAAATAAATATGGCTAAAAAGATAATATCAGAAGAAGTGATTATTGATTCAGATGCTGGTCTTACAACCGATTCAGAAGTTGAAAGAGATCTTGAAGAAAAAGCAGTTGAATTTATTGCACCAAAAAAATATACAAAAAAGATAGATAATAAAAAACCTAAAATATTAGAAAATCTTGGTAAAAAAGAACAAATTTGGTTAATTAAATTACCAAAAGATGTTGATATTTCTTCAATAACTAAAATTCCTATTGGTTCATCATCTTCTAATAATAATAATAATAATAGTAGTAGTGAATTTGAAATTAATGGTAAATATTATAATATAATTGAAGATGATTCAAAAACAAATTCAAAATTAGGTAAAAATGGTAATGGTAAATTTCAAATTTTTTTACCAAATGAAAAAAATAATAATACAAAATTTAATTCATCAAAAAATGATAATGAAATTAATATAACTAAATTTTTAGATATTGTTGAAAAGGTTAAAATTCCTGAAATTAATTATAATAAAGTTGTTATTCAACGTACAAATGTTGAAAAGCAAGAAAATTTACGTATGCGTCATTTTCCTACTGGTTATTATATTAAAGATTATGAAGAAGCAAAAGAACCAGTTATACCCGGTTCAAAGAATAATAATAATAAAGATATAAAACAAAAAAGAAAACATGATCATTTAAATAATGATAATGATAATGATGATGATCATCATGATGATGATGATGATGAATTAGACCATAAAAAGCATAAAAAGGAAAAGAAAGAGAAAAAAGATAAGAAAGAAAAGAAAGAAAAAAAGGATAAAAAGAAATCAAAGAAAATCCATGTATAGATAGATAATTAATTAATTAGTTAATTAATTTTATTAAAAGTAAATAATTTATATATATATATATATATATATTAATATTAATATTAATATTAATATTAATAAAAGTATCAAAATAGAAAGATATAGAATATATTAAAAAAAAAATTATTTCATTTTACTTGAATAATCTTTAAGAATACCTTTCATATGAATATTTGTAATTTTACCACGTCTTGTCTTTTTCTGTTTACGTTCTTTAACAGAAGTAATTTTTTTACTTTTCATACTTTCAGGTTCAGCATTTGTAGGTTTTAAACCATTATCTAATAATAATTTAACTAAATCATCATGATTTGGTATATCAACATTATTCCACATTTCATAAAAAATCACATCTAAAGATTTAATTTTATTATTTGAATTTGAGCTATTATTTAAATTTTGAGAATTTGATAAAGATGAAGATGATTGAAGTGATTGTGGTTGTGGTTGTGGTGGTACTTGACCAGTTAATAATTCCCAATTATGAATTGATTGTACACCATTATAAACACGAATTGGTAAATTATCAAAATTTAACCAAATATGTCTTGGAGAATTATCCTTTTTAGTTTTATGAACTATAATTTTATTTTGTTTTTCTAAATTTTCAATTGTAATTAAACAATTATTCCAACCATCTTTTAATTGTTTAACACTTAAACCTGCATAAGCTGGTTGATTTTTTAAAACATTTAAAAGATCATCACCAGTTTTAATATTATGTAATGAAAGATATTGAAATGAAGAATTTTCAGGATTATATTTAATTCTATCAACATTTGATAAACATTTAAGTAATTGATTATCAATTTTAAAACCTAATGAAGTTTCTAATTCAAAAATTGGAACTTCACGATCTTTACTTTTAATATAATCTGATGATGACATTAATTTCATTGTTAAATTACCTTGATTTGAAGCTCTTGCAGCTTGAGCTGCAGCTGATAAAACTTTAGTTTCAATAATAGATGATGATGTATTAGTTATTGTTGAAGTAATTTTATTATTATCTACATTATTATTATCTAAAGATTCAGTTATTTTAAGTTTCTTTGTTAAAAGTATATCATTATTATCATTATTATCATTATTATCTGTAGATAATAAAGAAGAATTAAGTCGTTTTGTAGAAGTAGTTGCTGTTGTTGTATTTGAAGATGAAGATAAAGATGAAGGTTGATTTATAAATCTTTTCTGTTGTGGTAAGTCAGTTGAAGATTTAAGAGATTTTTTAAAAGCCGATAATTGTGCAGAAAATAAATCTGTCATTATACTATATATAATGTTAAATATGAATAACAGATAAAAGTATAAGAAAAAGATAATAAAGATAATAAATTAATAAAAGAATATGTAGAAGTATATAGATAGATATAAAATAACCCTTTTAAAATTAAAAAAATTAAAAAACTAAAAAATAGAAAAATAGAAAAAAAGAAAAATGGAAAAAGTACAAAAGGCGAATAAATTCCCTTCCACTTTCTGTCTATTCTTGTTGTTTTAACATTTTCTTATTACAAATTGTCTTTTTCTCTTTCTTTTTCTCTTTTAATAATGACAGTATAAAGAACATACAGGGCCTCTTTTATGGCATCTTATATATGTGTCAGCGTTGTTTATGTTTTTTTTATTGTCTAAAATACCAGTTGAGATAATTACTAATCTCTAATCCAGCGTTAAAACCATCGTTTGTGCAGGTCTTCTTAATTAATTAAGGATTTGACCCATGACCTAATGATGACCTACTGACTGGAACAATTAATTAATTATATTATAATAACTTAATTACTTTTAATACATTTAGTAATTAGATTTAAACATTAATCAATTTAATCGACTCTTTCTACCTCTATCCTCTATCATATATCACTATAAAATAAAATAAGAAAATAAGAAAATGAAA
>JAJLXI010000063.1:52346-179337 GCA_030571145.1 Pichia sp. yHKS168 | reverse complement strand
ATAATTACAACAATCTCAAATAATAGCATATGTATTATGTATTATATTGCAATAATTAATTACATAAACGCTGTATTACAGAGTCCTATGATTATTTTATATTGCAATTAACGGAAAATTGTTGTAATGACTTTTATCAGATTATCCAGGACGCTGCTGAAACAGCAATTTCCTTTTCACAATATCCCAATTAGACAATTCACGGTTTTTACCCCACAATATAATAAATCTAATGAGAAAACAGATAAATCTCTTGATTCGGATTCAAAGGCTAATGAAGAAGACGATGATATGAGGAAACGATTATCCAGAATTTTGAATGATGTATCTCAACAGAATAAAGTTATTGAAGAAACAATTAGAAAAGAAAAAGAAAAGGGAAAAGAATTAGAAGAATCATTAAAATCAAAAGAATCTGAACATACTCACAAATTACAAATAAATAAACCACAACAATCAATGCCATCAGATTCTGAAGAATTATCAAAGGATAAATCAGAGGCATTTTCTTACATGGATATTTTTAATATTAAACACATCGTTGATACTGTTAAACAAAGCGAAAATGTTAAAGCTTTACAACAAGAATTAACTACTTTTTATGAAAATAGAAAGAAAAATCAACAAGAATTTAATGAATCTTTCAGTAAAAAAATGAATCACAATGTTAAAGAATTAAAAAATTCAATTAGTATTGCATCTAAAGTTGTAAATGAAATAACGGGTTATAATAAAGTTATTAAATTAAAAGATATAATTGTTGAAAATGAAGCAAAATTGAAAGAATTAAAATTAGGTATTCATCAAGCTAAAATTGAACACGAAAAAGCATTAGAATTAAGATCCTCCTCTCAAAAGGAAGTTAATGAATTATTAGAGCGTAAAAATAGTTGGAATCCTTTAGATTTAGATAGATTTACAAAAATTTATATGAATACTCATGATTTAGATAAAACTGTTAGAGAAACATCTTCAAATTTGAAAAAATTGGAAGATTCACAAGAATCAACACATGATGCACTTATTAGATCAATTATGAATAGATACCATGAAGAGCAAGTTTGGTCTGATAAAATACGACAATTTTCGACTTGGGGTACTATAATAATCATGTGTATTAATTTACTACTTGTTTTCCTTGTTCAATTTGTTTTTGAACCTTTTAAAAGATGGAGATTAGTTAATTCATTTGAAGGTAAAGTTAAAGAATTATTTCATAATAATGAAAAACTTGGTTCTGATATTCAGGAATTAAAAGAACAACTGCAGAAAATTAATAGTGATTTAAAACGAGAAGAGTTAACAACACAATTTAAAAATGATATACCGGAAATAATAGAGTCAGAACAATCAAAAGAGTTGGTCCAATCTTCAAATGAAATTGATGGTCCTATATGTTTACATGAACTTCCACCATTTAGAATTATTAAGAACGGACGTCTAGATACTGAAACTTTACAAATATATGCACAATATTACTTTAATATTTTTAAACACTGGATAATGTTAGCTGGACAATACGTTGCTCCTGTTGCTTGGACGAATACGGTGCCCTTACATACTACAGTTGGCGAATATCAGAAAACTATCATTGGAAGTATTACTGCCGGTGTTTTAACTGGTATACTTCTTGGTCATAATCTTTGATATATATTTAACAATATATTGTATATTGTATAGATGCGAACTGCCTAATATAGAAAACATTGTAGAATTCATGTTCCCAAAATGAAATACGCGGAGCCAATTTTTCTTTCTTTGCCATTGCGGTGGCAAATAGATATTTGATTTTTACATTATATTATTATTGACAAATTAAGGACCACCTTTTTCGATTGAATCATCAGAATCTGAACAATAAACATCACAAATTCAAGCATGGAAGATTTAGGAATTGTACTGCCAGAAGAGTTACCACACAACAAGATTGACAAGCTCACGACGAAAGCTGCAAATGGATCACTTACTTCAAATTTAATGAATACCAATAATGATGTTTATTTAAAACTTAAAAAGCTTGAGAAGGATTTAGAACTTATCGTATTACAAGAGGAATATATAAAAGATGAACAACGTTATTTGAAAAGAGAACTGGTAAGGGCACAAGAAGAAGTTAAAAAAATTCAATCTGTTCCATTAGTTATTGGACAGTTCCTTGAGCCAATTGATCAAACTACAGGTATTGTTTCATCTACAACAGGATCAAACTATGTTGTTAGGATATTATCTACTTTGGACAGAGAATTACTTAAACCTGCAGCATCAGTTGCATTACATCGTCATTCTAATGCACTAGTTGACATCTTACCTCCAGAAGCAGATTCTTCAATTTCAATTGTTGGTGATAAAGAAAAACCAGATGTAACATATAATGATGTTGGTGGTTTAGATATGCAAAAACAGGAAATTAAAGAAGCCGTCGAACTACCTTTAGTTCAAGCAGATTTATATAAACAGATTGGTATCGATCCACCAAGAGGTGTTTTGTTATACGGACCTCCAGGTACAGGTAAAACGATGTTAGTTAAAGCAGTTGCAAATAGTTCAACTGCATCATTCATTAGAATAAATGGTTCTGAATTTGTTCAAAAATATTTAGGTGAAGGTCCACGAATGGTCAGAGATGTTTTTAGATTAGCAAGGGAAAATGCACCTTCAATTATTTTTATTGATGAAATCGATGCAATTGCAACAAAAAGATTTGACGCTCAAACAGGTGCTGATAGGGAAGTTCAAAGAATTTTGATTGAATTATTAACTCAAATGGATGGATTTGATCAAGCAACAAACGTTAAAGTTATAATGGCAACTAATAGGGCAGACACTTTAGATCCTGCATTATTAAGACCTGGTAGATTAGATAGAAAAATTGAATTCCCAAGTTTGAAAGATAGAAGAGAAAGACGTATGATTTTTGGTACAGTTGCATCCAAAATGTCATTGGCTCCTGAAGCTGATTTAGATTCTTTAATTATGAGAAATGATCCTTTAAGTGGTGCAGTTATCGCTGCAATTATGCAAGATGCGGGTTTAAGAGCTGTTAGAAAGAATAGATATATGATTATACAGAGTGATTTAGAAGAAGCTTACACAGCACAAGTTAAATCTGGTTCTGAAGTTGACAAGTTTGATTTCTATAAATAGTTAAAATTACATAGTATAGTATTATTATCACGTTCTTCTTTCTTTTTTTCTTAATATAGTTTATAAATCCCTATTCCTGGAATAAATGTACCTATCCCATACTTATCATATTCAAAATGATCTAAATCTAGATGCCAAAAATATTCCCATTCCGTCGTATATGAATCTGTGGGAACTGCTAGTAATGCATTTTTGGGAGTAATTAAATAAACTTTTTGAGAACAATCATTCAACCTATCGTAAACATCTTGAAATGTTGATTCATCAACCCCCATCATAGTAATCACATAATTTTGAGAACATTTAATGCTCTTCCAATCAATTGAATCATCATTTTGTTTTGCAATATAATCAAAAGTTTTTCCTGAATCCTGCAACATCCATGTAGGAGGTGGATATGTTCTCCAAAACATCAAGGATACAGTTCCTTCGGTTTGTGGTAAAATGTTATCATTTAATTCGATAATCGATGGAACAACACCTGCTTGATGGAATATCCCATAGAGGATACTAAGCATTGTTGTATAAATAATCCATAATGGCAAAGCAAATTTGTAATATTTTTTCAAAATGTTAAATTTTGGTTTTTGGAAACTAATTAAAGTTGATAATAATGGAACAGCTGGGATTAAAAATCTCAACTCTTGATGTGGGAAAATAGATAAGATAATAAACCCTGAAATAACAGACATAAAAGTGGTTGTTTTAACGTATGTTTTATTAAATGGAAATATAAGGAAGATTAAAGGACCAACTAATTGTGGATAATTGACTAAAATATGTGTAAATCTTGGATGTAATCCATGTTGTGAAAGATTTTCAGATGACATATTATAAAGTAAATTGTTTATTGGAGCAATCGTAAAAGATGGGGTATTATAATAAGCAGAATCAATTTGAACAATAATATAAGAAGTTAAAAGAAATATAACAATTGGGATTAAGCCATATAAGGGGTAATAAATAAAATATTTTAACAAGTAAATAGACGGTATTAAAATCCAGGCTCCAAATGTAATTCTATTGAACGTACCAAAAGAAATTAAAAACCCTAAAAGTGCTAATTTAATTAAACTATATTGACTAATTGACCTTTTGGAAGTTTCTAAATATGAACGGATATCATTAATTATATATAATGTGGGTAACAAGATCCAAGTTTCTGTTGAATTTGAGAATGTATGAGACTGATGCACTAAAGTAATATAAGAAGTCATTACAAAAAGAAATGATTTAATACGTTCATGTTTTGTTGGAATGAGTCTATACAGACACCAATCAGAAATAAACCAAGAAATTGCAGTCACTTGAATTCTTGTTAGTAAATAAATTTGAGACGTAGTTAATCCATATTTGTTCCCAAAAAATATAGCAGGATAATGCGTTATTAAAAGAGGAGCAATTGATCGATTTATGTTTGATTTGTCTTTGACTTCCCATGGTAAATTATCATTGTATAGTATTTGAAAAGATTGGAAAAATTCATCTGGATGGAGATAAGAAAACTGTGTGGAAAAGTAAAATTTAGCAAGTAACGCCGCTAGTAACAGGAGTCGCCATTTGCCAGTCATTATATCTTCAATCTGAATTTTCTCAAAAAGAGATCATTGAGTATAAGATACTAAATATCAATAAATAAGCAAAGGGGAAAAGGAATTGTCTGAAAGAAAAATACACCATGAACATATTTTGAGAAACTATTTTTTTTCTCCTAATTAGGTAACTCTGCTTATTATATTCGCATTTCATCTTCAAAATTCAGTATTTAATCTACAAAAAAGCTATTCTTTATGTACTATTAACAAATAGAAAATACAATTTATATTATTTACCTAGAACAATTATTGAAGAGAAACAATTTTTCAATCACTATCATCCTCGTATCCATAAAATTCTTCACGTTTCCAGGCTAACATAGCCGCTTTTTGAGAAGCCATACGTTTATTTTTATCCAAACCATAACTGACAATTTGACGGTTACTGAACCATAATTCACATAGATATTCATCATTTACTGTCTTGTACGTCATATAATCAGGTATGCCACCACGTTTTGCAAAAACTGCATTGATTCTGTTCTTGCTGTCCATGTCAACATTCCCTAACTTGACGAGAACTTCATGGCATGTAAGACTACGAGTGGAGCCCCTGTTAGTAACACCACCTTCTGCAATATCCATGATTTCATAAATACCGTTACGACAAATTCCACCTTTTTGTTTAGTTGAACCTTTACGAATACGTTGAAATTCGTCACCAAAAACACCACCACGTCCCATGGTATATTCTTTGGAATAATAATGTTCATTTGAATCATCCTTTTCTTTGCTATCTTTATTCTCTTTTCCATTTAATTTCGAAGAATCTTTTAATCTTTTATTCTGTGAGTCACGAGTTTTATTTGTTGATGCATCATCATCTTCTTCTTCGTTATTTGTATCTTTATTTTCAATTGTATTGATACCAACCAATTCACCAAAATTATTATCAATTGCATGTTTAGCTTCCATTTCTTCATTAACTAATGCACGTTGTTTATCATCAATTAATAAGCTAATAGGGTTGTTTTTAGAGATCAACAATTTGATTTTTCCATTCTTATATTTGATAGCAATTTCTTTTCCTAAAATATCCATATCCTTAGGTGTAATCATAGTAGGAATTTGATCAATTTTTAATCCACCATTTTCATCCAATCCTAAAGTATCCTCATACTTTTTCCATAAATCAGAGGGACAAATTTTCTTAATACCTGGATTGGAAATAGCATCAGTTGCCGCTCTTGCATCGGCTTCTTTATTACTTGTTCCAATACCATAACCATATATCTTATTAGTAACTTTAACACATGATAAAATTCTTCTGTTACTAAGATTACACCTAATATATTCAGGAATGTTTAATTGGCCAAGTAATAATCTCAGATCTTGTTTGCTTGATTTACAATATTGCATCTTGAACACTAAACTGGGATCATATGATCTTAACTGATCCTCACATAATTCTTCAAGCCAATCCTTTGCTTTAAACCAACCTTTCATAAAAGCCCCAACATTAGTTTCACCTTCTGCTGTTTCCATCATATATTTTTCAGCAATGGCACCTAAATATGCTTCAAAAACGTCAGCATAGATTTTATTATTACCTGCAATTATTGAAGTATCATTAATATTTTTTCTGAGTTGTTTATCAAATCCATATATCTGTGAAAGTTTTAATAATCTATTATTTGAAACAATTTGACTTCGTAACATTGATAATTGACCTTCATTAAAATTAGGGAATTTTTCATAGATAATCATTGATGAAACAAATTGTAAGAATGCATCACCTAAAAATTCTAATCTTTCATTATGCATTTGAACTTTAGCTTGCTCTGGGATATTCAAATAACTCATTACTGATTGATGAGTGAAAACCTTATGTAAAAGATCATCATCATTGATAACAGGTAATTTTGGAGGAGCTTCAACCTTTAAAACATCAAAAATTCTATTTCTTTTATGTATATGCAAATTATCTTTACTTACTTCAATTGCACTAGCAACTTCTGATGTAAACAGTTCACTTATATCTTCATGGTCATCGTCCTCGTCCTCGTCACCATCAGCATCATCCTTTTCTTTTTCTTTTTGATTTTGATTTTCTTTTGCTTCTCCATTGTCAATTTCATTTTCAATTTCGCCTTCAGCTTTGAGTTCAGTGGGGTCAGTATCTGATTCTTGAACTTCAAATCCTCTTTCTTCTCCAACGTTTTCCGAAGATTTATTTTTCTTAATGGTATTAGATTCAGTATGGGTTATATTCCTAGCACCATCTAAGCTACTATCAATATGATCCATATTGAATCCAATGTCATTAGAGTTTTTATCTTCAGAGGACTTTGATGAAGCGACAGGTGTTTTTGTATCAATATTATTTGCAATAAATGAATCGATATCATTACCATTGATTAAACATTTAACGATTTCTAAATGACCATTATCATACAATTCTTTAACTTGAACCGCAAATTTGATTTTTTCATCATTTAAATCTATATCTGCTGGGGTTTGAAGAACACTTTGCAAAAACGGATTTCCTTGAGAATCCACAAGAGTATTGTATAATTTCCTGTTTGGAGCAATTTCAATAATTGTATTAAAGGCCTGAGAAATATTCTCTGCAGCCTCTTTTAATTGAACAAATAAATTTGTTTCATTGTCATGATTCATATTGGAATACTATTATACCTTGTGAGATCTCTCGATCTAAATATTCACTCTTTAGCAAAATCAAATTTTGAAACAAAAATCAGAGCCTTAACATTTTTCTGGCTCTCTTCTTCCTCTTTGTGAACTGAAAGATTTTTAAATTTCAGGGCGTGAAGCGTGAAGCGTGAAGTGAAAATCTTCAAATTCGTTCACTCATTAAATTAAGCTCTCATCTCTCATCTAATTTTATAATTTTATTATTACCATATATAATTATACTTATTAGATTGGCTATTACATTTAATTGCTTAGCGGTCTAACCATGCTTCTCTTGGGTTCATTGGATATCGACCATAAACAATTGTATACATGTTTGGAAAAGTGTCGTTTTTTCCCAACACAAAAGATGTAGGTCCAGTCATTTTAATCTTCATAAATCCATTAAAATTTAAACTAGTAACCATATTAGCAATAAATATATCATTTATTTGCAAACATGATTGATTAGTTATATGATAAACTGGTTTTAATTGATCTAAGCCTTGCATACTAATCAAAACACCATGTTTGAGTATATTAAATGTAAGTGTTTCATTATTTAATTTCCAAAGTTTATATGTTAAGTTTCTAAAAACTGGTATACGTAATCTTTGTAGCATTGGTATCCAAAGTCCAATTTTTTTCCAATATTCTTCATTTAATGAAATACATTCATAAATACCATATATATGACCTGATTTATATTCAATGATTAACGGTTCATAAAGATTTAATAAAGTGTTTAATGTGTTTAATTCATTGGAGTTTTCATTAACCATTGCATTCTGTCCAAAAAATTTAGATTTCAATTGTTGAATATTTGCAACCTTCCCAACAATTAAACCAACGGGTATAAGATATTTTAAAATAGTAGTAATTGTAGATAATGGACATGAATTTAATTTTAAACTTTTAAAGCATTCATTCAAATGATGATATGAAATAGAAAAATTAGATTGATGAGCATAATATTTACCCATTATAAATCTAAATTCAATGAATGATGATTTTTTAATAAATTTTCTATTTAAATTAAGAATATTTATATTTGAAAAAACATTTGAACATAAAACTGGTGATCCAATTTTATAATAAACTTCACATAAATTAATTGATATTTGAATTAATAAATTAATCTTATCTAAATTTAATTCCGTATTTAATTCTGATGTTGATCGGATATTATTTAATGCCTTAAGTAAAACAGATGAAATATGAGTTAATCTAGGATAATCAAAAACTCTATTATGTATTTTCATTGACATCACATCAGTTAATTCTGAAAATGATATAATTAGTGGCATAGTCTCATAAAATACAGGTACTAATAATCTAGTTAATTTATCATGCAAATTGGATTTTGGGTTAAATAATAATGATTCAAATTCAAAAACGGAAATAAATAAATCAATTGAATTTATACTTGACCATGGATCAAAATCTCTAATACATATTAAATATTTTAAAATAAAATTTTCAAATACAGGCCATGATACTTTTTTCAAACTTTTGTTATTTTCAATTAATTCAGATAAAGTTTTGGAATCATATTCCTGTAATGAATTTTGTAAAGACGCAATTCTAAATGTATCATATTTTATAAAATTAAGTGAAAAAAGTTCCGTAAATGATCTGTTTGGCCGATTGTTGTCCAATATGTTGTCCAAATCATTAAAGAATGTTTGTAAAGTATATGGACTCTGCATGTTTTCTGATAATCGGAGATGTTACGAGAAATAATAAAAAGGAAGCTAATGATCATCCTCTAGCATAATGAAATGAAATAAAGAGATCTGTTATGTTAGCTAGCGACAAGTAATAGGTAATAGGTAATATTAATTTTCAAGATTCGAGAGTTAAAATTGTATATTAAATTTCAAATTTCAAATTTTCAAATTTTACAATCTTTTTTTATGTTTGATGTTTCTTTTCCATTGAAAAGGCAAGAAGCAATTCGGTATGCAACAATGAGTGATGAAACTGCTGAAACTCTTGTAAATGGATCTAATGAATCCAATAATGGAGGCAACCAAAATCAAAATAATGAACAAAAGAACAAACTAAAGCAAAGGCAGAGACAGAAGCGAAGACAAGAAGAGAGGCAGAAAGAGAAGAAGAAGGAAATGAAAGAAAACTTAAAAGATAATATAGAATCTATTCCAAAAAACATGAAAAAGGAGGAAAATAAACCTAACAAAAACAAAAATAACAAATCACAAAATCAAACTGCATCTTTTACAGCATCATCATTATCACCAGCAGCTTTATTAGATTCAACAGGTTCACTTATTGAACAATCTATAGATGTTGATGAAGCGAAAAAATTAAAGAAGAAACAAAAAAGACAACAACAAAGACAAAGGAAAAGGCAAATGGAGAAACAGAAACGTTTAGACTCTTTTGAAGTTGAACAAAGGAACAAACTACCAGTTCATAAACTTACAATTAGAAAATTACCTCCAAGATTATCGAAAAATTCATTTATTAAAAAAGTTTTTACCGAAAATCCTGAATTCAAGGAATATATTTGTGAAATTTATTATGTGAATGGATATTATCCTGAGACTCAATTCGAACAATCTGTTCCAAGTAGGTGTTATATTAATTGTATAAATGATGAATCAATGATGATGGTTGGTCGAGGTATTAAGCAAATGAGTTTTACTAATGATTTAATTAATAATGAAACTGAAAATGAAACTGAAAATGAAAATGACAATGAAAATGAAAATGAGAATAATAATGAAAATCATACTAATGTTGATAGTCAAATTGGTTCACCTAAAATGTATGATGAAGAAATGGAAACATATTCACCAATTGTTGAAAAATCATTTTACCAACATATGCCTGGTTTTGTTATTCCTAAAGATGTTGAATCCGAAGTCAAAGTTGATACATGGGAATTTTTCAATAACAAATTAGATGATATTGCAATTTATAGAAGATTCTGTGAGCTTATATCAGGAGAAGATAGAAAACAATTACCTGCAAATATTTTTGAATATGAGAAACAATTCGAAGCAAAAAAGAAAGCTGTTGAATTGGCAGTTAAACAAAAAACAGATACAGCTACAGCTACAGGTAAAAATAAAAAGAATAAAAATAAAAACAAGAAAAAAAATAAAAAAACCAAAACAGAAGAAGTTCAAGATGTGCTAGTAACACCTGAAGAAAAGGCCAAGCTTGATGAGATCAAGAAGAAGAAGAAGAAAGAAAAAAAGAAGAGAAAGAGAGAGAAACAACGTCAAGAAAAGAGAGAAGCTGAAAAAGTGGCTAAGCAGCAAACTGTAACATGAATTCTGAATTCTTCTGAGCGCAGAATGTTGAAGTTTCCCAATTAAGAACCATTTGTTAAAATGGGAGCAATTTATGAAGTCGATTCAATATCCTCCTTTTTTTTTATCACTAGCATAAATCTATCGATTTATCTTTTCTTAGTTTATGGTATTTTGTTTTTGGAGAGATAATTCAAACAATGGAGTTGGGGAATGGAATTGATTGGGATTTTAAGTTTGCCTTCATTTCAGCAATTGTTCTTTGGGTATGTATTTTCTTTTTTTTTTTCTGTCACACATTCGTTTATATAGCGGAATCTTAATAATAATAGATGTAAACTAACAGATTTATCACCCTTTCCCTTTGCAGTTAATATAGTTGAAAAAATTTGATGTATTAGAAATACCAAATGAAACGAAATTATCTTATTTTTTCAAACCAAAATTTTTAAATTCAATTTTGGAATATTTATTAGATGTTTCAGAAAGGATATCTAAAGATAAGCCAGTAAGAACAATTAATGAAGAAATTAAGATTTTGAAAACATCGCCAATTGAATTCTTTTTAGACATTGTTTCAATTGAATTCAACAAACATGATGTATCTGAACTTAGATATGATGATGATCCAGAAAAAGATAATATTAATGAAGATTTAGAAAATAATAACACTATTGTAAATGAATCATTATTTCAAGTTGACATTTTGAATAAATTTTTAACTCAAATTGATGTTGAAATTATTTGTTCTTGGGCAAATGGTATTATTGGTATTGAAGATAATGAAAATTATGATATTCATAACATTAGTAAACATTTATTTAAAAATGCCAAAACTTCTATTTCAAATATTCATAATTCTGATAATCTAAATTACAGTGAAAATTCTGACAAACATAATGAAAGATCTATTAATAATTTTAGAAGTAAAGAAATAATGAAATATGAAAAAAAGATGATTAAAGATGAATTTAATATTGAAAAAAAAATCCCATCAGAAATTTATAATCTTGAACTTGTTGATCTTTTAGATTTAATTGATCAACTATATCTTTTTTTGTCAATTATTTTTTGCATTGGGATTTTGGGTAAAAGAGAAGCATGGGGTAAAACACAAATTTCATTTTTAGAGGAGCCACATAAATCTATTTTGAATAAATGGTGTAATCTTGAAATACAAGATAATTATTTAGAATTTGAGACCAATGAAGTTAATATTAATAGGAATATTAATAAATTGGAAGATATTAAAAGTCCAATCAGTTTTAATTTAAGAAGTACATCATTAAGTAACCTTGGATGGATGAATATATCTGGAAATACCAATAATACTACAGATAATAAATTTTATAAAGAATTTGAAATTTTAAAAATTGAAAATAAGGAATTACTTGGGATGAATAAAGAATTATCCAATTATAAAGAATTGAATGAAATTAATAATACAAGTTTGTTAAGAATTCTAAGTAATTTAGATAAAGAAATTGAGACAAATAATTTTAAAAAAAATAATGAAATTGATAATTTGAAAAAGGATCATCAAAATGTTGTAAATAAATTTGAAAATGAAATTAAAAACTTGAATGACACTATCAAACAATTGAAGCAAGAAATTATTTTTAATAATAATAAATCTAAAGAAGAAAATAAAATCGAATTTAATCATAAAAATCAAATAAGAGAGCAAGAAATAAATAATAATGAATTAAAAAAATTTGAAATTAATGAATATGATAGACTAATTTCAGAATTAAACATAAAAATCGATATTAAAGATTTAGAGATAAATGATTTGAAAAATAATTTAAATAATTATGGGAAAACATTTGATGAATTTATAAAAAAATTTAATGAATTTAAAGGTAAATTTAGAATTAATAGTTTAATAAGAGCAAATGAACTTGAAAATATTTTAATTCAGGTTGAAAATCTTGAACAAAACATGAAGTATAATCAATGCAAAGAAATAATAAATGAAAACAATCATGAAATTACATATGTTAATAATTTTCAAGAATTAATGAATGAGATAAATTTAAATAAAAATGAATCCAAGTTAATTGAATTTAAAATTAGAATTGGACCAAATAATAAAGTTGAATTTATTAATAATAATGGGAAAATTATTAAAGTGGATGAAAATAGTTTATTAAATGGAAAACAAATATTAATAAAATTTAATTTAGAATTTTTATTTAATTTATTACTTGAAAAGGAAAATATTGGTGAAATTAGAGAAGTTTATAAAACCGTTTTAATTGAACAACTAAATAAATATATTTTATTAAAAAGATGTTGTAAGATATTAAGAGAACGTAATTTAGAATTTATAAATAAATTTGACATATTAATAAAGAAAGATGAAGAAGTTTGGAAATGGTTTGAAATTATGAAGAAAAGAGTTAAAAAGATTGAAGAAAGAATTGAAGAAATTCTATTTTCAATTATTGAAAATAGATGTCAAGATAAGAATGAGATTATTGTTGAATTATATGAAATTCGTAGAAATATTTTGAGCTGTTTGAATCAAGAAATGATTCCCCGAGAGGAAGTTTTAATTAATAGCAATAAAAATAATGGTACTAATAGTCGTATAGTTAGTGAAGAGACAAGACTTGAAGTATAAATTATAGATATTAGATACATATATTTTATGTCTATATATATATATATATATATATGTTATGTAAGATGATATAGAGCTAAGAATTAACGAAAAAAAAAAAAAGAGAGGAGATATATATATTAAGATATTAATGAAAAATAGTAAAATTAAGCAAAAAATTCTTTGTTGTTGTAATTGTAGTTGTAATTGTAATTGTAGTTGTTTTTAGTTAACATAATAATATAATATAATAGTATAGTATAATAATTAAGAAAGAAAGAAAGAAAAAAAAAACAATCAATAGTACAATAGTACATAAAAGTAATCAAACAATCATAAATCTAATTAATTAATTAGTTATTCTTAGAATAAAGCATCCAAGGTACAACAGATACAAAGTGCAGCAAGGCAAGCCATACAACAATCACTATTGTTATCCTTTTGTTGAGGTTGTTGTTGAACATAAACAGGTTGTGGTTGATGTTGTTGTTGTTGATAGTATTGTTGAGGTGGCGGTTGTTGATAATAACCTTGTTGAGGTGGTTGTTGTTGATAGTATTGTTGTGGTGGTGGTTGTTGATTGTACATGCCCTTTTCGTTTGATTGATTACCGTAGTAGCCTTGGTTTTGAGGAGGAGGACCAGAAGGAGGTTGATGGGACATTTAAAGAGATTGATTATATAGGAGAGGAAGGGAAAGAGAGTTTAAGAAAAAAAAATTAAAATTAAAAAATGTTGGTTAGTAGCTGCTTGTGTAGTTGTAGTAGTAGTGGTCATTTAACAATAAACGAATCAGAACAATATAATAACAATAAAAACTGAAAACTGAAACCTGGCGTAAAAATAGCAGTAGCTAGTACGTACGCTAGCTAGTACATAGTACTCTAGTACTCTAGTACTCTAACAAAAAATTTAAAAATTGAAAAAGTATTGCATGGGGCTTAAAATTATATTATGTAATATTTATATGGATGGGACATGGGACGATCGACGCAGACCATTGAGTTTTTTTTATTTTTTATTTTTTATTTTAAAATATTAAGGGGGGCTAATAATGGATTATGGATTAGAAAGTGAGCGAAAAGGAAAAGGAAATGGATAGAGAGAGACAGCTAGGAACAGGATTACACGATTACAGAATTATTGTCTGGTTGTTTTTTTTTTATTTATTTTTATTCTTTTAGTTATTTTATTTTCTTATTAATAGTTTCATTATTTATTTACTGTATTATTTTGTTTCTTTAATTTGTGTTCTCTTCTCTGTTCCATTCATTATTTATATCTGCGTCAATCGCATTGACTATTTAACCTATACATATCTATATATACAATTACACATTTACACACAAACATTAAAATATTTTATAAAACATCCCTTTTAATTGACCCTGAACTAATAAATCTACAAACGCGTTATTTCCCACAATGATTACTCAAGATTTATCAAGATTATCACGAAAAGATTTACAATTCTTACATAAAAATAAAAGTATTGATGGTTCAGATTCTGATTCTGATTCTGAACCTGAATTGGATGATTTTTCTTTACATGATTTAAAAAATTTAACTTCAACTAATGGTATAATGAAAGAATCATCATCATCATCACCACCATCAGCACTATCGCTAGCACCAGCAACATCAGCATCATCATCATTATTATTACAAAAAAATTCAAATTTAGATCGAAATAATGATTTAGATTTACAATCAAATTCTTCATCTTCTGCAGCTTCAACTGTTATACATAATCCAAATTTAAATTCAAATGAAAATAATAAATTATTAACTGATAATATTAATTTAAAAACTTTAGAATTAGATTCTGAATTTCAAAATAAATTACATAGATCATTACGTATATCAAACGCAAATTCAAATTTAAATTTAAATTTAAATTCAAATGTTAATACAACTATAGAAGAAATTGATGATACAATTATAAATAATTATTCAAATGAAAATGATATTGATATTGATATTGATATTGATAATAATAATGATAATAATGATAATAATGATAATAATGATAATAATGATAATAATGATAATAATGATAATAATGATAATAATGATAATAATGATAATAATGATAATAATGATCCAAATATTAATAGTTTAAAACTGACAAATATCATAAATCATATAGATGATTTTCAAAATAATAATACTACTAATAATAATAATGATGATGATGATGATTATGACTATGATTACGATTATGAAGATGATGATGATGATGCTGATGATGATGATGATGATAGGGGTAATGCCAATAATAGCCAAAATGAAAATGAAAACCAATCAGATAATGATTCAACAGATTCTATTGAAGATGTCACAAATGATAAACTCAAAGATTATATAAATGAAATTTTACCATCTCCTCCATCTTCTCCTCCACGTGAACTTGATCCTACTAAACTTTATGCATTATATGATTTTAGTGGACCTGATCCATCACATTTACCACTTTTAAAAAATGATTCTGTTTTATTATTAAATGATTCAGATTCTTATTGGTGGTTGGTTCGTAAAGTTGATAATAATAGAATTGGCTTTGCTCCTGCTGAAATCTTAGAAACTTATTCTGAAAGATTAGCTAGATTAAATTGTTGGAAAAATGAAGTTTTAGAAAGAGGTGGTTATAAAGGTTTAAAATTTGAAGATGAAAAGAAACTTTTTTGTACTAATTATAAATTACCTGATTCAATATCTGATTCAATTACAAATGAAAGTATGATTTCAATTGATAATATTGAAAGGAAAGGTTCATTGAAAAAACCAAAATTATCAAATAATGATTTATCTTTAACATTAGATTCAACTAAAAAAACTGTATCGTTTGCTGAAATAAATGAAATTCAAGAACATTCATTTATAAGTAGAAATATAGATGAAGAAAGTATAAGTGAAGGAGGTGAAGAAGAAAATAATAGAGATTCATCATCTTTTAGTTTATTAGATAATTATCAAAATGATGATAGTATAATTAATTCAAATGATGATTTACCATTAGATGAACAAAATACAATACCTTTAATAATACCGAAGAGAAGAAAAAATTTTTTAATAAAAAATTTAGATGATTATAAATATTGTTCAGATGATAATATGGATATACATTCTAGTGAAAAGCAAAAATCAACAAGTCCTGATCCAGATATTTTAACTACAAGTAGTAGCGCAGATACAAATTCTTTGATAAGTACCCCAACAAAAAATGATCTTAATAATATAACTGCAAGTACTTGCTTTGGTTCAAATGAAAGTTTAAATAATGACACTGATAATAATGATAATGATAATGATAATGTTGAAAAACATTTGAATATTGCTAAAATTAGGAAAACAGAAAGGACAAATTCAGATTCTACAAACTTAGCACAGAATAGATTAGAAAGTTTGAAGATGTTGGATGATATACTTGAAATGTATCCAGAATTCATTAAATTAGAATCTGGATCACTTAGTCCCAATGGTTCACCAAAGAAAGTTAATATAAAACTGGCAGAAGGATATAGATCAGGCATGAATAAACCTGGAAAACAATTAAAAGAATCTACTGGATCGGATATAGACAGCATAACCACTAATAATAGCACAATTTTAACTGAGAAAGAAGCAGGATTACATCCAAAAACTATGTCTATCTTTGATCCAGTATTCAACCAAATAGAACGTCTAGATGCATTATTAGATGACATTCGGAATGAATAACTGTAATGTTGAATTATAGCGTATCATATCATTCTGTACTTTATTGTGTTGTATTGTATTGTATTGTGTTGTGTTGTATTGTATTGTATTATATTATATTGTATTATATTCTAAAAATATGTTAATTTGTATTTTATTGCGGAGCAATGTATATTTTATATGTAGTCTTAATAGGGAAATAAAATTATTATAAATGATGAGCCTCCTCGGAGCCTCCTATGAAATTGTAAGTATGAAAAAGTACAGTTTTTTCCTTTTGCTCAGCTTCTTTCTTTTTATTAACTTACTTCATTTTTCTTCTATATTTTCTATATTTTTTCTTATACAACAAACAAAAAATTATGTCAGAAATCAAAGAAAATAAAAATGATAAATCCTTATATAAGGATAAAACTCCAATCTCAGACGGTGATAAAATTAAAAAAAATGATGATGGTAATGTTGATCATGAAAAAAAGTCTGAAACTGATTTAGAAACACAAAAAGACGTTAATAAGCCGCTTTCAAAATCAATCTCAACAGAAGATCGTATTGTTGCACTTGAAGATGTTTTACACAATGTGGTTCTTTTATTAGACAATTTGGCAGATCAAAATGAATTTACCAATTCTTGTATTTCAGCTTTTAATAAAAATCTGAAAGATATGAATGATAGATTAAAATTAATTCAAACTCATTCAATTAAAGCATCACAATTATCTGCTAGAACTTGGAATAAAATTTCATATAATGAAGAACAGCCATTGGTTCCTGTTCCCTTTGATGATGGTAGATATCCAGATCAAATTGGACTTCCACCTATCAGAAATCTTGAAGATATCAATAATCTTTCAATGGACCAACTAGTTGACTTGTTGCAAAGATATGAAAATATGTCTTTAGATGAAAGCAGATTATAGTTATCGGTATTTTTAACTTTTTTTTACCATTTACAAAACGAAAAACATAAAAATGGATAGCAAAGAAGGCTCGATTTTTATTACTTATTTTTTATTTTTTTCTTCTTTATTTCGATCAATTTGGTTTTCAAAATATTTTATCTTAATATTATTTCTGTTTTAAATATTATAATTTTAGCAAATATATATTTTATAATTGATGAATATATGTTCAAATTGCTACCAATTGTCTCTTTAAACGTCTTCTTCTAATGCGATTGTTTTGCGTCGATCGACGCTTGTAATCATGAAATTCGCAGCATGAAAATTGCACAACAACTTGAAATTGTAAACTTTATCAAATTTTCACATTCAAATTCATTTTTCTACATTTTATTATTGTTTTTTACTTTCCTTACATTCTCATTTAATATAAACGCCTACCCGCTGTGAAATGTCCGTTGCATCATCTTCTTGGATTCCTGATGTGTCCAGTTTGCAACAGCTTGTTCATATATTCACAAACACCCTTTCACCAGATGGAAATACACGACAAGAAGCGACAAATGCATTAAATCAAGCTAAAAATATCGCTGATTTTGATAATTATTTACTTAATATTTTATTGTCAAATGAAATTGATGATTCAACTCGTGCATCAGCAGGTATTTTTTTAAAGAATGATCTTGTTAAAAATTTTAAATATAAAAAACCTGAATTACAAGCTCATATTTTAGAATTATTACCACATGGTTTATTAAGTGAAAGTACTTTTGTACGACATATCACTGCAGGTATTATTAGTGCTGTATTTCGTGCTGTTGGTACACACGGATGGCCAACTGTTGTTCCTGATTTAATTACGTTGATTACGGGGGCTGCTGGTAATAGTGCAATTGATGGTGCTTCTGAAGCTTTAGTTTCAATTTGTGAAGATTCAAGTAGATTGTTAGAATATGAAATCAATACAAATGATGGCAAAATTATTCCAATGCAATTATTGATTCCTAGATTAATTGAATTACTTTCAAACAGTTCATTGAATTCAAAAGTTAGAGCTAGATTTTTAACTTGTTTAGTTTATTGTGCTAATGTTGGATCAAATACAATTTTATCAAATATTGATTCAATCTTAAATATTGTTTTCACTTTATGTCAAGAAAATAATCAAAACGTGGATATTCAAAAGCAAATTGCAGCTATATTTGTTAGTATTTTAGATAAATGGCCTGAAAAATTATATAATCATTGGTCAGGTATTGTTTCTTGGTGTATTCATATGGTTGACCAAGGTGATTCAAATGTTGCATTACAAGCTGCTGAGTTTTTGTTATCTATGAGTACACATGAATTACCTCAAGAATTAATTGAACCTTATTTGAAAGATTTACTTCCTGTTTTATTAGCAAACATGGTTTATAGTGAAGATGATGTTGAATCAATGGAAAATGAAGATGCAAAAGATGATGGATCTGAAGATAAAGATGAAGATATTAGACCTCAAATGGCAAAATCAAAGGAACATAAAGCCGTTAAAAGAGAAAATGATAGTAATGCAAATAATAAATTCAGCAGTGGTGATAAAAACGCTGAAAGTGATGATAGTGATAGTGATAGTGATGACGATGATCATGATGATGATGGTGATTTTGGTAATTCTTATACTTGGAATTTAAGAAAATGTTCAGCAGCTACTGTCGATATTTTATCTACTTCTTATCCTCAGCAAGTTTTGCAATATTCTTTCCCAATAATTAAAGAAAACATGGATGCTTCCAAATGGCCAATTCGTGAAGCTTCAATCTTAACATTAGGTGCAATTTCTGAAGCGGCTTTACAACATGCGGACGCTCAGTTGCCTGAGTTGATTCCTTTCTTAGTTAATAGATTAAAAGACGAACAACCAAGAGTTAGACAAATTGCTTGTTGGACTTTAGGTAGATATTCGAGTTGGGTATGTTCTGAAGCATTGAGTGGTGGTTCATTTGCAAATTATTTTACTCCTACATTTCAAGCAATTATGGATTGTGCATTAGATAAAAAGAAGGTTGTTCAAGAAAGTGCATGTTCATCATTATCAGATTTCATAGAATCTTCAGCTCCACAATTACTTTCTCAATTTGTTGAACCACTATTACATCATTTCCAAGCGTATTTTGCAAACTATCGTAGGAAAAATTTAATTGTTTTATATGACACAATTCAAACATTTGTTGAAAAAGTCGGCGAGCAATTACGTTATAACCAATCGTACATTGACTTATTATTGCCTCCTTTACTTCAAAAATGGCAAGCTTTAGATGATAACGATAAAGATTTATGGCCATTATTAGAGTGTATGTCTTCTGTCGCTGCAGCAATAGGTGAAGCATTTGCAAATTTTGCAATGCCAGTTTATGAACGTGCGGTTAGAATTTTGAATGAATGTATAGAACAAGATAAGATTGCATCAAGTGATCCATCATTTATTGCACCTGAAAAGGATTTTATTATCACATCTTTGGATTTAATTGACGGTCTGATTCAAGGTTTGACAACTCATTCTGGGTCTTTGATTTCTCATCAAGATTCTAAAGCTAAATATTCTTTGATGGAATTGATTTTAACATGTTTAGATGATAATGTTGATGATGTTAGACAGTCGGCATATGCTTTGGTTGGTGATTGTGCAATTTATTTATTTGATTTGCTTATTAGACCTTATATTCAAACATTAATGATCAGTATTTATCAAGAAATTGGAAGGTTAAATGATAATTCTGTTGCTTCATGTAATAATGCAATTTGGTCATTAGGTGAAATAGCGATTCGTTCGGATAACAATTTACTTGATCAATATTTATCGAATTTCTTAAATTTATTAGAACCTTTAATTCATGATTTTAATGCAGATGTTACATTATTAGAAAATACTGCTATTACAATCGGTAGATTTGGTATTTATTATCCAGATCAAACCTCGCACCTTGCACATGATGTCATGATAATGTGGAGCGAATTGATTTCTGGTTTAGAGGATAATGAGGAAAAGGCAAGCGCAGTTCATGGTATGTGTAATATTATTCTAAAACATCCAGAAGTTGCAAATGATTTGGGCAATGTGCGTGCACTTATCGAAATGATTGCAAATTATCATGAACCAACTGTTGAACTGGTTGAAACTTTTAAAGTTCTATTGAATGGTTTGAAGTCTGGTTTGGGTGCCGAATGGGATCGTATGGTTTTATCTTCTTCATTTGGGCAAACTTTAAGCCAAAGATATGGTGTATGATGTAAATATCGAATAATAGTATTGAAGAAAATCATAATAATAGCTTTATATATATCCGTGAGAAGAATAGTTTTAAAAAAACATAATAATAATAATAATAATAATAATAAAATAATAATAATAAAATAATAATAATAAAATAATAATAATAAAATAATAATAATAAAATAATAATAATAAAATAATAATATTGGTTTTAAACACCTTAGCATAGAAGATAGAACGGAAACCTTTTACTAAACATTAACACCCCAGAATAGAATTAATAATTATAAAAAAAAACTGATGTAAAATTTACCTAGAAGAATTAAATCTATAGAATTCAAAATTAATAATATATAAAAATAATAAAGTAAAACGATTGTAAAACATTAATCTGTTCTTGGTTCTAATAATAGAGCGCCTAATGGAACTTCACACAAACCTTTACCTAATGCATAAATTGAATTACCACGAAGAATTGTTTCAACAACTCTACCCCTTAATGTTTGACCATCAAAAGCTGTAAGTTTATTTTTAAAAAATGTTTTAGCATTAGCAACAGTATATTCCATATCTGTATCAAAAATTGCAAAGTCTGCGTCATAACCAACTGCGATTCTTCCTTTTCTATGAGATAGACCTACTTGTTTGGCAGTGTTAATACAACACCATTGAACAATATCAGTTAATTTAATACCAAATTGATTAGTACCAACGGTATATAATAATGGTAGTCCAAAACCAACAGATGAAATACCACCCCACGCTTCAAAAAAATCACCTCTATCTAAACCTTTTAATTCTGGAGTGCATGGAGAATGATCAGAGACAACGGATGTAATCAAATCATCCTTTAAAGCATTCCAAAGCAAACGACGATTTTTATCACTACGAATTGGTGGACAACATTTAAATTGAGTGGCACCATTTGGAATTTCTTCTGCACGTAAAGATAAATAATGAAAACAAGTTTCAACTGTTAATGGTAAACCAAGAGTTTGTTTTGCGTGTTTAATCATTGGTAAAGCCTCATGAGTTGCTAAATGAACGATATGGACTTTCGTAGTGGGTTGTTTTTTAAGACATTCGATGATATGATTGATTGCATTACATTCAAAGGAATCAGGACGTGATGCAAGAAACGATGAATAGGCAGTTGGATCAACAGTTTCAAGAATTGATTCATTTTGAGTTGCTAGCTGTAATGGAGTAATTTCGTCAATTTCTTGAATGATACTTTTTGGATGGTTGACTAACTTATTAACTTTACCTGATAATGGCTCAACAGAACGTAAAATTGGAGATTTTGATAATGCTTCAGCTTGAGCATCGGATAATCCATCATAATGTGATGGATTTACATGATTTTGATGACAGCAATTAGTTTCATACTCCTCAAAATCTTCTGGATCATCTTTACTGTCCATTTCTGCATGAAACATTAACATAGTGCTTTTACCTTTGACTCTCTGTAATGCTTGATCGATATACGATGGGGTAATCATTGGGAATTCTTCAACACCAGAATCCATCATAAAACCTTTAAAACCTCTAACACCTGCATTAATCAGCGGAAGTAAATCATCTAAATTATCTGGAATTAATCCACCCCAAAACCCTGTATCAACCCAAATTTGGCCTTTTGCAGATGCTAGTTTAATATTGAGATTTTTAATATTGGTAGTTGGTGGAATTGCATTTAATGGCATATCAATAACTGTAGTAACACCACCGGAAGCTGCAGATTGTGTACCGGAAGCAAAACCTTCCCATTCAGTACGACCTGGTTCATTTAAATGAACATGAGCGTCAACAAGACCTGGCATGATCACATATGGAGACATATTACGGTAATTTTGGACATCATATTTAGCAAGTAATGTGTCTTCTGGTGATAATACTGATGGTAAAATGTCAATAATTTTACCAGATGTAGTTGAATAAATTATAGTTGCAGGAGTGATTGAACCATCCACAATAACCTTGGAAGATGAAATAGCAGAAGACATGATTATTGAATTAGTTTGTGAATTTCACTATTAAAAAAAGAAACGAACGATAACAAGTTGAACAAAAAAAAAAAAGGAAGAGCAATCTGTCACAAAACGATGGAAGATAATAAGAAACGTATCTGTCAAACAGCAATCTGGGAAAACCGTTCAACCCTATAGTTGAACACAAATAAAAGTTAAATATATATGTATATACATTGAATTAGAAATAGACAATTAATACCATGTATGATTCATGTCAAAGATAAAAAAAATTACCTCTCGGTCATCGCCGACCGTTGAAAACGCCAATTTCTGATTTTCAAATTCCCAATGCGGTAATTTTAAATAGAAAATTCAAGATCTATCCGGGCATACACATATATTAACGTATACATTGGGATGTTTATTGTTATTATCTGAAATTTACCTGAACTTTACATAGCTTTCATATAGGATATACCTTACTTAATAAGACTCACAGCTGAAGACTTTCTTTAAGCACAGCATTATTGGCTAATTCATCAGCATACTTCGTGTCGGTAAGCTCCTGGAGGATCTTCACAGCAGTTCCACTATCCATAGATTCCAATCCACCTGCTTCTACCACACGAGATTTCCATTCTTTCAAAATCTTTTTCAAAGTTTCTTTGCCAACAACGTATTCTTCTTTACTATACTTTCTATGTTTCCCGTCTTTCTGTTCTTCGAGATCTTCATCTAATTCACTAGCTTTTCTTTTAGCCATTGAAATAATCTTTTGTGGGAATTTAACTAATTCTGCGACATGAATACCAAATGATTGATCACTTATACCAGGTTCAACTTTGTACAACAATGTAACATTATCTTCGGTTTCTCTAGCCTCCTTCTCTTTATCTCCCTCTTCAATATGTGCAACAACATGTAAATTACCGACATTGTCATATTGGTTAGCTAAAGCTGTCAATTCATGGAAATGAGTTGCAAATAACGTCCATGACTTGATACTTTTGGCTAAATGCTCACTAATTGCCCATGCAAGTCCAAAACCATCATATGTACTAGTACCACGACCTAATTCATCTACAATAACCAAACTACCTTTATGAGCACTTGCAATAATTGATGACATTTCAAGCATTTCTGCCATAAATGTAGAGACACCTTTTAGCTGTGAATCAGATGCACCAACTCTAGCATGGATTGCATCAACGATTGCAAATTCAGAATTTTCTAAACATGGTACAAAACTACCAATTTGATTCAATAAACAGATAACACCCAATGTACGAATATATGTTGATTTACCACCCATATTTGGACCTGTAATTAAATAAAAATCTTTACCTGAATCCCAAATATCGCCATTTTCACTTGTGACTTTTTCATTTGACTCAGTGGATTTATTAGGTCCTAAAACATAATCATTGGGAATGAATGAAACACCTTCCGTAACTTCTAAGCATGGATGTCTTGCTTGCCAAATTCTCATTTCTCTACCTTCTTCTTCAAGACCCCAAATTCTCTTTGGTCTAGTATATTCAATTGGTGCGCATGTTGCAACAACTGCAAAGGATGAAATAACATCAAGACTATCTAAAATAACAGATAATTTAGTAAATATTGGAACATACGTCGAAGAAATTGATCTTATTTCTGAAACTATAGCAGATTGTTGTTTAGAATATTTTTCCATAACTTTTTGAAATTCATTAGATAATGAAGATAATTCAACAGTTGTGAAAAAAACACCAGCTTTCACAGTTTGTAATTCTTGATATTGAGAATCTGATGATTTTTTACTTTTTGATGAACTTGATTTACCACGCAAAACATTTGAATCATTTCTAGTAAGTCTAAAACACCATCCATGATTAATATTTTGTTCTAATTTTAATTTCTTATCAATTTCCATACCTAAATCAATTGCTGCATCTTCATGTAATTCATGCATTTTTTGTTCAATGCTTTCACGCTCATTTTGTAAATCCAATAATTTTTCATCATATTGTGGATTAATTTGAATTAGTGATGATGCAGAAGCAGCTGATGTAGCATTTGCTAATGATTCCAAATCAATTGTTTGTTCAATCATTTCTGCAAATTTTGTTAAAATCTTCATATTTTCATTAATTCCATCTAACCAAAATTCATTAACTAATGATATAATATCATCTGATGAATCTTCTAGACCTTCATTTAAAATATGGATACAATCATCCAAACTTTTAACTAATTGGTATAACCTAACAACTTCATCAAGTCCTGAATATCTTTTACCTGTTAATTTTCTTAAAAGTCTAGCAATATCTGGAACATTAGTTAAAAATGATCCTCTTATATTTCCTAATAAACCAGAATTTTGAACAAACCAATTAACAAGGGAATGACGATCATTAATTTCTTCAACGTCGATCAATGGTTGTTTAATCCATTGTGATAATAATCTTGAACCTCCTGATGTTTTACAATGATTTAAAAGCGCAAAAATTGATGTTGGAGCAGATGAAGTACCCGAAGAATTAACAACTGTCGAAGAAGATAAATTATTACTTGTTGGAAACAAGTTTAAAGCACGAACTGCAGCTGCATCTAATCTCATATATTTTTCTAAGTCATATTTACCAATATTTATTTGACCTCTAATTGAATCATTACCTAATAATGCAAGATATAAAATAAGTGCATTTGATGATGCTAATGCGGTTGTTAATGAAGCTAATTCAGAAGTTGCTAAAATATGTTCATTCCCAGAAAGGGTAACTAAGTCTTGATCTGAATTTGATGAACTAAAAGTTGAAGATGCAACTTGAGTAATTAAAATATCACATCTATCAATTGTTTGAGTTAGTCTAGCAATTTCTGGATCAGCATTTGTTGATAAATTAGCAGAAATAACACATTCTTTAATACCTAATTGAATTAGAATTGATTCAGTATTTGAAAATAATTCAGTATCAGGATATTCGGATAATCCTAAAAATTTTAAATTTGGATCATAAAATGCTAAACCAATTTTTTTACCTTCTTTAGCAGATGATATTAATTTTATAGCAGCAATAATTGAAGCTGATGCAATTTCTAAACTTGAATTTGAATTATTATCATTGTTAACATTTACAAATAATAAATCATCAATTTCATCTAAATGACCAGGTGATGCAGATTTTAATAGTTTCCAAGTATGATTTTTTGAATCATCAATACGATATATTTCAACTTTATAATTTCTATCAAGAACAAGTGTTTGTAATAATGAAGAAAATGTTTGTTCAGACAATGGTAAATATTGAATACAAACTTTACGATCCAGATCTTTAGGATGTGCAATTAATGGTGATGTTTTTAACACTGAATGTGTAGAATAAATAATTTCAGCACCTAAAACAGCATCTTCATCAAAGATAGTATAATAAGATGAAGTTTTACTTCCATTTCTTAATAATGCACGAACAGTACGTTGTTGTGTTGGAGGCAAACGTAAATAAGAACGATAAATTGATGGTTGAGTCTCCGTTTCTTCAGAATAAATGTTGACAGACATCTTCAATTCTCTTACCTTTCAATTCAATTACTAAATAAAAAGGAAAAGAAAATACTTAGAACTACAAATATCAGGAAAACAGAACAATATAATACAATCAATAACTTTCCATACACTTCTATACGCGTCGCGTTCATATTATAGTTTTCTATTTATATTATTTGTATTTATCATAGTTGAGTAAAAATTTTATTACTATTATTGAGAGGAGAAGTAGAATAATGAATATAAACGATAGGAGAGATAACTCTACAAAGCTAAGTAACGATCTGTAAAAATATATATAAATGTATGATTGTCTAAAAAAAAAATTATTATACTGAAATTTCAGCAGATGTTGATTCATCTTCACTTTCAGAATCGATATTATTATTGGCTTTATTATACAAGAAGAATTGACAGAAGATGATGAAATCTTCAAATAATGTACCACAACTACCAACTAACCAAGATGAATTAACTAAAAGATAATTCTTACCAGTACAAACTGCTAAAATAGATACCACATAAGTAATATTACCTAGACATGCAAATAGGAAAAATAAAAATGCGATACCATCACATGATTTTCTTTCAAAATTAAGTAAAATTTGTGGAATTCTTGAACCAAGATATAAAGCAGCACATAACCAACCAAATATTTGAGCTAATGGATTAAACTCCCAATCATCATCATTTCTTGGTGGTGAAGGATCTGAACTACTTCCTGAATCTCCAAAATACCAACCACCAAGACCTGCAATAATAACTAAAGAAACCATAATTAAATTATATGCTAATTCAGAACCTTGTGTATAAGATACTGAAGAACAAGATGAACATTCTTCATCATCTTCTAGATTTGAACCAATAATATCTGTATAAGTATTTGGATCAATTAATGATTCATTACCTGATTCCAGAATTATTTCCATTGCAGATTCTGGATCTACTTCATGATGATAATGATGGTGAGAATTTTCATTTGATAAAACAGATTCTAATAACGGTTCACATTCTTCATTTAGTGGATTAGCTGGTGATAAATGAATTGGATCCACTTTTGTAGTTCCATGACCATAATAAAGACATTGCCATAATAAAACTATATCAGCTAAAGTATAATATATTGCTAAAATAATCATTGTTGGTAAAACACCTTGAAGTATTGCACCAATAACATTGAAAATATCACCTAGAAGCCATAAAACAACGAATAATAGTGATAAACCTTCTGCACTATTACGTGAAAAATTTTGGTAGATTTGTGGAGCAAAGACAATAATCCAACAAGCAATGGAAATGGATCCTGTTATCCCAGAAACGGCTTGCGCATTAATAAACGGTGTTGGAGGTGGTGCCATGTTGGCTGTTTGTGTTGTTTTAATATAAAATATAAAAAAGAAAGAAAGATTTGAAGAAAGAACAAAACTGCTGAAGAAGAAAAAGAAAAATAGTTGCATAATAATATGCATTGTATAATTTGATATTTATCTGATTTTTCTGAATGACCCTTACTTACTTACTTAATATTTTTTATTCCTCGAAAGATTGGAAAATTTTTCAAATTTGGGAATGAATATTGATAGATAGATGCATATTAATCGGGGATTCAAAGAACTTTATTTATATATTCTTTTTTTTTTCAATAGTTATGGTGATTATTAAAAGTATAAATAGTAATTAGAAAATGAGTGGTAATGCTGAAACAAGAAAAGCAGGGGAAAAATTGATACCTCCTGAAGGAATGACTAAATCAGCATATAAGAAGATGTTGAGGAAAAAGAGACATGAAGAGACTAAAGAACAATACAGAGAACACAGGAAACAATTAAAAAAGGAAAGGGATGCAGGACGTCGGGAAGAAATAGAAAAGTTAAAAGCAAATGGTGAACCATATGAACATTTACTTAAACCAAGAAATAAAAATAAAATTACTAAATCAATTGATAATGGTGATGAAAAAATTGAAATTTCACCAATTGATATTAACAAAAAAATTGGAATTGTAATTGATTGTGCATATGATGATTATATGAATGAAAAGGAAGTTGTAAGTTTAAGTTCACAGATTACAAGAGCATATTCATCTAACAGACAAGCTGTAAAAGCTTATTATTCAAAAGAAATTGAGAGAAAACAAAATGGTGAAGATGAAAAAACTATAGAAATGGATATTGCACCAGCTGCTAAATTAGTTATAAGTGGATTAAATAAAAGACTTAAACAAAGGTTTGATAAAGTTTTACCAGATTATCAAAAGTGGGATCCAGAATGTGCCGTATTCTCTGAATCTAGTTTAGAAAATGTTCTTAATAAGTGGAAGGACACAGAAAGGGAATCAAATGATGAAATTGATTATTCCAATGTTATTTATTTATCAGCCGATACTGAGGAAAAGATTACAGAATTAAAACCGGGAGAAGTTTATGTTGTTGGAGGTATTGTTGATAAAGGACGTCACAAAAACCTATGTAAAGGCACAGCAGAAAAATTAGGAAAGGGAATTCGTATTTTAAGATTGCCAATTGATGAATATATTAAATTAAGTGGAAGGAAAGTTTTAACAACTGCACATGTTGTTGAATTATTGTTGAAATGGTGTGAATATAAAGATTGGAAGAGAGCATTTGAAGAAGTTTTACCACCTAGAAAAATGGGTAATGATGAAGAGGATACAAAGGAAGATTATGAAGAAAATAGTAACGAATAATTAAAAAACAACTCTATAGAACATCTATTACTGTAATAATACACAATTTATTTATTGATTAATTTTGAAATGATAATCTCGTTATTCATCTTTATCTTGTTGATCTTGTTGCTGTTTTTGCTCTCTTAATCTCTTTTGAATAAGTTTAACTTTAGTATTATTATATGTACCAACAATAAAATAACAAAATGCAAAGAAAACAGTCCAAGCCTCGGGTATGACAAACTTTTGTGCTAATAACATAAAAATCGGACTCGTAATTACAGAAGTTGAACAAACTTTCAGAAAACTTGATTTTAATGAAGTTTTAATAACTGATAAAAATAATTTAATTAAATTTGATAATTTTTCATTTAATTTTGAACCATTTTTAATTTCTAATTTTAATTTTTTCATATTATTAATCAAGCCAATCCATGAAACAAAACAAGCACAAAAAATAGGTGTAACAACACCAGTTGAAAGTATGATTTGTAATAACTTTTTACGTGGGGTTAAGGGAGAGGGAACTAGTTTTTGAATAATTTTATAACCATAATGAGTTAAGGGAGTATTGATCAATAAAGCAAATACTCCCATTAATGGAACTCTAGAAGAGAAAGTATGTGGAATTGAGAAATTTTTATAAACATGCAATTTTTGGATATCACCAGCAAAGAAAGAAGCTAATTGTTCATTAAGCAATGCAAAGAAAACTAAAGTTAAAGCTTTTGTTTTTAAAGGTTTAGTTTGCAATTGGATGGTATATTTTTGATTAAGCTTGGAAAGTAAATTCATTTTTTTAGTTATTATAAAAACTAGTAATGTTAATAATTTATGGAGAATCGAGAACAAACATTTATATACATATTCTATTGGTAAAAGTTGAAAACAGATCAACGTTATTGATCTAAGAAATGTATATAAAAAACATTTAAACTCATGTCTGAAATACAGAAATAAACCGCGTAGTCGGAAAATCCCGAATCACAAACCGCATTAATTTGGAAATAGATAAATACAAAACCGAATTGAGCCAAGTAATCAATTTCAACTAATCAACCAAATTGTTGAAATATTTGGTTTGCTATTTTTTTACCCATATTTCTGACATCTATTTATCTCTTGTATTTTATTATGCTATTTGATGAAAAAAATAATATAATAAGTACCAGAGAATACAATGATAATTATGAAAATGGTATGATAATATATAGTGTAATCCAAATTATTATGACCTTTCGTTAAGTAGAATCGGGTTACTCCAACTTGTCAAATGAAAACATCACTCAAAGTAATATGGAGGAATAGCACAAAACTATATCACTTCTGAACTTAACCAACTTTTACAAAATGATACTCTTAGAATACTTGAACTTTTAAAGTTAACAATAATTATAAAGTACTCATTATCATCATGGAAAAAAAATATTTAGATAAAAAATTACTACATTACTTTATATTGGAATTTTTTTCATTCTTTAGATTAAGACAAGGAAATTTGATTTATATAAATATAGATTATAAATGTTAACTTTCGTTTCAAAAAACGAAATATTTACTAAAGTATGAATGAAAACATTAGACAATCTATTATACATACTTTTACCAATTAATTATTACATATTTGTTATACTTAATATTTACTATTTTGAAATTGGATAGTACTGATAAATCTAGACTAGAAATACTAGAAGTAAAGAATGGTTCACACCGTGGATATCAACTACATAAATACACGTAACAGGAAGTATAAAAATTATTCTTATTTTAAAATTCATTTTCATTATTAATTAAAAATGGCTACCAATTCTTCTGACACTGATTTTCAAGCAACGTCTTCCATTTTGGAACATGATTCAATTGATTCAAACATCGATGATATCACTTAAATTTTGGACGATAAAATCAAATCCTTAGAGAAAAATTATTTAGGCACTTTACCAATGATTACTGCATCTATGTCTGCTTTGCAGAAACTCAACAAAAGCAAGGCCGTTGCTAATTTCATTGCTATGTGTCCATCAATCAGTTTCAATAAAGCATCTCCAGGCGATTTTATTGGTTACTATCTCTTTTTCAAGGAAGAGTTGATCAGGGTTGGTAGAAGATCCAAATTAAGTTTTCAGCTTATTTTTAACGTCTTTGAGGGTGATGAAGGATTTACTGATGCTTCCACTATTGATGAAGAATTGTTAGATGAATTCTTAGGTATCATGTTGCTTACTATCAAGGATTCACCAGGTAGATCCAAATTAATTGTCGACATGGGTTACTCTTCAATTCCTCCAGCATTGTCTTTACTTGAAGGTATTAGGTCTTACCATTGTGGTGATCGCTCTATTCCATTCAAATTCGAATCGCAATGTTCCGCCATTGCTCTTTTAATGAAATATTTTTGGGAAAAAATGGTGAGCTCAATAAATTTATTAATATGCATCCGCTCGATTGCTGAATGTTGAATTCCAATCATTTCAGACGGATGAATGGATGTAATGTTGGATTTGAGGAATAATTGATACACTATGGAGCATTCAAAAAATATGTGCCAGGTACCGCCTGAGCCCTGGCAGCCACTACAAGGATGATAGTAGCAACGGTTTAAAAGCCCAATGTGTAGCTCAAAAATTTCATTAAATTTTTCATGGTGTAGATTAAGTAGTTTACTAATTTGTTTGATAGTATCTTTAAAATAGGTGGGGTCCTTTCGTAGTTTTTTGCACCGCTTTTAATCAAATTAAGTATGGTGACAATTACAACAATGTTGGTGGTGTCAAGATTGCACTAAAATATTTTGGTTGTTTAAGCAAATTTCATCCTGTTGAAGATGAATTATCAAAATCTCAACAAGCTTCTGTGTTTTCGCAAAATATTGATGCGACTTACAAGGATGATTTCTTAAAATATTTGGTTGCATCCAACTACATTAAATCAATCAATTCAGCTTCTCCCTTCAGATCATTAGATTCCTTTTCAAATAGAAGCTGAATTATAGTTAAAAGGAATCTACCTTCAATGAAAGAGTCAAATTTTTGACCGAAATTAAAATCCCCAAAGACATCAGAATGTCAAACTCTGCAATGGCTGTATCAAAATCATCATTCTTCTACTAGTAATAGCTCTAGCTCTTGCAATAATAGTAAAGGCTCAAGTTGTTTGTTAAGACAGGCATTTTGTAATTCGTTTGAAAAGCACTATGAATCAAAATTCTGGTTATTCTGATCTTTAAGATATCAGTTGGATACGAAGAACGGTTATGCAGCTAGTTTTGTAATTATGAAATTGCTAAATATAATCTTGAACTTTTCCACCAGAGTGGATACTGAAGAATCAATTAAATGGTTCAAAACTGAATATATCAGGTCTCCAGATTTTGGATGCTTGTGAATCTGTTTCTAAATCCCAATATTAAGTTTAGAAAACATCAAGAAAAAGACGCAGCTGCAGAACGTTGTAACTACTTATCATTTTCTTGGTTTAATAAGTGTAATTTTGGAATCATATACAACACTCAATACTAATATGTTGCAAAAGTCGCAAAGTGGTAATAAAATATGATTTAAAAGATGCAACTCACAAAGCAAAAAATGTTTAAATTATCATTTCCAACAAATTTCAGTTTCTAGAAGATTTTACCACCCATCTACGTGATTTCACCTCATTACAATGACAATGGTGATTGGAATACACACCGAGGAATCATCTTGACAATTCTCATCATAAAAATCGGTTTCATCATGCGATGCACAACCTAGGTTATCCAGATATCTATTATTTTCCTAATAACAGAGCTCATATTAACTATATAAACCATAATCATCATACAAACAACAGATTGGATCGATTCTACGCCTCCATGTCCTTAATCAACCAGTACCATCTCCGCTATTGAGTTCTACCAAAACTAAAATTTTCTTATTATCGTTATTGTGGATGGGCAAAGAATCAAAGGTAAACGTGGAGAAAATCTTCAAATCAATGTAAATCGTATACGTATTACCGGAAACAGGTATAACAATATTATATCTGTTTCCTGTAATACGGATACCATTAACATTAATAGTTTGAAGATATATTAACAATAACCACAGAAGTTATAAAATCCCTGGGCTAATCCTTCCGATATTTTAACAGCTCTTGATATAGTTTATCATCTTAGTTTTTCTCCGGGAAGGAGTAAAATAAATTTTGGTAACATAACAACTCCCAAAGATGTATATATGGTGGGGTTTATGATGATTAGGAACATTCAACTTTAGATAATATCAAGACGAATTTAGCTCATGAACGGTGCAACAAATATAATTTGTAATTTAAAAACAGGTCTCTTTGGATAATCTATTGATAACTCTCTGTAGCAGTACAAGGCGCTTTGTACTATTTTCTGCATGAAACTCATCCCAAAAAGAATTGTCCAGTAATGTTAAACATTTGATATCTTCACATCTTGGCCTAAATTGTGAACAACAGAATTGAAAATACAGGCTAATTCGGCATCCTTTGGTTCTGTGCACCGCTGGGATCAGTTAAACTGGATCAAGGACGTAATTGTAAAACACAAATCAATTTTGTTTCTTCTATATGTTGATGTTTTGCTTGGTAAGCTGGTTTGGAATAAAGATCAAAGTCTGTAATGAAATCGTATTTGAAAACATATTTTAATAGATTTAAATCATGTAGAATCCTGTATAAGACAAAGCAACTATCACATGTATTATTGGCATGTTATACTTAATCTAAATATAATAGCTCATCTTGAAATTAGCTTAAACTTAATGTCCTAACAGTGGAAGTTGACCGTAGCATTTCATCGCCATTCGTCGTACTATTATAACATAGAATTATATTAGCTGGAAAATGGAAATGTAATCTGTTATATAGAGAACATTCATTTGTCTGATAACGATCAAAGTCCTCAAAAAGAGGACCACAATACTCGGCTTAAACTATATCTTCACCACAAAAAAAAAGAAGAATCATAGCAATAGAAATTTCCAACAAAGGCAAATTTTCACTATTTGTCCACATTACTCATATTATGTTCCAGATTTCTCAATAGTTAATAGTAAATGATATGATATGATATGATATGATAAAAAGAAATTTAAAAATTAAAAAAATTAAAAAAATAAGAAATTGAAAAATAAAATTGAAAAATTGAGAAATTGAAAAAATGAAAAAATGAAAAAATGAAAAAAAAAGTTTTTTCCTGAAAAAAAAAAAATTAAAAAAAAAATTAAAAATGAAAATTTTCACATCTTTTTTTGAAATTTTATATGCAAAAACTTCTTCAAGTTAAGTGTTCAGTCTTTTGCTTTCCATTTAACAATTCCTGCATTCATACAAGAATTTCAACGTTAAAGAACGTCTCCTATATTCTTATACTAATACATATCAACAATGGCTTTCGGACAAAGAGGCGGTAGAGGCGGTTCAAGAGGTGGATCCAGAGGCGGTTTCGGTGGTAGTTCAAGAGGTGGTTCAAGAGGTGGTTTCGGTGGTAGTTCAAGAGGTGGTTCAAGAGGTGGTTTCGGTGGTAGTTCAAGAGGTGGTTCAAGAGGTGGTTTTGGTGGTGGTAGAGGTGGTGCAAGGGGTGGTAGAGGTGGTCCAAGAGGTGGTGCTAAAGGTGGTCCAAGAGGTGGTGCAAAAGTTGTTATTGAACCACATAGACATGCAGGTGTTTTCATTGCAAGAGGTAAAGAAGATTTATTAGTTACTAAAAATATTGCACCAGGTGAATCTGTTTATGGTGAAAAGAGAATTTCTGTTGAAGAACCTTCAAAAGATCCAAATACTCCTGCAACTAAAGTTGAATATAGAGTTTGGAATCCATTTAGATCAAAACTTGCTGCTGGTATTATGGGTGGTTTAGATCAAATATTTATTAAACCAGGTGCTAAAGTACTTTATCTTGGTGCTGCTTCTGGTACTTCTGTATCGCACGTTTCTGATGTTGTCGGTCCTGAAGGTTTAGTTTATGCAGTTGAATTCTCTCATAGACCTGGTAGAGAATTAATATCAATGGCAAAGAAGAGACCAAATGTTATCCCAATTGTTGAAGATGCAAGACATCCTCAAAAATATCGTATGCTTATCGGTATGGTTGATGTCGTTTTCGCTGATGTTGCTCAACCTGATCAAGCTAGAATTATTGCATTAAATTCTCATATGTTCTTAAAGGATAATGGTGGTGTTGTTATCTCAATTAAAGCAAATTGTATTGATTCAACTGTTGATGCTGAAACCGTTTTCGCAAGAGAAGTTCAAAAAATGAGAGAAGAAAGAATTAAACCTTTAGAACAATTAACCTTAGAACCTTATGAAAGAGATCATTGTATTGTTGTTGGTACTTATAAGAGAAGTGGATTATAAATTTTAATGTAATATAACTGTTTTATTATAACAAATTCCATATAATAAAATGAAAAAAAAAGATTTAAATAACATTTCTTTTTTTTTTTGTCTCTTGCCCTTATTTAATTTCGATTTTCATCCCATTTACTTACTTTAGTCTTATAACTTTCATTTTACACATGTACTCTTTCCTTACTAAAATTTAGTTTTATAATATAGTTTATATAAAAAAAATCTAATAGTATATCTTTTGTATTAAGAATTAAAAAAGAATCAAAAAAAAATCACTTGTAAGATTCTTTAAGTTGAGTTAACATTTAACTCAAAAAAAAGTAAAAACTAAGCGAACATGTTTTTGTTTCACATTTCATCAAACTACTTCAAGTTCGGTTATTTGTATATTTGCCACTATTTTACTTCCTATTTTAAACTCATTAAAATAAACAATGACTTTTCCCACATCACTGTCAACACAGAACGGTATTCGACTTAATCGCACAAGAAATTCAGATAATTTAGAAACAGTTGATTTAGACAGTACTGTTGAAAATATCTCACGAAATATTATTGATAATGCAAATAATGATAATGATTACGCTGCTGATGATGACGATGATGATGATATACAAATAACTGGTTCAGTTACATCCCCATCTCCTTCTGCAGCACCAATAACGCAATCAATATCAACAGGTTTGGCTCATATACTACAATCTCAACAATCTCAACAACAGCGAAGGATAAGAAGAGATCTTGAACGACAAAGATTACGACAACAAAGGTTGTCTATACGAAACAGAAGATTATCTGTAAATAATGTTGAAAGCAATAATACTAGTAATAATACTAATGATAACTCTGATTCATTTTATATTAATCCGAATAACCATATATATGATGATAACCAAGGTCCTATTTTAATTACTTCAGATACAGAAGAATTAGATAATACAGATATGAATGTTTTAAATGATCCAGGTTTTTATTCAGATACTGCAACTGTTGGTTCAACGGATACTTCATCATCTCGTGTACGTATGGCTTTATCTGCAGATGAACGATCAATCAGAAATGCAAGAACTTTACAACGTGAACATTTAAGAAATTTATTAAATAATCAAAATACTAATAATAATAATAATAATAATAATAATAATAATAATAATAATAATAATAATAATAATAATAATAATAACACCATATCTTTTAATGATATTAATGATGATGAAATTCAATTTGTTGGTGAACGTGAAATACCCGATATTCAAGTTATCTCAACACAAAATACAGGTTTCAATTTATATACACCATCAGGTCCTTTATTTGTTCCATCAACTGAAGCAAGACATGGTGGTGGACGAGTTAATATGATTATTGGACAAAACCAAGGTCAAAATGAAACCGGACAAAGAAATAATCCAAATTTAAGAAGTTTTATACGTCCTGATAGGTCAAGACAAGAAACTTTAAGACAACAACAAATTGAAGCAAACAGAAGAGCAAGAGATGCAGCAGCAAACGGAGGTTTAATAAGTGAAAGAGTCCATAGAAGATCTGAAAGATATAATAATCATAATAATAGTACAAGAAACGTTAGACCTAGAAATCATCCACAATTAACATTGAATGGTTTTACTAATATTTTTAGACTTTTACATTCAATTGCAAATAATGAAAATGGTGCATTAGCACATGGAAATGGTGCATTATTTGAAGCACTTGCACCAATCAATGATTTTTTAGTTGAAGGAGTAGCAATGAATGGTAATGAAGATATTCCTGCAAATGTTATGAGAATCTTACAATCAAGGGATGAAGAAAGGGAAAATGAACGTATTAGAACGAGAAATAAAGTGGCAAACACTGAAAAGAATAAAAAGGCAAAAGAAGCAAAGGTAGATAATTTATTAAAAGATCAATTTACTAATACTTTAGGTTTAGAATCGCAGGATGATGTGTGTGTTTTATGTGGTATAACTTTACTTCAAGGTGTTCCTAGTCGATATACTGAAAAAAACGGTAAAAGTGAAATAACCACTGATGATGATATAAAAAAATTGATAAAAGAAGGTTTTATGTCACCGTGGAATGCATGGGAAAGATTTACTAATGTGGAAATAGATTTATCCAAAAAAGTATTTTTTGGTGCATGTGGTCATATTTATTGTGGCAGATGTGTTAATAATATAATGAGATTTAGAGGTATGACTGCAAGGGAACGTCGAGATCAAATATCAAAAGCAAGAAAGTCAAATGAAAATCCGGATCGAGTCAGTGTTTTAAGTACAGATTTTGAAAATCCTGCTTTTTCTGCACCTTTAAAATGTATTGCACGTGGATGTACAAAAAAATTTACTGGAAAAACCCCATTTAATGAGCTTTATGTATAATTAAGTAGAAATTTTATAAAGAATAAGAAATATACAGAAATATTTCCACTTCTAAAAAGTAAGAAGAACCCTGTGGTAATTTTAAATTTCAGATATAAATTTCCATTATTACATTATTTAATCACATAGATTCTGCAATATCATCATTTGATCCAATTCAATATGTAAACATATCATTGCTTCTGTTGCTTGAAATCTGAAACAGAGGTAAAACAAAGCTCCTCGGTTTCTTCGGCAAATTCACCATCCCATCCCATCCCATCCCATGTCTTCACAGCGAGCACTTTTGGAGTGATTATTTTTGATTGACAGTTGTAAATGCTCAGATTCTGAGGGTTATCAGTTATCAGATACGCCAATCGCCTATCGCCTATCTCTTCCTTTTCTTCTTATTTTAATGTAGGTTCGGTTTTATTTCCTCTATTTATCTGTTTGAACAGGTTAGAATACAAAAAACATGGGGAAATACTTTGTATGTGGAGTTTTTTAATTTTTTAAAGATTTATTAATTGATTACTAACACCTACCATCTTAAAGACATTGACTATCGTGGTTGGAACGATCATATCAGGATCGATGAACTCAATTCTTACAAAATATCAGGATATGCAATGTGTAGCACATTGCAATAATCCTGCGACCGCAGAATATTTTGATCAACCTGTTTTGCAAACATTGCAGATGTTTATGGGTGAATTGTTATGTTGGATTCCTATCTTCATAATCAGGTATCAAACAAAAAATAAAACTAAACTTGGAGAAACTGGTGAAAATATTGGATTAATCTTAGCTGAAAATGATGATACAGATATTGCAGATAATCAAAGGAGGCGTCCCGGTTTAAAGGATTCATTAATTTTAGCAATTCCTTCAACGTGTGATCTTTTAGGAACAACGTTGATGAATATTGGATTATTATATACTCCTGTTTCAATTTACCAAATGACTAGAGGTTCGATTATTTTGATTGTTGGTTTAATGTCTGTTATCTTTCTTAAAAAACGGATAACTAAACTTGAGTGGATTAGTTTATTTGTCGTCTTTTTAGGTGTCTTCTTAGTTGGACTTAGTGGATATATTGAAGATCAAAAAAATTTGACTCCAAATATACTTTCAAGTGGTGATGTATCTTTTGATATTATTATTGGAATGGGATTAGTATTTTTGGGTATTACAATGTCAGCAATGCAATTTGTTGTTGAGGAACATATTTTATCATATTTAAAGATTGAACCAATGGAAATTGTAGGTTATGAAGGTCTTTATGGCTCCTTGGTTACGATTCATGGAATGCTTATACTTTATATAATTTATGGAAAGGGTTATTTTGATATTATTTTATCATTCAAACAAATGTTTGGAAATTCAATTGTACTGTACACTTCATTAGCAATTATGTTATCTATTTCAATTTTCAATTTCTGTGGTATCACATTAACTAATATTTTAAATGCTACTGCCAGATCTACAATTGATACAACGCGTACATTACTGGTATGGATTATTTCATTAATAATCGGATGGGAAAACTTTCATGCATTACAGTTATTTGCATTTGCTTTGCTTGTTGCAGGCACACTTTCCTTTAACGGTATCATTCAACCAGAAGAATGGTCTGTGCTTCCAGCATGGCTCAAGGATTTAGAATCTGAAGTACATACTTAAGTCAATATGTTTTTTATCGATTATTATAAAAGTTTATTATAAAAAGGTGTGTATATCCGCATATTAAAGATTGTATAAAATGTGTTTGAAAAAGGCGTAATATTTGTGTAAAATTTGTTTGTGGTAAGGTAGTACGATGATGTTCAAGTTCTTACAATTTGTTAAATTTCCTTTTGGAAAATACATCGGATCTGCCTGGAGCTTTTTTCATTCGTAAAGCATTTCTTCGATGTATAATTGATTCTAATTTCTGTGCTCAAAACATTAATGAAAACCTAGAATTCTTTAATGTCGGATGAAATCCTTAACTGTAAAAACAGTTCAGAGAGATCCAACACACTTTCCCTAATGCTGTTTAATTGTAAGCACTAAAAAATCTAAACCATATTTTTCTACAATCACAAATAGATTTTACAAATTCATTAATGCACCCCTTTCAAATACTATTCAAAACACTTACCAAAATGTAGCAACCATTGAACAATCACCAAATCTTACTTCCCTTGCACCAAACATTGATGAGAGCTTAAGATCCTTTAATAGATCAGAAGGCTCAAAAAAAGGCATTTTAAGAGCAAAGAAAATACTTTTTCAAAGTTGTTCGGATAGCAATATTTTTAGATGAACGATCAGTAGATACCCAGTTTCAATCTTCTTGCTCAATTCAAAGCATTTTGCAAGTTGTTGAAAGTAACTTATCTAGTATTCAGAAAGATGATAAAACAATAGCAATAAAAGAATTGTTTAAGTACTAACTAAATGAGTATACAACAAAGGGTGCACATATTTTCCTACTATAAACCTCGAACCCAGTAAATATATAGTTCAATAAGTATTAAAATAAAGATATTATAGGAATGATAAATGTGGTAACCTTATTATTTTGTTTAATGATACTGAGATTTAAATTGGTGTTTGATTCATGATGAATCATGCCGATTTTTTATACCATTGGAATAGTGCTTTAATTTTATACAGTTTCCCTTAGTCTCTCAGTATAACTATACGATCCTGAAGCTTCAATAACGATATCAAGCTTACAGTTGGGTTGCGTTGGTATAACCATCAAGATCTTGTGACATTTACCTGTCTTACTAAACATGGAAAAAAATCAAAACAACGTCATTATAAGTTGGAATAAATTGGCCATAAATAATATTCCACTATTATGGATAGTGAGATTGAATAGTAAGATTAATAGAAAGAAAACAAAACGGAAAACGAACAAAAAATACAAAAAAATAAAATATGAAAAAAATATGGGAACAAGAAGTTTGCTTTCTGAGCATACTGGTGCAGACATTCAGATGTTCATTTCCCAATCGCAGAGTAAATCAATTTTATACTCCCGTTCATTATACTAGTATCTTCAAGAGAAAAGCCCGATGTCATAACAGTCATTTTTTTTGGAGCCGTTGAACCTATGTAAGATTCACTGTAGTCAATGTATCCCGAAACTTCATCTGGTCTTGCAAATATTCTTCGTAATCTTCTTTCATGTGTCTTAAGGTATTCAAGTTTTGCATTCTTGAGCAATATTACGTCAACTGAGTTTCTTGGTATACCATGGATTAAAAACTTATAAGGCATTTTTTCATCATACAAATCAATCCGCTTCACTGAATGTAGAGACGATATATCATTAACGCTGGATCCTGGACCAATAACAACTCTATTCAAGTTGATCAGTTTGGAGAGCCACTGCTTATCCTTTTTATAGAACTCTATATCGCACTTATAAATAGTGAGAATTTTGATATATTTCAATACATCTTCCTTGAGATAATAGCTGAATGAAGATATATTATTTTGATGACATAGTACAAGATGTATTTTAAATTCTGATACGAAAGATTTATGTTTGTTGAAATAATTCAAAACTTCAGGTAATTCCGATGGAGACATAGTGCCAAATCTATATGTATATCCTATAACAACTTTGACATTATATTTCACTCTATTGTGAGAAAACCCTTTATTAATTTTGTCTTCCAAAAAAGATTTAAACTTCTGGAACGTCGTACTGTGATGAAGTACTACATTAATGTCATAATACATTTTTCTATTATTTGCACCCAACCATGATTTTTCAAAATCTTTAATATGGACAAATTTGGTATAACTATAGTGAATATTATCTTTTGTCAATACTTTCCGTTCAAAAACGTGTTGATCGTAAAACGATTCCTTCAAATCAAACTCATAATCAACCGCAGTACGCTCTTCGCCATATCTTGGTAGTCTGTGGAGATATTGTCCACAGAGTTTAAAATCATCCTTAGCATACTTGTTTCTTGTGATCACTTTGCCAATCCGGACTTTTCTGTTTCTCAACAAACTTTCAAACTTTTTAAGTTGGTATGCACTAAACGAATATAATTTCAAAACTTCCCATTCTTCTATACATTCTGATCGATAGAATGCAAGTTTATTATTACCAAAATATAGAACCAGTAAATCACTAAGTTGAAGTAACACAATTAATGGATCCGCCGATGCTTTGTCCGCATGTTTAATTAAAAACAGTAAATATTCATCAATATCGTAGTACTCCCGAAATGCATAATTCATGATTGATTTCCTAACTTCGAAGGGAAATCTTTGGCAGATATCAGATGTCCACACTTTTAAATCCATGACTAAACGTTCAATTGTCATACTATGTCATATTGGATCATTTTCAAAAGGAGTGGTGGATGGCATTGAAATGTATAATGTCAAGATTGCACGTATTTTCTGCCTATAGCACATTACTGCATGTCCATTTAATTCGTGTTTCTGATGGATCATATAATCAATATTGGCTCACCATCATGAATCCTATGATCTATGAGAATCTGCGCGACAATTAAATTGCAGTTTAGAGTTTGATTAAAATGCTTTCTGGTTTTCAGTATAATTAGATTAAAGTCAACAGTCCTAATTAGTTTCGTACTTATATAACAATTAGGCGTTACAACCAAAAAAAAATAGTAAAAAGCAACTCATGTCTGAAAACAATCGTCTATTCAAATTTTCCCTTCCATTCCACATGAATCATCATTCATTGCGCTCAGCAACTATGTACATATCTGGTGTTTTATATTCTATGGGATTATGGCAGATGATTGATGCATCCATTTTCAGTAAAACCATAAATGGATCAATTATTCATATTTCATTAATTGATTGGATTCCATTTATTTGTTCAACATTGGGTATGGTCGTTGTGAATTCATTAGACAAAGTTCAACTTATAAGCGCATCAAATAGTGGCTTTGATAGTGGTCTTAACTCATTACAATGGCAAGCTAGAATTGTTTTATTTATTGGATTTAGTCTTTTAGCTGTAGGATTCAGCGGTAGCATTTTGGTTTTAGTTTTAAAATTCATTATACCTGGTTACACTGAAAGTCCAACAATTAGAATGGGTACTGAAAATGTTGGCGCAAATATTTGTGTTATGGCAAGTTGTACAATTTTATGGATTGTTTCTACACTTGAAGAAGATAATTCACTAGCATTGTAAAAATTATACCAATCTTAATAGTTTTGTTTCGTTACTTTTTCCTTTTATTTTTAATAAAGTTCATTAATGTGTAGTTTAGATTAATCATTAACATTATTAAATCGTGTATGTAAACCAAAAAAAGAGAGAGAAGGGTTGCTGAAAAAAATGATAAAAAATATATCGTAAACAAAAGAAGAAAACAAAAAAATATAAATATTAAATAAAAAAAATGGAGAAAAATGTTTAGAAGTGAAATATATTTAAAATTTTTAAAATTCAATGCGATCTGAATATATGTATTTCTATAGGTTATGTAGATCTTGGTAAAATATCATTTATTAAATTTCCAAAGGTTTTCAATTCATAATCACTAAAATTGAATAATAAATTATCTACTCTCGTTGGGTTTGTGGATAACCTTGATTGAACTGTGAATTTAACTGATTTTATTTCATCAAAGAACTTGTGGGCCATTATTTCAGTTGGACCATACCTTTCAGTTGGACTATAAACCAAAACTTTCATTAATAACTCTATTGCATCTAAATTTGCATTACTGAAAACTTTTTGAAATCTGACCTCAGTTGTTGAGGAATATATTTTATGAGAATACATTGGACCATTATATTGAGGATTTGCTGTAAATATAAATTTTTCACTTGGTGGTCCAATCAATTTTGTAATTTCTCTTAATTGTAACATCGGTTCTTGACCTTGAAATACTGGTTTACCCATATACATTTCACCCATTACACAACCTAAACCCCAAATATCAATTTTTGTTGTATAAATACAACAACCAACAATCAATTCGGGAGCTCTATAATACCTTGAACAAATATAAGAAACAGAAGGTTGGTTTGGCTCTAAAACTTTTGCTGAACCAAAATCACAAATTTTTAATAACAAATTTTCAGGATTAATTAAAATATTTGAAGGTTTAATATCTCTATGACAAATTTGGAAAGAATGCAAGTAATTCATTGCTCTTGCAATTTGGAAAGTATAAATTTTGATATGATTTTCAGGTAACGTTGCTTTATTTATATAATAACGCTTAATTTCAGATTGTAGATTACATGGTAAACATTCCATTGCTAAATGCTGATAAATTCTATTTTTATCATCCTTATTTGGATAATTATAATAATATTTTAAAGCGACAATATTTGGATGATTTGTTTGTTTTAATATTTGTAATTCTCTTGACTTATATTCTGTTTGTGCAGGTACTTTTTTGATTGCAAAAGGACCAATCCAAATATCTTGTGGACTGTTTGGTTCAGATAACGCATTTTTCAAATTTGCTTGCAAGACTGTACCGAAAGCTCCTTCTCCAATTTTAGTTATTTCCTGGACGAACATGGGACGTGTAATTCCAGATGTATTGCTTGTGACATCTTTTACCAAATATTCAGTCATTTTGTAATAGTAAGGAAAGTATTAAAACTAAAAGAGTACAAAATTAACCACAAATTCTAAAGTGATATTGATATAATGATATATAATTAGTAATTAATTTCTAAAAATGCTCAATTGATCTAGATATGTAAATCTTATGAATTATTTGTTATAATACTATGTGTGATCAAGAAATATGATAAATTGAGTTTGTTGTTTAGATGCTTTTTTGTAAAATGGGAATCAACAAAAAAGATGTGAAGTAAACGGTAGAAAAAATTCACAAGTTTTATGCAAAATCTTTATGATTGTGAGTTGGGATTGACTGCAGTATGGACGTTGTTACCACATTCACGAAGACCGAAAAACAAAGAGACGGAGACATGATCATGACCTGAAGATTGAGGCATCTGGTGTTTACTGTTCTTTCCTGCGTTTCAACTTTATTGCGCGAAGGCAAAAAATGCAGAATACAAGTGAAGAATACCTTGAAAAAAGAAATAGCATCGGTTGGTTTCGATCCAACGACATCAGGGTTATGAGCCCTGCGCGCTTCCACTGCGCCACGATGCTTTATAAAGATTTTTTTTAGAAATTTACCTACCGGCCGCTAAGCAAAGAATAAGACTAGCCCGAATTTAAGCCAAAATTGCTATTTTAATGACCATTCTAAAAGGAACTATTCAATTAATAACGTTTTTATTAGAAAAAAAAGAACCAAGCTCAATTTTGCATTACATTATTGCATTTTTGGTTAAATAGTCAACTTTGTCCTTAATTAATGAGTAAACGCTCTGGTCTGAACCATATCTTTTGCGTTAGTTGCTTCTTTTTGTTTAGATTAAATTCTTGTAATATATCTAATTACAACACTTATTGAATTATATTTGCAGAAATGAACGAAATTTATAAAAAGGAGCAAGTTAGCTCTTGTGTTATATGCTTCGTTTTGTTTTTTAACTATAAATTTAACATGTTGGCAGATTGGCGGCCAAGGTCAGTGAATTACAACCTTTTCACAGATCTTTTACATAATAGCTCATCATTAAATAATGACTATTCAATTAGTGGTAACATATTCCAACAATCCTATCGTTTTTTCAAATTCTGAAGTTGTTTAGTTAGCGTGTAGTGCTATTAAACTTAAGGAAATCTTCCTTAGAAAGACCTTTACAGAGATCGCAAATAATGGGCATTTATAATTATCAAAATTACCAAACCTTCATCTGTGAGTCCTTCACTTATGCTATACTCTTTATCGTTTTGTCTTGGATGTGGATAAAGACGCCATTGTTGAAAAAAAAAATTATCCATTTATCAAGGCAAGCTACAAATTTAAGTATCATTTTGCAATCTAAAGGAAATTAACCGTATGATCTAGTAAAATTACCTTCACATAAAGAAATGGCTTTTTGGATTTTTTCAAAGCGAGTTATTAATAAATCAATAAATTTCATCAGCATATTTTTAATTCCTTTACATTGAATGTAAAGTTTACATCACGGAATAAATGCCTAGTTTTTCCATTAAGTAGCAATCTATACCCAAGTCTTATATATACAAGGAAAAGTTATCAACCAATTTTGCAGAATTTTCAATAAATAAAAACAAAATCCTAATTTTTAATTTTAAAAAAACTAAAGAATAAGTTATTTTCAAAATTTCTGGAAGGATCCACTCATTCAGAGTAATTTTCAGTACTAAAGTTTACAAATAAAAAACTTTATTCTATGATTGACCATGTATCGAAAAGCAATATTAAAAACTTCTATTAGATCGAAAGAAAATTGTTTCATTAATCAATGTTGTCTTAGTAGCTACCATTAAAGCATTTGAATGCGGATCTTATAGCTATAAATGTTGATTTCAATCAAATAAACCATCTGCATTAAGCGTCTTGGGAAAAAGCTTGGCTTATTTGGAATTTATTTCAAGATTGACCATAAGCTTTCAAATTTTAATCAGCTTTTTGACAGCAATCACAAAATTGCATTATATGCCTGTTGGAAATGGTATGTTTCACTCCGCGTACAGTCAAAAGGTTTTTTTACTAAATTCATGTTTACCAAAACTGCAAAAGTCAATAAAATTTTTATTCCTGATAACTGATCATCGCAGATGCCAGATATTCCAAAATACAACTCATATGAAATTTATCCAAAAGGCATATGTATAGTTTAAATAGTTTAATATATTGCCCTTAAAAATGGTCCAATTAATAGTTTAAAGTCTCAAGTAAATGATTAGTCTATTACTCAAACTTTTAATAAAGAAACAAGTAGAATGTCCATTATTTTTTACATTTGAAATTCCTTGATACATTATTATAAAATCGTGCCACAATTAAGCAATGAATTTGGGTGGAATCTTAATATTTCTTTGAAAATATCAGAATATCCTTTACAATAATTTAATAATCAGTTCAAACCAAAAATATTACAAATTTAGATAATGATACATAGAGTTAGTACACCGAAAATAAAATGGTGAACATGCTGGCGCATATCATATATATAGTAGAAGAAAATCTATTTCTCTACTTTTCTCGCTTCCCTTTTCGTTTACATTTCACATTTTACATAAAGACATAATATTATTTGTCAGTAGAACAGTAGAGTTCAAAATTCAATGCCTATCCAAACATTTCCAATTTCAACTTACTCTTCTTGACCCTAAAATTCAATCTTTACCAAATATTTCGGTAAGTGCTAAATGATTACAATTAGAAATACGTCTCAAGCACATCTGCTTGTACAAAAAATACCCATCTGTTTCACTCATGCATATTCCACAATCCCAAATTCCCCCACAGATCCATACACTGAAAAAGTTAATAAAGCTAGATTTGACTGCATTCAACAGTTAACTAAAGCCGATCCTTCAACTCTATTGATATCCAAGCTTTATCCTGAATACCTTCGTGATTCGTTTATTGCCTTCAAATCCTTAAATTTAGAACTTTCCAAAATCTCATTCGGTTTTCAACCAGGTGCAACTAATAAATCAAAAGAATTTAATAATTTAAAATTCCAATTTTGGTTACAACAATTAGAAAAATGTAAAGGTTTAAATAATGATAATGCATCTTCACTTTTTTTAGATATAAATGAACCATGTACGATTTTATTAGCTGATATTGTTTTGAAAAATTTAAATTTTAGTTTTGATATGATTAACCAAATGGTTCATAGTCATCAACATTTCTATAATAATAATAGTTCATCAGGTTTTAGAAATGTTGATGAAATTTGTTCATTTGGTGAAGGTACTCATTCTCAAATAAATTATTTGATGCAATCAGTTTTATTGTCCCCTCAATTAACAGGTTTTTCTACATTAGGAATAAATTTACTAGAATTACCAAATTCAAATGAATTAAGAAATAATTTGACGGATATAAGTGCACATTTAGGTCAAGCGACTTCAATTGGTTCATTTTTAATTGGTTTGAAATATTTTGCTGAAAAAAAGCAAACGTTAATGCTACCGACTGATTCTTTAATTAAATATAGGTTACCAGAAGAAATTTGTTTAAGGTATTTACAAGGTGAACCTTTAGAAGATGCACAACATGTTAAAGAATTGATGAAAAATGTAGTTTTTGACATTGCAACTTTGGCAAATGATCATATTATTACAGCTAGATCTAAACTTAATGATGCTAAAGATATGGTTAAACAATTAGCAAATGATAACAACAGGTCAGATTTAATTTCCCTACTAAAAAAAGAAAAGAAATCGTTTCCAGAATGTTTCTTCCTACCTTATATGTCGGGCCTTCCAACTATTTTATATCTGGAACGACTAGAGAAGCATGATTTTGATGTATTGCATCCTAAACTTTCCTTTAAGGAATGGCGTCTGGCCTTTTGTGTATGGAATGCCGAACGAACACGGTCTTTATAAATTACTTTGTAATTACTGTATATACTCAATAGATATTATGGAATGACAATAATTTTTGGTTAAGAGCAAACACAGAAATTATCTGTTACAATTTTAAAGGAAAAAATATGTGACGACATCGTTTATGACATTTGAATCCAATTGATTTTTCCGAAAGTAACTTATACAAGTTTTAAAAACAATTTTGAGAATGTTTTGAGAAAATAAGAATAAAGTTTAAAGTCTTTTTTTTTACATCATTTCTTCTCGGTGGTTTTACACGTGCCTGTTTCGTGAATGTATATTTTTTATAATATTTTATTAAACCATCTCATAATCCAAATAAAGTGAAAAATTTAACTCTAATGTAACAAATTCTAAAAATCTCTTTACAAAAATACCTAAATCATTGTATAAGAAAACATATTAACACCGGTCTGTATCACTCTCATACAGTAATACAAGTTGCAATTTAAAAACCTCTTCCTATTCAAAGTTCCTGATTGGGAAAAGTGCATTTGATTCATGTAGCTGCGTAGAATTAAATTTTGCCAAATGCGCAGAATGTGAACGGTGTTCACATTTTCTTAAACTGTTTGCATTGTGGAACTTTTCCTTAAACAGAATTTTATGTTTTTTTGAAAAAACCAGATCACAGACGAATCTACATAAAGCCATGACGGATACAGAGAGGAACTGCATGTCAGCATTGTTAGCATCCGAACAAATTACAGATCCATTGGCATTTGTTATCCAGGAATGCACATTCATTCTTAGTGCAATGCGTAAACACAACAAATCAACTTCGAGTCCGTTTGCCGCAATTCTACTAAATCAGTTTTTGAATGATACCTTTTATCCTGATGACTCAATTCTAAATTTCAGTACAGCTACAGCTACTAATGCAATTGCCTATCCAAAGTTATCTTCCAAATCTTCTACTAATAATAAACAAACAAAATATAAGGATGATGATCATTTTTTATCAGGTTTTGTTGAATTACGTTCAATTTTATCTGAAACCGATGACATTGCATTAGTTGATATTATCACTTTATTGCAACCCTTTTTAGTTGTCATTAAATCCCCTTCAACTTCTTGTTTCATTACTGATCTTGCAATTTCTTCATTATCTAAATTTTTCAAATATTCTATTATTAATTCAAATCAATCAAATATTGTACAAGCGTTATCACAAATTGTTTCAACTTTAGCTCATTGTAGATTTGAGGGCGCTGACCAAACACAAGATGATATATTATTAGTAAAGATTATTCAATTATTAGAATCTTTAGTTCTTTCTTCTTTAGGTGATTTATTAACTGATGATTCAATGTACGAAATTATCTCTACCTGTTTTTCATTGGCTATTAACACAAGAAGAAGAGATATGTTAAGAAGTGCAGCAGAAACTTCATTACTATCAATTACTGAGATTGTTTTTTCAAAATTGAAACACTTGGAATCAAAACCTGAAATCGATCATAATACTAAAAGTGCCCAAGTTGAGTTCTCAAATGATTTGTTACCATTGGATAAAATTGGTACATCTACTCCAACTCCAGAAGTTGATGAAAATAATTTACAAGTTAATATTAGCAATAATGACAGTGAAAAAGATTTAGAAAATAACCATCCCATCAGTGGCAGCCTAAACAAAGATATAAATGAACAGGCCGAATCTAACATTGAAAAAACTGATAACCAAACTAATAAACAAAGTTATTATGAAGAAAATGATGAATTACCTGATTCAAAGGAATCAATTGATTTTACCAATCCTGATATTGATTTATCACCTTATGGTATTGCATGTATGAGAGAATATTTAAATCATACTGTTGACATTTTGTTGCCTGAAAACAGATACAGATTTACAGAAGGTACTAAAGCATTAGCATTGGAGATTTTAATCAGAATAATAGAAGTAACGGGTTCTCATTTACCTAAACATAATCAACTTTTTTCGTTAATTTCAGATAATTGCTGCCATCATTTGGTTCAACTTATTCAAAATAGTGATTCATCAATTTTAGTTACATTATCATTAAAATTGGTTTTATATTTTTCATTAAATTATCCAAATTTATTAAAAATCCAATTAGAATTAGTTTTCGTCACAATTATTCAATCAATTGTTGCAGATGAAGAAATGTTATCAAAGGATTTACAGACCTACAATGATACAGTGTTTGAGATGTCAAGAAAGGGAAAATTTGAAACAACCTCTTTAACAGAAAATGAAATTAATGAATTGAAAAAAGAGTTTGATACAAACAAGTCTCAACAATCAAAAGAATTTTTAATTGAAGCTTTAAGCGTTTTGTGGTGTAGATCGCCATACTTATTTATTAATTTATTTAAATCTTATGATTGCGACTTTGATCGAACCGATCTAACAAGTTCATTTATTAAGTTACTATGCAGACTTTCATATTCCGACGTTTCATTATTAACTACAAATAATGTTCCACCAATTTGCTTAGATGGTTTACTTTCTTTCGTCAACAATATTTATAATAGAATCAAAATTGCAATCAACGAAAACGTTACTATTTTGAACTCTGATAATATTCCTTTACTTCAACAATATACAAAAAAGTCAGACTTTATTGATTCCGTTAAAAAATGGAACGAAAAACCTGACAAAGGTTTAGTTGCTTTAAAGGAGAAAGGGTTCATTCAAAACCCTGAAGATGATAAAGAAGTTGCATTATTTTTATTTACAAATTCTGGGCGTATTGACAAGAAGAAGCTCGGTGAATTATTGGCCAAACCTGCGAAATCTAATTTATTAAAAGAATTTGTAGGCTTATTAGATTTTAAAAATTTGAGACCTGACGAGTCATTGAGGTTACTGCTAAATTATTTCAGATTACCAGGTGAAGCCCAACAAATCGATCGTATTGTTTCGACGTTTAATGAAAGATATATCGAGTGCCAAGATGCTGTAAATGAAAATATTGATTCACTTAATGAAGAAGGTAAAGATGAAGAAGAAGAAAAAGTTTTGCCGGATTCAGATGCTATGTATGTTCTTTCTTTCTCGATTATTATGTTAAATACAGATTTGCATAATCCTAATGTCAAAAAACCAATGACTCTAACTGATTATCAGAGGAATTTACGTGGTTGTTACAAAGGTAAAGACTTCCCTATTTGGTATACAGAAAAAATGTATAACAGCATCAAAGAAAAAGAAATTATTATGCCAGAAGAGCATAAAGGCACAGCTAAATGGTTTGAAACTGTTTGGCATTCAATTGTGGCTGAGCAAGATAATAAAAGAGTTACCGACGCCGATACTATAAACGATTCTTGGACGAGTAGTAATGGTTCCGATATCAATGAGTTATTGGCATTCGATAAAATCCTATTTGGAAAACATTGCAAAGATTTAATTAGTGTATTTACAATCATGTTTGATGATGCAACTCATGATAGCGTCATTACAAAGATGATGTCAATCGTTGAAAAATGTGCTGCAATTGCAATTTATTTTGGAATGGATGAAATTGTTGATTCCATTATTGAAATTACATCTCACTTATCAACATTAACAGGAGTTAAAAAATCCGAGTTTTCCTTAGAAAATAAAGAAATTTTACCAATTATTGAAATTCAAAATGAAAATGGAAAAGAGAAATCTTTATATGTCAGTGATTTATCTGTTTTATTTGGACGTGATTATCGAGCACAATTGAGTATGATTGTTTTATTTAGAATTTTGAAAAGGTTCAATTACAAAGTCACAAAAGGATGGTATTATTCCGTAAAAGCAATTTTAAAATTATTTGAAATTGGCTTGATTAATCCAAATGTTTTTGAAGAGTTTCAGAATAAATTAGAGTTTGAAATTTTGAATAAACCGGATGCTGAGTTTACTCTAAATAAAGACGATGTTTTGAAGGATAATGGCTTATTTTCGACATTCTCATCATATTTGAAAGGATTGTCTACCGATTCACCAGAACCAACAGAAGAAGAAATAGAAATAACATTATCCGCAATTGAATTTATTAATACAATTGGCATTAACAATTTATTTTTCTATACAAGTAGAACCAAAGATTTTGATAGTATGAATAAGTTGGTTCAAATTTTGATTGCATTATTACCTACTAAGAATGAATCAACAGAAAGGTTTTATATTGAAGAAACATTATTTTTGTTAGAAGTATCAGTTTGTTATCTTTTAGTTACCAAAAATAACAAGTTAATCAATCAATTATTTATTAAGTGTGATTCAATTTTGTCAAGCAATGGTGATGAAAGTAATAAAGATATGAAAATGTCAACAGTTTGTAGAATCTTATCTTATAAACTTTTGTTAGTGCAATTTTCTTCAAATATTGATAATAATAAAATTGTGTTAGATTCAACCATTGATAAGATTTACACCCTAGCGACGACTTCCCGTGATTCATTTGTTAAACACGGTATTAATGTTTTAAAACCATTAGAACAGTTATCACTAGATGAAAATTTATGGAGTTATAAAGAAATTGTTTTAAATAATAAATATTGGGTTATTTTAAGAATAATTGCCTCATTACCAAAAAATACAGAAATTGTTTATAATTTTATTTCAGTAATTATCAAACAACATTCAATTTTAATTACCTATGATAATTTCATGGATATTTTAGGATTATTAGATGAGATTTCTGCGGTTGGAGCATATGGAGCACAATGGGAGCATGAATATGATAAATTAATTGACAATGGATTGAATGTTACAAATAAGAAAAATCCTTATCAAGAATTAGTTAATATTGGATTAAAATCAATAACATTGACCTGCGACTTAAGTGATGTATTAAACACCGAAAATTTCCAAAACTCAATTAAAGAAAGGAATAATTTAAATTCGGAAGTTGTTATACCATGGTATCCATTAATTGAAGCAATTTCACATCAGTGTTATAATCCATGTAGACAGGTTAGACATCATGCAATTAATATATTATCGCAATTATTAATTTCAAATAAAACTATTCCAATTGATGAATTATCATTAGATAAGATTTTAGATGCTGCTTGCTTAAGATTATTATTAGAATTAATGAAACCAGAAGTAGCTGGGACAGATGTTAAAGGTATGATTAAAACACAACGTGATATCTTGAGTTTAACATGTAAAGTACTATTAACACATGAGTTTAAGGATCTGGAAAATGCTGTTGAAAAATTATTTGCAATATCCAGTCAATTGCTACAGAAGAATAGAAAGACTTATCCACATTCAGGACATGAAGATGAAGTAATTGAAATATTAAGAAACTTGTTAATGATTCGTCGGGAACAGTTAGATTTGGCAAAGTTGAAAGGCTACAAAATGGATGGTGCCTTGAAAAAACTAGTGGAAGATGTCATGAAGGAAAAATAATTTTGTATATTTATTTAGTTAGTTTAATAGTGAGTTAAACAGTTTACCTCTACTAATACTTAATTTTATCAGTTTTAGTTTTTAGGGGTTTTGATATTTGATATTTGAGACTTCAACTTCGCTCTTTAAAAAAGTTTGCAGGATTTATTTTTCATATCCGTGTTTGATGCCGAATAACGATCTTAAACCTAAATTCGATGTTGTGAATATTTTATCTTAATCTAAAAAGTTTACTCAAAATCTAAGAAGGTAACAGAACATATTTATTTAGCGAACACAAGGTTGGATGTTGTTAGGCGTTTCTAAGGAAAAAGGAGGGCAACAGGAACAAAATGGTGGGCTCAGTCAACGATCTACACAATTAGTGTCTGCAACATCTGCAAGTATTCGTGCAATAATGTTACAATTAACATCAATTTATATACGTACGCCAGCTAAATTATTTCGACCGGCAAGATTCGACTATTTGACAGTATCAAGAATGCTTTTAGCCAACGAACTTGCAGGTAAACCATATCATATTTTTACACATTCAAGCCCTGCATTACTATATAAATCAGTACGACGATTAGGTTGGAAATTCATTCCTAATCAGGTTTTACCACCATTAATTGCCAATTCAGCAATAGGAATTATACTGTATTCAACTTATTTAACTTTTTTACAATATTTCACAATGAACAGGGGTTGGAAACTGACAATAACAGGCGTAACGACAGGGGAAGGTAGTCAAAGTTGGTATGCATGGATGTTATCATTCTATGATTCATTTCGTGCAGGTATGATTGCAGGTGGTATAAGTAGTATTGCCGCAAGTCCAATTGATGCATTATACTCTCGTTCAAATTACGCAGAATTAGTTGATAGTGATGTGAAAAATAATGGGATTCATACGTATGCATGGAAAAAACTAAAAGATATTGGGATCGTTGGTATTTTTGCTGGTTTTTGGCTTAATTTGCTTAAAGAATCACTTGGGTTTGGGTCCTATTTTGCAGTTTTTGAAGTTATTAAGAATCAAGGATATAGGAGTACTAAAAGTTTTATCGATTGGTTTGATAGAATAAGAGGATTAGAAGTCGATCCAAATGATGTCAATAATAGAAAATCTGCAAAAGCTTTACAACTGACATTTGTTTTATTTGCTGGGGCATCTGCCGCAAGTGCACTTATTGCTATTCAATATCCGTTTAACAAAGTACAGAAAATCCATTTAGCTAGATTAGAAGCATTAGATATTTTCAATGAAGCCAACAAGATTGAAAGTTCTAAATGGTTTAGACTATACTATAATTCATATAAACAAACTTTTGATATACTGGTTGCAAGGAAGAATAAATCGAAATTGACATGGCCTGCGTTCATGTACAAAGGATTTGTAAGATTCACATTGACCAATATTCCCGCAACTTCTATTGGGTTATTAGTTTTTGAAATCACGAGACAAAAGCTAACAATTGAATTGAAAGATAGCTTACAAGAGAAATTAGAACCTTAAATAATAAAATTTTACGTACATATATAGATCAATTTATAAAATAATATTCCAGAACTTATGATTAATGAATTATGAAGTGTTTATAAAGAAGATTATAGAAATTATTTAAACTTAGCCAAATAAGCGTTCCATCCAGCTTCTTGGTATCTCTTTGATTGTTCGACAGGATCTCTGCCTTGACCATACAAACCTCTACCTACAATAATTATATCAGTACCAGTTTTAATAACTTCATCAACAGTCCTATATTGTTGACCCAAAGCATCACCCTTGTCATCTAATCCAACTCCTGGGGTCATGATTATCCAATCGAATCCTTCTACACGTCCACCCATATCTTTTTGAGCAATAAAACCAATCACAAACTCTTTATCAGATTTTGCAATTTCAACAGTTTTTTCAGTATATTCACCATATGCTAATGAACCTTTTGAAGATAATTCAGCCAACATTAGTAAACCTCTTGGCTCATTAGTAGTTTCTTGAGCTGCTTGTTTCAAACCTGAAACTATACCTGCACCAGTAACACCATGAGCATTGGTGATATCAGCCCATTGGGCAATGCGGAAAATACCTGATTTATATTGGTTCTTGACTGTATTACCAATATCAGCAAACTTCCTGTCCTCAAAGATTAAGAAATTATGCTTTTTAGCTAATTCTTGTAATGGTAAGATTGTGGATTCGTAATTAAAGTCCGATACAATGTCAATATGAGTTTTAACAAGACAAATATAAGGACCGATTTTATCCAAAATAGAAAGAAGTTCAGCAGTTGTGGTTAAGTCTAGAGAAGCACAAAGATTTGATTTTTTCTCTTCCATAATCGAAAAAAGTTTCCTTGCCACAGGGGAAGTGTGAGAAGATGCTCTTTGAGAGTATGTATAAGTCGACATGATTGACGATACAAAAAAGCTTTTTTTCTTTTCTGTTTAATTCATAATTTATCATTATTTCATCTTTATATAATGTGGATAATTCTATTTCAGATATAGTAAAAGAAGTAAGAAAACAGAAAAATGTTGAAAAATCTTAATCAATCCGTGCACCAGTACAAGAGTTTAGAGGATTTTCAAAATTTCCATTTTTTTCAGCTTTTTTTCCACTTTTCTTTACTTAATAACTTTATTTGGCCCTTTTTCCTTTAATTTGTTTTAATAATATTGCTACTCCGACTTTCTTTTTAAATATAAAGCACAAGAATAAATACCCAGAATGGATCAACTTAACTATAACGAACAACAACAATTTCAAAAGATTGTTGAACAAAAGCAAATGGCCGACTTTATGAGACTTTATACTTCTCTTGTCGACAGATGTTTCAATGACTGTGTTAACGATTTCACATCTGAAAATTTAACTGACAGAGAAAATTCCTGTTTAACTAAATGTGCTGAAAAGTTTTTAAAGCATAGTGAAAGAGTTGGTACTAGATTCCAAGAACAAAACCAAAAACTTATGTCCCAAATGAGACAATAGATATTTATCACCTATATCTTTCTTTTCTATTCCTGTTTATAATTTATAACAAAGTTATTCTATAAACTCTTGTGTAACAAAATATTCAAGATTTAAAAATTTTCAAGTTTACTACACTATGTTACTGTTATATGCTCTCACATGTTCTCTTTCAACATAGATACAAGTCCCTCCCATTCTTTCATCATGTCTAGAATACCTTTATACACATCTTCCTGATTCATATCGTTATACATAATAGCATTAGTAAACATTATTTGCATCTCTAATTCGAGTTCTTCTAATGTAACGATATTACCACTTTTAATTTTCTTGACTATTGTCTTTAAATCAACCGGCCTTTTAATCAATTCATAGTATTGTGGTTCATCGTTTGCATTAACAGGATTGAGAAACATTGAAGCTATCCTATGCGATGAGATATGTGTAATTAGTTGAATTGATAACTGTTGGAACTTTTTGTTTTCAGCCTTAGTAGCAATTTCATTATTAACCATACTTCTAGTTCTGGAACGTGTCTTAACAGGTTCTTTCTCATCAAATTCTTTGTTATCTTTCATGGATTCTTCCTTCTTTATTCTCTTTGATGAACTATCTTCAATATTTACATCTTCTTCAAGCTTATGTTTTCCGGGACTTTCTATAACTTTTTTATTTTCTTTGGTATTATTCAAGTGTTCTTCCATTACTTCAGTCGCTTCAGCTGTTTCATTTGCTTCAGCTGTTTCAGGTTCAGTTGTCTCTGGATGGACGGTTTCAAACGCATCCACAAAAATATCTTCCTTAGCCTCTTTTTTATTTTCTTCCTTTAATTCCTTTACTTCCTGTTTGACATCTTGGGTTTTCCTTTCGTTTACAATTTCTTTCAAATTTTCGGAGTTCTTTTCTACAATTCTATTCACATTTCTTGATATCTGAAGCTTCTTGCCTTGAAGTTCATTAATATTTGGACTTGGACTTGAGTTTGTGCTGACATTAGGACTATTGGATGCACTTGCACTTGCGCTAACGCTAGCACTAGTACTAACACTTGTACTTGCACTTGTGCCACCGGTTCCACTAACATTTATAGCCTTAACTTTCTTTGAATCAATTCTATCCTTACTTATTATACTTGAACTTCTCTTTTTCTTCAAATCTTTTAAAAATTCTTCATATAATACACTATCATCCATTTTACCTTCTTCAATTTTTTGAATCTCACTTTTTTTAATTTTCCATTTATTTTCCAGTTCTTCGATTTCTTTTAATGTACTATTCTTATAAGCATTTAATAATTTAATCAGTCGATCTTTAACAAAGTTTAAATCAATAAATTTACTTAATTTGAATAACATAGTGTTTGGAACTTGTTGAATAACTTGTTCATTTCTTCCACGTTCATCACGTAATGTTAAAGATTCAGTTAATATTTGAATTAGTTGAACAGGACTAACAGGCCCTTTGTTAGAACTACTTCCAGTATTACCACTAATAGTACTACCACCACTAGCAGAACTATTTTTATCTTTTAATTTTTCCTTATTCTTTTCCTTACTATTATTCAAAAATCCACTTATATTAAGAAAATCAAAATCCGGATTAACTAATGGATTACAATTAATCATTCTTTGTAATTGAATTATATTAAAACTAACTTCTTTCTTTTCAGATTGTTGTGATGCTGCCATATACAGACTATAAATATGCTGCAGAGTCACTATTTTTTGTAAAGGTGTAATTTTGTCATATAATTCTTGCATTTCTTGAGGCGTTGGCATTTTCGTTTGTTTGCTGTTCTTTGTTGTTGTAGTAGTTGTCGTTGTAGATGCTGGAGAAGCACTCTGCCCCGAAGCAGCAGGTTTTATAGCCCTCACCGACTTGACGTTATCCGTTTTACCCGTTTCTGCCATTATCTAAAGGACTGAACTCACTGAAGAAGTACTAAAAAAAGCAAGATACAAGTATTTTAGTAGATATAAAAAAAGAATCTGCAAGGTTCCTGAATACCATATGAGGAAGAAAAAATATTATGAAATACGAAATACGAAATAGAAGAAATTCAGAGCCGCCTATTTAAATTTCAAATCCAGTTTTTATAATGTATGCGAAACTATTATTCAGTGTTTGATTCCAATGAATAGATTTATTTTCTTATTATACTTGACAATACTTACATTTTTTCTCTATATTATTCATAATTTAGGTTACTACTATTTAAAAGGAATTATGGATGAACAGTTATCGCTTCCACAAACATACCCTCTTTCTATTGAAGCCAGAACAGAGTTAAAAAGAGCTCTTCCTCCTTCTAAGATTGCATATAATGAAAAATATCTTACACCATTTATTACAAATATCCAGAAAACGTTAATACAGTCCATATCCTTACAATTAGACATTGCTGCTCAGAAATACAATTTTGGATTACTTAATGATGATGAATATACAAAACAACGAGATACAATTTACCAATCATTAATAAATGGTTCCTGGATTAATGATATACATGACGCGTTTCAAAAGCATGCAATTTCTATTGACGCTTATTCATTATTGTTAGAATCTGTCTTTAAACATCCAAGTAAAACGATAACTATTGATAATTTATACGAATATGTTGCAGAAGAAAATGAAGCCTTAGAGAAAACGGGGAAATCTCAAAATATTTTGTTATCTGAATGTTTTGAAAATCATAAGAATACTTTAAGATCAAATCTTAGAGACTCTTCAAAAAATGAATCTAAAAAAGAGATTTTCAAAATTAAACAAATTATTTTTGTTGCAACATATCCTGATCGTCCAATTCCATTCAGTTTAGAGAATGATTTAAACGAAAATGATGATGATGACCTTGAAGTTGGCGGTGGTAAAGTTGACTTAACTTGCCCGATTTCAAGAAATATGTTTATTAGACCATATAAAAATATTAATTGCAACCATACTTATGATCTAGAACCTTTAAAAGTGTATCTAAGATCATCTCGTGTATGTCCTGAATGCGGTGCCAGTGTCTCAATGACAAATATAGAACCTGATTCAATAATGCAAACAAGAATTGAATGTTATAAAAGAGATCAAAAGAATGCAGAACTGTTAAAGGATAGGAATAATGATGATATAGATAAACTTTAGTTACCCTTTTTTTAATATATACTACTCTTAATTAAAATTACACAATATTTAAAATTATACACAAAAAATCTATTCAACATCAAACCAACATTCAGTTGGTAAAAATCCACCAAATTCATTATTAATAACATTTCCTCGTAAAACTAACCAGTCTAGAAGTTTTTTAACTTCAAAAGGTTCAAGTAAGGGGTAAATCCGACGACATAAAATATCTATTGTTGTACCAGGATTTAAAACAATTGTCCATAAAATAACGTAAATACACTTATGCCATAATTGCACATTTAAATCTCCTGATAAATCAATCCAAAAATATGAACATGATTTATCAATTGGAATTGCAACTTTTTTAGCAAATATTTTTTCATCATTATTAAAATGGGAAAGTAAGAAGTCGGATTCAAGTCTAGCACGGTCTCTAGATTTTGTGTAATATGTATCAATTTCACCAACGGATTGATCAATCCTTGTGAGAACTAAGCTATCTCTACTAAATAATGTTAAAATTGGGGCATATGCACCATTTGGACATCTAGTTGATAGTAGAATACCTGAGCTGGATGTTGCAGTATCATTTAAAAGTTCAAGCATTTGTTTTGCTCCATTCACAAATTCATCATCAAGCTTACAATCTAAAAGTGACATAATTTTATCCGTCAATGTAAATTTAATCTTTGAATCTTCACCAAGAAACGCAATTGCTTTCTTATCTTCTAGTTCAGTTAATGCTTGAGAATACAATTCTTTTGGAATATTTGCAAATAATTCTCGTACTTTTGTGGAATCAAACTTATTTTTGTTCGTTGCAAATAATGCTTTCAACTTAGTTTTTGCTATCTGCAACATTGTTGGATTTTCACATTCTTTATTTAGTTGGGATATTTCCTTATCATCTATAGGATACATAAAATTTCTACTTGTCCAGAGATGTTCTTTTTCAATAATTGATGCCGGTTCCCTTACAACCTCAATTCCAAATTCTTGTTTCAATGGTTTGAAAACTTGGTTTACAAAATTATCTTCATAATTTTTTTGAATCTCATTTTCAGCTCTATTTAAAAATATATCTGCTCCTTCACTCTTCCAAATATCTAGCAGCCTAAAAATGTCATAATCTTCTAAATCCTTTTCTTTAATAGTACCAATAGAAATCGAGTGTAATAATGCATTTTCCCAGTTCTTTTTAGCAGCCATTAAATTCCTAGCTCCTAGCATTTTCTTGTGTTTTGGCCATTGTCTTCTGAGAGTATCTGGATCATATAATCCATCCAAAACATTTGAAACTTTTGGCCAATCAATATTACCATTCGTGGAAAGAGATTGGGTAACTGTAATTGCCTTAATCAAAATCAGAATGTGATCGTTTGTAATTTTAATAGATGTACGTATTTTCTTAAATGCCTTAATAACTCTAACTTGAGATTTAGTTGCACTTGTTTTAAGTTTAATACGTTTTTTATCACCCATAATCGGTTCAAATAGATTTTCTGCCTTTTCTTCATTTTCTTCCGATTTGTTCTTATTCTTACGTTTACTTTCAATACCACGTTGATCAACCTGTTCATCTTGAGTAACGTTTTCATTTTCATTTTCATCTACATCCATTTCATTTTCATTCAAATTGCCACCCAATACTTTAATCTTTTTACCCAATGGTTTACGTTTTGCAGCCTGGGACAATTTTGCCATAGCGTTTTCTAAACGTGATTCTTTATTTGCAAACTTTAAACCTCTAGTTAGCACACTAGTATCACGAATATAAATATTCTGAAGTTTGACCTGGGTAGTAAATTTCCTTGAAGCACTTCTAGAAACTCCAACAATCGCAGAATCAATATCTTCTTTAGTTGGTGGATGTTTGAGAGATTTAGCAATCATTTTACCATTATCTAAGGTTTCAAAATCAATTAATTCCTTAGATAATAAATGCTGTGCATCTCTAGCTAAGGTTCGACGATCAATTCTGTAATCAAGTTTTAATAATGATGTTAACTTCAAAGATAATTCAGTATTGATACATACACATTTGTTTTTATCAATAAATTCCATAAGTTTTTGTCTCCTGAACTCTGGTCCGTAATCCATTATAACGTCTGATTCTTTCGATTTCGATTCCTTTAAATCTTCATTATTTGAGCTTTGAGATATAAATTGTAAATCTTGAAAAACATTAGATGACAAAGAATTGGATAATTCTTCAACATTTTCTAACTTTTTGAGTGTATTCGAAGCAATTTCATTGTAAAATAAAAGATTTTCTTGTTCAAGTTTGTAATATTTCTTATAAGTATCAATATCTTTTACTACATTTAAAAGTTTTGACTTTATTAAATCAGCAATAATTAAACTATTTTCAGATTTAAAGTGCCCTTCCAAAGTTAAACGTGATGGAATGTTAGATGCCAAACCTAAACCAATTTTACCACCATAACCCTTTGGTATAATAAAATAATAGTCTTTATTTTCTTCATCAGAAATAGAAACAAATCTTAAACGACGTTCGACAGGGTTATTTGCACTATTTAAAAGATTTTCTTCAAATAATGTAGTTTTATTAGGCTCATTAATTTTATCATTATCAGGAATTTCAAACTTATAATCTGGATCTCTTCTATTTAAGATATTCTGTGTGGTAAATCGGTAGAATTTAGTTTTACCCGTTTGGAATAATTGGGCAATAATACTATTGGGATTTGAAGGATCAGGTGTGACAGAGGCAATCGATTCAATAATACTATCAATAGGTTTTGCACGATAAATACCAGCTAATTCACGATCAATCGAAGCAGTCATTATTCCTGGATTTTTTTCGATTAAACTATGTATTTGAGTTGTTAATGGAAAAAATCTGGTAAATTGAGGTTGATCAACTTGCTCATCATCATCTCCTTCATCGTCATCAATATTTGAATTATTAGAGTCCAAACCCTGTTCTCTTAAAATATCCAATAGCTCTGTTTTTTTACTCACTGGTGGTAAATCTTTTAAAAATCTGACAGCGGGGAAAAATCTTTTCATTTCTGTATGCTCAACTTGAATTAATTCAATAAACCCATTTTGAACCAAAAAATTAATTATTTTATTAAACCAACGAATTTTTAAAATAGGCTGTGATTCTTTAATCTCTATATATAAATCATTGGTCAATCGGATGTTTGATGATTCCGCCTTCAATGCATCAATAATTTGAGTCATTGCTAAATAACGATCATAAAAATCTGATTTTGGTTCATCTGATTTCGAATCATTCTTTTTAGGTGCAATAAATCTGAAATGAACCATATGATTTGTGTTTGCTCTATTGATACAAACTGGATATTTGACAATTAATAAGTTATCTTCTAAAACCTGTAATCTCGTAGTCAATGAACGGTTATCTTGATTTGCTTCTTTAACTAAATTGATAGAATTAATACCTTTTTCCTTGTGTTTGGCAATTATTCTTAATAAATCATATGGCATTCTACCTAAAACATTATCTGTTTGTTTAACCCCTGTAAGGTAAAGTGATTGATAATTATCACTTACTTTAATAATATAATCTCCGATGTTATCATCATCAAAAAATGATTGAAAATCAGGTAATTCATTCTTCTCTTCTAATATGAGATGTGTTTTAATTTTCTTCTTAGAATCATCTATATATTGCTCTTCAACAGAAACAGACCGCAAAACTTGAAAATCTGGTTCCTTAAGTAACCAGGACCAAACAATAGTTTTGGTAAACTCATCCAAATCTCCACAGAGCTCTGTTACGAATCTCCAGAAATCCTTCGCATTGATTCCTTCAAAATCATTTGTTGCCAGTCCAATTAGAACTTCTTTTAAAATGGCGTCAGGTGTTTTAGCCATGGCTTGATTTTCTTGTCTTGTGTTAAGATTTTATCATAGAATAAACAAACAACAGTATCAAAAGTAACATGAATTGCATGTAATCTGAATTTTGTACTACGCGATTTACCGTGTTTTTATTATTTTTACAATATTTCGTCATTTTAATACACCTACATTACCTTATAATTATATATTATAGTCTGTAGTCTATATTAGCCCATGAATCAGAATTGATTCCCACTTTTCTGAGACCAGTAATCCCGTTTTTGCCGTTTGGCCTTAAATAAGGCGGCAGAGGCGGATATGGATGGATCGTAATCGTCACCTTCATTGTCACTATCTGTAAAATCTGGTTCTTTTTTGGAAATCGCCATTTCAGGAGTGTAACTGTCATCATTATTGTCGTCTTTGTCTTTGATAGAAAGAAGTTTCTCTACTTCCTTGCTAGAAGTATTACTTTTCTTACTATTTGGTTTTTGAGAAGATTCAAACGCTATCAGAGTGTTCTCGCCATCGGAATCCTCTTCAGTATAATAAGAATCTGACATAAAGTATTCATCAGGATTAAGACCAGCTTTTTCAGATGGTAATGGAGGTAAAAATCCACTTTTTTTCAACACTGGGTTTGCTTTTGTTGCGTTTTTATGTGCCTCATTTGTAGCTGCATGCAATGCGACATTCTTAACATGTACTCTTGCGTCAACAAAATCTCTCTGTTTCCCTTTGTATCTTATAATACCACCCAAAATAGACTTTCCTAATCGTTGCTTATAAGTTGCAGAATTCAATTCATAACATTGGTTTACCAATAACTCAAACGCACCACCAAACGCACGTTTAATATCTCTTAGATTAAATGAACCACGTGAAATGTTATTTGAAGAATCGTGTGGATCTTGAATGGCTAAAGAAAATGGGTTTCTCCCAAGTAATTCCGGGTTAGAATTTTTTGGAACATAAATTGGTTCCAGTTGTGGGGTAAATGCTAACGCAACTTTATCGTAACCAAAATTATAACCGTACAATTCAAAAAATTCAATTAATAAACAACCTAAGTTTTCCAGTGGATCAATATTATTAGTTGATAATCTTGGATGTAGTTTTAAAAAGGAGTAACACAGACATATGATTGAAAAACCACCTAAACCACCAACATGAACTTCATTCAGTTTTCTAACGGCTAAAAATTGTTTAACAATCAGTACCAATTCTCGCAAACCTGGGGTACTTGCAAGCCAATCAATAATGAGTTTAGCAGCTTTTAAACCATTAGATCTTTCAAAAGAAATATCAATATGAATTTTAGTTTTTGGATCAACAAATTTAATGATTGGAACTTTTGCCTTAGCAATTGGCGTTACTTCTATACCTAATTTATGGTTTCTAATATACGAAGTTAATTGATATAATGAACTTTTATTATCATACCTTGCACGTTTTGATACAACAACACAATCAATATCCGATCCAGGCAGATAAAGATCTGTTGCAAATGAACCAAAACAATGAAGTTCTGCATCAGGCCAAATTGATTTGATATGCGATTTTAGATTTTCTATTAGTTTATTCCTGCTTTTAATTTCTTCAATCGATGGTGAAATATATTTAACAAAATCTTTAATTTCTGATGTAAGCCAATCTGACATTTCCCTTTCCTTTGAGTGATCACTATTCCGTATCCAAGGGTAATCATCATTGACAGCACCTGCTTTATGTTTGATATTTTTAGAATGATAGCTTCCTTCATCATTACTAAGATATTCATTGTCATCTTCAGAGAAGTTATTGTCACTATGGTCATCATATTCACTGTAATCATCCTTTTGATCATCTGAAGAAAAGTCAAATGCAATATAATCATCATTCATATTTCCTTGTACAATTTTTTGCTTTTTTGCAGGTGGTTGACCTTCATCTTCATTTTCATTTTCATCTTCACCTTCACTTTCTTCTTCATTATTATCATTATCATCGACAAAATTTATCACTTCACTTCCATCACTTTCATTCTTATTATCATTTTCATTTCCATCATTGTCACTATCTGAATCTAACAATATTAAATCTTTATCTGCATTCCTTTCTCCTAATTCTTTAATATTATCATATGAATCATCATCAGATATAGAAGCATCTGAAACCTTAATGATTTCATCATCACTTTGATCATCATCATCATTATTGTTTTGCAGTTTTGTAAATAAATTTTCAGTATTAAACTGATCATTATCCCTTTCCTTCTCCTTCTCCTTCTCCTTCTCCTTCTTTCTGTCTTTATTTTTAGCCTTTTTACTTTTCTTCAATGGAATAAACGAATTCAGACTTCCATTCCCACTACTATTTCTCTTCATTTTACTTATACCGTTGACGATATTATTATTATTCGTGCTTTCAATGCTTTTGTTCTTCTTTGAAACTTTCTTATTTGATTTGGAAGATCTTTTTAAAGGTGAATTCTTTTTTAAATTCTCTTTACTTTTCGATACCATTGAAATCTCCGTCTAAAATGAGTGATTATAATACAGAGCAGTAAAAGAAAATAATAGATGATATCTATCTTACATATTTTAAACAGTGAAAATAGAAAATCTGAAAAATGAAAATGAAAATAAAAATAAAAATGAAAATAATAAAAATAAAAATGAAAAAAAAAGGAAGTTGAAAATTTGGTGCACAGAAGAAACATGAAAAAACAGTTATCATTTCAATACCATGCACAATATATACATCGTTTGCCCTCTTAGTTTATGGTTCTATCAGATTTGCTTATAATATTATAAATAATTATAACAGATTCAACATGGCTGACAGATACTCATTCTCTCTTACTACTTTTTCACCTTCTGGAAAATTAAAACAAATTGAACATGCATTGGCCGCAGTCAACCAAGGTGTTACATCTTTAGGTATTAAAGCCACAAATGGTATTGTTCTTGCAACTGAAAAGAAATCTCCATCAATATTAGTCAATTCTGATTTTATAGAGAAAGTATCAAAAGTGACTCCTGATATTGGAATGACATATTCTGGTATGGGTCCAGATTTCAGAGTTTTGGTTGACAAATCTCGTAAAGTTTCACATACAAATTATAAAAGAATTTATAATGAATATCCTCCAACTAAAATTTTAGTTTCTGATATTGCAAAGATTATGCAAGAGGCAACTCAAAATGCTGGTGTCAGACCTTATGGTGTTTCATTACTTGTAGGTGGTTATGACGAGAATAATGGATTCATGCTTTATCAAGTTGATCCATCAGGTTCATATTTTCCTTGGAAAGCAACAGCAATAGGAAAAGGGTCAAATGCTGCTAAAACATTTCTTGAAAAAAGATGGAATGAAGAATTAGAGTTAGAAGATGCAATTCATATAGCTTTACTTACTTTGAAAGAATCTATAGAGGGTGAAATGAATGGTGACACGGTTGAAATTTGTGTGATTGGTAATGCAAACGATGAAGAATTAGGATTTAAAGGTACTACTGGTATCAGTGGACCTAGATTCAGGAAATTAACTCCACAGGAAATTGACGATAGACTAGATTCTTTGTGATTTCTAATTTAGATAGCAAGTAATATATGAATCTTTAGTAAAACATAAATCCATTGTATCCTTCACATATATATTCACATTGTTTTTTGCCCTCTAATAGGCCTTTGTAATGTTTTAACATAGATTTTGAATTCACATTCCATAGTAGCCAAAAATTTGGCTCGTTGAATGTATAACATAATAATATATGAGTTTCCGCTTTGGGATACGGCATCTGGTAAATCCATGTAGCTTTTGATGGTGTGAGCCGCAATTTTGATAATATACATTCATAGGTATTACAATGCCAAAAGAGACATTACATTCTACTGTTTTGCTCTTTCCTTCCTACTTCCTCTGCATGCTCCTGCAATCCAGACTACCACATAAGATTAAAAATATTATAAGCATTACAAATATGTCTACATCTGCACTGCAACAAGCACAAGGCTTCCTAGATTTTGTTAATCAATCTCCAACTCCATATCATGTTGTTCAAACTGTTAAGTCACAATTAAAACATAATGGATTTATTGAACTTTCAGAACGTGATAATTGGGCTGGTAAAATTAAGAAAAATTCTAAATATTTTGTTACTCGTAACTCAAGTTCAATTATTGCATTTGGTATAGGTGGTAAATATCAACCTGGAAATGGATTCTCAATGGTTGGTGGTCATACAGACTCACCAGTTTTAAGAATTAAACCAATTTCTAAACAATCAAAGGAAGGTTATCATCAAATTGGTGTTGAAACTTATGGCGGTGGTATTTGGCATACTTGGTTTGATAGAGATTTAAGTATTGCTGGTAGAGTATTCGTTAATTATCCAGATACTGGTAAATGTATTGCAAAATTAGTTAAAATTGATAAACCTTTATTAAGAATTCCAACATTGGCAATTCATTTAAATAAAGATAGATATGTTAACTTTGAATTCAACAAAGAAACTCAGTTCAAACCAATTGCTGGATTACAAACAAAGACAAATGATTTAGAAAAAAATGATTCTTGTTGTAAAGGAGAAGAACTTTCAGATGAACAATTTCAATCTGTTAAAAGTATTGTTGAAAGACATAACAAGGAATTATTAGATTTAATTTCTGAACAATTATCAATAAAACCAACACAAATTGAAGATTTTGAATTAGTTTTATATGACACCCAAAAATCATGTTTAGGTGGTTTGAAAGATGAATTTATTTTCTCTCCAAGATTAGATAATCAAGTTACTTGTTATTGTGCAACTCAAGCATTAGTTAATTCCACTTCAGATGCCCAATTAGCAAATAATTCAGGTATCCAATTAGTGTCTTTGTTTGATCATGAAGAAATCGGTTCATTATCAGCACAGGGTGCAGATTCTTCGTTTTTACCAAATATTGTCGACAGATTAACAAAGCTCACAGCAAATCCTGAAGTTGATTTGAAAGGTGAATTACCAAGTTCTTATTTCTTAACAACTATGGCTAAATCATTTATGATTTCATCAGATATGGCACATGGTGTTAATCCAAACTACACTGAAAATTATGAATCTTACAATGTACCACATTTAAACGATGGTCCAGTCATTAAAATTAATGCAAATCAAAGATATGTTACTAATTCTGCAGGTATTGTTCTTCTTAAAAAAATAGGTAACATGGCTAAAACCCCATTACAACTTTTTGTTGTTAGAAATGATTCCCCATGTGGATCTACTATTGGCCCAATGATTAGTGCCAAGTTAGGTGTTAGAACTTTAGATTTAGGTAACCCGCAATTAAGTATGCATTCAATCAGAGAAACTTGTGGTAGTGAGGATATTGAAAAATTGATCCTTCTGTTTGAATCTTATTTTGAAAACTACAACGCTATTGAAGACAGCATTTTCGTTGATGGAGTAGATTGTTGATTATGTGTACTGTAGATAATTATTTAACAAAACACAAGTAAATTTTTTTCGATATTTTAAGCACGTAGTAAGTAGTAAGTACAAAAGTAAGAAAATAAATTAAGGAAATGCTGTTTTTTTAATACGTGTCGAGGACAATTTTTTTGATCTTTTTTAGTCAAAATCAATCTATTTAAATGTAATTCATTGCTAATCTTATCTGTTAATTCTTAATTTTCCTTAAGTAGCTGTAAAACAATAATAATCCAATAAATGCTCTTATTTAACATATTATTAAAGGTTCTAGTTTATATTTCAATTGCGTTAGGTTCTGAAACAACAGTACGAACGGTGCCTGCCATCATGGCATCTTTCAACTTAATACCAGGTCTAAAGCCATCAATACCACATTCTGAACAATTACCATTCACAGAAAATGAAGCAAACGTTTATTTAACTAGAAGCATAGAACAATGCCTGAGTGATCATTATATTTTTGTTCAAATACCGGGATTAAAAGTTGAAGATTTCCAAAATTTTACAGTTTGGCCTAATTTTAGAAATAGATTAATAGAGGCAAGTACAATATTAAGTATGCCAAATATAATTAAATCAAGTGATGATAATGATATAATTAATTGGAAACATTTAGATAGTGTATTAGAAACCGAATGTCGTGTTGTTAAGTACACAGTTAACGATATGAATCATGACGAAGTCCCTAAAATTATTCATACAAATAAAGTTTTAATAGAGGTTAACGTATTTGAAGAATTAGTCTATGAAACAGACATTGCAAATCGAGAATCATTTTTAATGGAAATTGATGAATTAATTAGAAATATTTGCAAGAAGTTACCAACACGTAAAATTTCAGTTATATTAGGCGGAACAACATCAAATGAAATTGATTTAGAAATAATTAATAATAAGAATGATGTTATTGAGTATAGTGAAATTCCAGATGACCCAAAAGTTTTAAGTGTTGAATTACGTGAAAAGGTTAAAAGTAGCAAATCTTTTATTTTTCCAGATATTACAGTTTTCGATAAAAGACGTTATTTTGAATATGAGAAAAATGATACAGGTAATCGTAAAAGATTAAGCGATTTAAAAGATAAAGAATGGGCTAAAGATGCAGAGAAAAATCCAGATATTCCACAAGAAGATGATACATGGTTAAAGAAGAAAGAAAAAGTGATTAAAAAGGAAGATAACCTTTATAAATTTGGAGAAAATGAAGATTTTCAATCTGTATTCGACAATAGACAATTTATTATAGATAATGCACTAATTATCGCATGTGGTGCCTCATTGTTTGTAGTTTTCCTGGCATTCGATTTCATCAAATTGGCGTTTACTTTTTTAAAAAGCTTTTTGAAGGCCAAACCAGCCAAAAAGAAAACAGAAAAGACAGAATAATTAATATGAATTGTAAATTATTGTTTTCATTTCGAAAAGATTGATGCATTTTTTTACTAGTTCAATATAAGTCTGGAAGTGTTTGAAAAGAGGATTTCTACTAAATATAATTAAAATAAACTTTAGTTAGCATTGGTCCTACTTAAAAAAGGATATATGATTATCAGCTTATAAAATCCTGGACAGTATAAAAGCTTGTGAATGTTTGAATGACTAAAATTTCTTTACAAACCGTTTGGTTAGCTTGCGTATTCGAAATAGAGATTATTCTTATTTTAATTCTTTGTAATACGATTGAAATAATTTTCAAATCATGCAATCTACATAAAAAAACCATTGGGTTCAGCCACAACTAAGTTGCTTTTATATATTACATTATTTATAGTTTATATATCATTTATAGGTTTAAGAGAAAATGAAGTATAAGGGTTAATGTATGAAATATATAAATACAATTATTGAGAACAAATACACACCGCCCAAATTAAAAAAAAAGTTTCTCTATGGTTCCCGATACCCTTAACAGTTTTTTAATCGTTGTCAATAACTAACAATGCTTGCACGTAAGGCAGTATTTAGACCGTCAAGAACAAAGTTTCTTGCAAGATATTTCCATGGACCCAATCTTCCTATACATATTTCAGAAGAGATAAAACAAGCAATTTCTGAAAATCTACCAGTTGTTGCATTAGAATCAACAATTATTACACATGGATTGCCATATCCTGAAAACATTTCAATGGCCAAACAAGTCGAACAATTGATTCGATCCAATGGAGCTATCCCTGCAACTATTGGATTTGTCAAGGGAATTCCCACGATTGGAGTTAATGAAACCGACCTTGAATTATTAGGTAAATCAGATATGCAAAATGTTAAAATTTCAAGACGTGATATACCTTATGTTATGACAAGGAAATTGACAGGTGGTACAACAATTGCAGCGACTATGATATTAGCTAACCTTGCAGGGATTGATGTGTTTTCTACAGGTGGTTTGGGTGGTATTAGCAGACCATGGACTTTATTTGATGTTAGTGCAGATCTTGATGAATTAAGTAAAACTCCCATAGCTGTTGTTTGTTCAGGTCCTAAAAGTATCTTAGATATTCAACGAACGATGGAATATTTAGAGACAAAAGGTGTACCTGTTTCTACGTATATTGATGAAGCAATGAAAAATAAATTAGATTTTCAAACAAGACAAACATTAGAGATATTATGCCAATCTAAAGATCCAAAAGACCTAAATGCAATCAACTCTCTTTGGGAGAAACAACATATAAATGTTCCTGGTTTTTATGTTAGAGACTCAGGTGTTAAAAGTCCATATATTTGGGAAAATACAAATGTTGCGGCTACAACGATCTATAGTGGTAAGTATGAAATGGGTCTAGATAATGGCTATGTTTTCTGTGCTCCTGCACCGATTGAAGTTGCAATGGATAAGCAATTTATGGATGAATTGGTTAATGAAACTTTGATTTTAGCTGAACAAAATGGTATTTCTGGTAAAAATTTAACACCATTCATGTTACAAAAATTATATGAAAAGACTAATGGTGCAAGTGCAGAATGTAATGTTGCATTTGTTAAAAATAATGCAGTTTTAGGGTCAAAAATTGCTAGGGAATTATCAATCATTAAAGGTGGTAAACATAGTAAAAATCAATCAGCACGCCTTTTAAAAAATTTACACCAAAAGATAAGACCTAAAGCAATACAAACGACAAAATTAGTTGAAGATCCTAAAATCATGATTATTGGATCAGTTGCATTAGACACAACATGTTCAATTGGTGGCAATGTTAAAAGGCATGATTCCAACCCAGGAAAGATATCAGAAAGTGTTGGAGGTGTTGGTTTTAATATTGCATTAGCAGCTACTTGTTATGACTCTACGAATTCAGTACTTTTAGTGACTGCAATTAATAAAAGTGATAGTGCAGGTGCAACCATTTTAGATAAATTTGCGAAATCATCAATGCCAACTAATGGTATTGTTGATCTACCTAATGAATCAACAGCACAATATATTTCTATGCATGGTAAAAAAGGTGAATTAGTAGTTGCATGTGCAGATATGGAGATAACAGAGAAAATTCCAGTTGAGTCAGTAACCAATCTTATTGAAAAATATAAGCCAAAAGTAGTATTATTTGATCTTAATATCTCTGTTAGGTTAATGAATGAAATATTAACAAAGGCGGATAAGCTAGATATTAAAATCATGATTGAGCCTACATCTGGTGTCAAATGTGCTAAATTAGGACAATGTCAATTAGAAGTATATCCCAAAACACAGATTGAGTTATTAACTCCAACAATTGAAGAACTTTCCACTATTTACAATGCATTTGTAAGCGCTGAACACCTGATGGACATTGATAATTGGTTTAGTGTTTTAGATATCATTGGAGCTGGAGGCGAGCTAAGAGACCAACTAGATCGTGCGTCAAATAGATTCCCACTTATTAAAGATTACTTACAAAAAGGTGTATTTCAACAAGCTTTCCAATTATTACCATACTTTCCAAATTTGGTGATTAAAGACGGTAGTAATGGAATTCTAGTGGTGCAAATTACTAGCGATGCTGAATCTGCAGCCAAAAATGTTTCTAAAACGACATATGGATTAAAGAAGGAACATTCTATTTCTGATTTTGTTATTGTCAGTAATAGTGGGAGACATAACCATGGTATCGTTATTCAACACTATCCTGCACATCATGTTTTAAAGCCAATTGTCAATGTTACAGGAGCTGGTGATTCTCTGGTAGGTTGTCTTATTTCGCAATTATCAGAAAACACAGAAGCATTATCTGATATATCGAATCCTTCTCGTGATACACTTTTTGAGCATGCTCAACAATGTGCTATAGCCAGTCTGGATGTATCGGGAGCTGTGAATTGTGAAGTTTTGACCAGTATACGAGAAGGTGAAAAGTGAAAAGTGAAAATTTTTGATATTTGATGCGCGTGAGTGTTCTGTTGACTTTTTTTTGACTTTATTTGCAGTTTGGAGTTTGGAGTTGATTTAGTATAATTTTATAATCTGTATAATTGTCTTCTGCTAGGTTGTTTCTCATAATACAATTACAATATTTATATATATATATATTTAGTGTTACTAATCCGATTGCTTTGCTGTTATTTTTGTCTTTCTTTAATTAATTTCCACTTTTCCCGGTTATATGCAAATTCAGATTTACGGTTATATATAAAATATTAATAATTAAACAATTGATAATGACAGATCAACAAGCTTTACCAGGAAGAGTCGAAAACTTAACGGATGAGCAAGAACATGTTCTGAAACAAGTGTGGATGTATATTCTCCATTTTTCAGGTTATAATATTAAACCACCAGGTCCTTTAATTAGAACAAGTTCGATTAAATCAAATGCAACAACATCAAGTGATAAAAAAGATAAAAAAAAATCAGGGTTATTTGGTAAATTAAAACGTGGTAATAAGCATAAGGAAAAAGAAGAACATGAAATTGCATTAGCTAGAACCTTATCTAATCAATCAGCCATTGATCCAAATGTTAAACATTCAACTGATTTGAAAGTTCATGAAGCTTTACGTTCTTTGGATTCTTCTAAAACCTTAGATGCTTTTTGGAAGATTATTCGTCAAGATGCACCTGACAACTTAATTTTAAGATTTGTACGTGCAAGAAAATGGGATGTTGATAATTCACTTCTGATGCTTTCAAGTTCGATTGAATGGAGAATGAAAGAAAGTAAGGTTGACGATGTTTTACTATCTGGTGAATTAGCGTGTTTAGAAAAAAAGCAAATGGGAGTTATAAAACAATTTCAAAGTGGTAAATGTATTATCCGTGGTAGAGATAAAAAAGGTAGGCCAATCGTTATAGTTAGACCAAGATTTCATCATTCTTCTGAACAAAATTTTGAAGAAATTGAAATTTTTACGTTATTATTAATTGAATATGCAAGATTAATGCTTAATGAACCAACAGATCAATGTACATTGATTTTTGATTTACATGGTTTTACAATGGCAAACATGGATTATGAACCTGTTAAATATATGATCAAAGCATTTGAAGCGCATTATCCAGAATCTTTAGGAATTTTATTAATTCACAGAGCACCTTGGATTTTCAATGGTATCTGGCAAATCGTTAAAAATTGGTTAGATCCAGTTGTTGCTTCAAAGATTAATTTTACTAAAAATACTTCTGATTTAGAAAAATATATTGAAAAATCAGAATTATTTGGTGAACTTGGTGGTGATGATGAACTTGAATATGAATATCTTGAACCAACAAAGAAAGAGAATGGTTTGGCGGTTAATGATGCTGAAATCATTAACAAATACGCAGAGGAAAGAAACAAATTACAAGAAGAGTTCATAAATAAAACCATTGAATGGATAGAAGCTACTGATATAACAACTTCAAAACAATTATTACACGAAAGAATTGCGATTAGTAAAAAGCTGACAGATAATTTCAAAACTTATGATGGTTGTGTTAGAAATAGAGGTCTGTATGATAGACTTGGTGTAATTAGATTTCAACAATAATTTTATATACTTTAAATTTTTTTTTTCTTCTTCTTTTATTTACAATTTTTCATGATATAGAAATTAAATAGGCATAAATTCATATGTTAATGATAAAATTAAACACTCAGTGTAAAAATGAAAAATAGAGTAAGCTTAAAAAATTATATTAAAAAAAACTACATTAGCAAATTGGTATTTTAAAACACCCTTAAAAAAAAGAATATACAAATGGAAATGAAATGAAATAATTAAAATGAAATGAAATAATTAAAATGAAATGAAATAATTAAAATGAAATGAAATAAAATAAAATACATAATTAGATTCCACAAATTCTACCAGCTTCCTTGATTTTTAAGATGTGCACCAGTTGCAACATCATTGGATAAACTGAAAGACTTTTCTGTTTTCTTTGAGTCTGTCGTTTCGAGTTTAAATTTTTCTTCAACCTTAGGTTCAGTTGTAGATTCTTTAACGGATAAAATTCTTTTACCCCAACTACCAGCAGCTGTATTACCCGTTTCGTCCCTACATTGTTTTAAGAATGGTAATAATGCAGTACCACCAGTTCCTCTTAAAACATTGTCCTTTTTTGAATTATCAACTTTGGCCAAACCTGCTCTAAGTGTATTTTTCTGTACATTTGCTGAACCCATATTATGTTCTTTTTGAGCTTGAATAACAATATAACGAGTAACAATTCTAATATGTTTATCTCTAAAAGTTTTCAACATTGCAACACTTGCATCATAAGCTAAAACTAATTCAGGTGATTTTAATGCATTCTTAGTAACATAATCACGTAAAATATTAACTTTTGATAAATGTTCTAAAAAGTCAGCATGTTTACCAGGCATATATTTTCTCATTTCACTCATAAATGGATTTGCTTTACCAGAATGAGATTCTCCTGTTGCTGTATGATCAACATTTAATAATAAATCTAATGTTTGAATTGAAGATGATTGAGCATTTGAACCACCACTTAAAATTCTTGGTTCTTTTTCATTACCATAATAAACACCATTTGGTAAACCTGCATTTTCCATATTTTTCCAACCAGCTAAATAAGGTCTTAATCTAAAATAGAAAACATGTGGATCACACATTTCTTCCATTTTCATTAAAACGCTACCTAAATAATCAATAGATTCAGCTAATTTTTTCAAACATTCAATAACTTTTTCTGTGTTCCCCTCTCTTGCAAATTTAATTGCATCTAAACCTGTAGTAATGCATGGTGCACAACGAAATTCAAAATAAACACTAACCAGATAAAACCATTGTTCATCAATTGAACCAGTAAATGTATTAATTGTACGTAAATTATCTAGAAATTCATCATCATCTTCATAATCTTTTGAATCATTATTAATTGGTAAAATTTCTTGCCAATTCCACAGGCATAGACCAGCATATGTTGCAATTGGTGGAATTCTTAAATGATTTGAAATTTCAACCCAAGGTTGAGCAATTTGTACAGGTAATCTATTAGTTGGAATATCAACCCCCCAAATATATGCATGACCTAAAAATCCTAAAATTGAATATGCTCTACGATATTGTTCTTCGGTTTCTAAATGTTTTGTATCTAACAATTGAAATTTATCAACAACATCACGAATACGTTTTGTTATTAATAATGCAGGTAAAACTGTAACTGTATTTTCCCAACTGTCATAATAACTTGGTAATCTCTTAACTGGAAGATTTTCAGGTAAGAATCCGGTTTTTTCGGACAGATCATAATCCTTAAGAACAGGTAATGGAATAGTATACGACATTGTTTCCTTTGGATTGTATATTGAAGGAAAAGAATCGTCACAATGAAGTGCTATTATTTCTTCAAAAAAAGATATGTTCTCTAAACTTTTTACAAAATTGAAAGCTTTTTCACTTTTCATGTTAACAGAAAAAGCTACAAGTGACCGGCCGGTATCAAACCCTCGTGACGCTTTTTACCGAAATCGGCTGACAAATTAATTTGACATCTTTTTCTTTTTTCTTTTTTCTTTTTTTTATTAGATCGAGATGGAGTTACGTAAGCACAAGGCAAATTTGTCTCAATATATATGTATATATATATAAATCAAAGTTAATAATTGAAGAATTGATAATTATTAACTCGGATTGCCTTCATACCTTCATACCTTCAAATTATGTAACTTCCATGTAAGGTTTGATAATATTAAATAAGAATATATTCTGAACACAGAAACGTTAATCAATATAATAACAATATATATTTAAAGAAAAATATGAGATGTAATTAAAATGTTTGCGTCGATCGACTCGGGTGAAAATGAAATTATTTTATACTGTACAATTCCTAATCTCTCTTTAGATGTTTCTTTTAATACATATTTGAATATATTTTAAAAGATCAAAAAGGAATAGATATTCAACGATCTCGATAAAAACTCTATAGTATTTGATAATGACTTCAGATACGGAGCAAACGCTGGATACGTTAGATGCAGATGCGTTGGTGCCACCAGAGAGAACTAAAGATCCATTATTTGAATCATCAAATATCGTTCCTGGTTCAAAAGTATTTGTTTTGAAAGATGATCAATATAGACTATCAGAAATTCTGGCATTTCAAATTCGTAAAAGCAGACCAAATTATTATGTTCATTATATTGAATTCAATAAAAGATTAGACGAATGGATAGATGAAGATTCAATTGATTTTTATAGACCTTTAACATTACCTAAACAGCCAACTCAAAAGAAAGATCAGAAAAAAGATCAAAAGAAACAAAAGAAGAAAACTCCAACATCAAGAGATATAAAGAGCAATACACCTGATGTGGATAAAAAATTTACTATCAAAAAGGAAGATAAAACTTTAGATGAAGATGAAATGGATCTTGATGATTTAAATGTTCAAGGTTTACTTAAGGATGGTGAAGAATTAAGTAGAGAAGATGAAATTAAAAAATTAAGAACTAGTGGTTCAATGACTCAAAATAATGTTCATGCCCTGGCCAAAATCAGAAATTTTACTAAAGTTATAATAGGTAAACATGAAGTAGAACCATGGTATTTTTCACCATATCCAATGGAATATACTGATGAAGGTTTATTATATATATGTGATTTTTCACTTAATTATTTTGGTTCAAAGAAACAATTTGAAAGGTTTAGATCAAAGTGTACTTTAAAACATCCACCAGGAAACGAAATTTATCGTGATGACTATGTTTCATTTTTTGAAATTGATGGACGAAATCAAAGAACTTGGTGTAGAAACCTATGTTTATTATCCAAATTATTCCTTGATCATAAAACTTTATACTATGATGTTGATCCTTTCTTATTTTATTGTATGACAAGAAGAGATGAATTGGGACATCATTTAGTGGGTTATTTCTCAAAAGAAAAGGAAAGCGCTGATAATTATAATGTGGCCTGTATTTTAACTTTACCACAATACCAAAGACATGGATATGGTAAATTGCTTATACAATTTTCTTATGAATTATCTAAAAAGGAGAACAAAGTTGGATCGCCTGAAAAACCATTGTCTGATTTAGGTCTACTTTCATATAGGGCATTTTGGGCTGATACAATTGCATCAATTTTAATAGAAAATAAACCAACTGAAATTAGTGTGGAAGAGATTTCTCAACAAACTTCGATGACAACAACAGATATATTACATACTTTACAAACAATGCATATGTTACGATATTATAAAGGTCAACATATTATTTGTATAACTGATCAAGTAGCACAAGCTCATGAAAAATTGAAAAAGAAAAAGAAACATAAATTAGATGCAAATAAATTAATTTGGAAACCACCTGTTTTCACAGCTTCTCAATTAAGGTTCGGTTGGTAATATGTATTAATATGTGTATGTTTAGTTTAATATTTGTATGATTTTTTTAATCAAAAGGTATTTTATGTTTATTTTGTTGTGATGCTTTAGCTGCTATTGCACTTGGAACTTTAATACCACAACAATCTCCCCATGTCGAAACTAGTGGATTTTCATGAACATGAGAACATCCATTTCCATGTACATGATCATCATGTACATCTTTCGCTTGATCTTCAAGCTCAGGTAATTCAGGAGCTGGTAATATCGTAGTAAAAATAAAATGCTGAACAACTGGTAATTTACCCAAAACTTCAGCTTTATACATTTTAATCATACCCTGCTCAATTTTTGCCCAACTTTTAACACCACTTATATCATCAAGCATCGGTGATGTCCATCTCAAACTTTGAGCTCCTGTTTTAACAGTATTTATGAAATCAACACATGCAAAATAAAAATATTTATCTTTAAATTCAGAGACATAATCAGCATTATGTATACTTAATGGTCGTGGTCTTGATAATGGTGATAATTGTGCAGCTCCAAATAAAAATGGTAAGAAATGATAATCATCTAAACCCCAAACACCATGTGAACCAGCAGGTTCAAGCCAATACGTTAATTGTAAATGACGCATTATTTTTAGATATTTTGCAAATATTATTAAAACTATTGATTTATCAAGGGAATGATCATTATGGAAATATTGAATTTTATCCAAGCATAATAAAAAACATAAAAAGTTTAATTCATGACCTGATCCATAATCGATACGTTCTCGATCACCAAATGAATTACCTAAATATTCTTTTAAATCAACTAGTTGCTGATTTGTAAAATCAAATGGTAGCTTTGATATCATTGATTTCAAATTTTCATGTAAATCATCATAAAAATCACGAAATTCAATCTTACCAAATCTACTATTAGTTTCTTGCTTGACTGGATGTTTATTAATAATTTCATCAATAGTTGAAGATAATTTTAATAATAATTCTATCTCCTTAGGTTTAGGTAGTGTTGGATCAGTAAGTTCAATTCCATGAACGGATTCAGCAAGCCTAATAACATAATTTAAGACATCCTGATAGGTATCTGAATCTTGGAAAATTTCTAAATCTTTTTGGGTATGTAATTTTGTTTCTGGTTCAATTATTATTTCTGACATGTTTATTTGTAATGTGCATCAACTTTACATTAAAGTTTGTGTTCGAAATTCTTACAAAGGATAGGATTCGGAATTCAAATATTTATTAGATCTGGGCAAAAACAGTAAAATTCTCAAAACTGCTTACGTAAACTCTATACAAAAATACATGCAAAGTATTATTATACATTTTACAATAAATAAATATAAAAGCTTGCACCAAAAAGTTCTTAATTAAATACCTGAAATAGTGAGATTTGAACTTGGGAATTTGTAATTTATATAAGTTTGGCTATAAAATATTAAATAACGCTAATTATAAAACATTGAACAAGGCCCGATATAACTTCAAAGAAATGACAATTTTTAAAATTTTTAATTTTATCGTTATAAGATTATAAATTTGATGGTTTGGTCTAATTATAATATTTTATAAAGGGTTCATAATAAATAAACAACACTATTCACAGAAATAGTGCCGTAAACAAACAAATGTACAGAATTAAAAAGAGAGAATAGGTTAAATTAAAAAAGAAAGTATATTGAATTAAAAATTAGTAATTTTTTGTATTTTAATAAATTTGAAATTAAATCTAAACTGAGTATTTATCATCATTTTTAACTTCATGTTCAATTGGAATGTTATCAGCTTCGCTTGAAACTGTGTCTTCTGGGGCTAAGTTAGATTTTGGACCATGATAGAATTTATATTTGTAAACAAAGAAGTAAACCATTGATAAAATCCAAACACCACAAGTAATAACAACAGTATAATTCATATTAGTCTTATCTGGATGTTTTTCAGAAGGGATCATTGCAATAACAATAACAAAAAGACCCCAAGAAACGGTAATTGCAGAATTAATCTTTGACCAAAATTCACCTAAATGGAAAGGACCTGGTCTAAATCTTGATCTACCAGACGTTAATCTTAAAAGGACAGGAACACACCAAGCGGTATAATTACCTGAAACAGTTAAAGAGAATAAAGCAGATGCAGCAGCTGGACCTGCAAGACATAAACAACCTAAAGCTAAGGAAATAATAGTTGCAAAAATAACAGCTCTAATTGGAACTTTTAAAGTTGGATGAACAACTTTAACATAACTTGAAAATGGTAAACCATCATCTCTTGCGAAAGCCCAGATTTGTCTAGATAAAGCGGTTAAAATGGAAGCACCCATTAACCATTGACAACATGAAATTAATGACATGAAAGCAGCTGCCCATTTTTTTCCTAATGAGTCCCAAATAATTTGAGCTAATGGGAAACCAGTGTCAGTACCGATAACTGCTTCAAGATCTGGACTAACACATGCATTAATAACAATAATAATGAAGAAACCTAAAATTGAACAAACAGTAACTGAAGAAAGAATACCAATTGGGACACCATGAGAAGCATTCTTTGCTTCTTCTGACATATGAACACAAGAATCAAATGCACCAATTGTCCAAACAGCAGTAAATAATGATAAAACAAATTGGAAACCAATTGGCCAAGAACCGAAATTTTTAACTTCACCGAAAATAAATTTACCATCATTAAAACCACGACCATTAACACTATTACCAATTGGAAGTGCAATAAAGAAGAGAATAATAATACCAGTATTACAAATTGCAGATGTTGATTGTAACCAAGCAATTTTCTTTGAAGAAAGACAAGTACAGATAGTTTGAGAAACAACACAAGCTGCAAAAACACCATAAGTTTTACCACTAGTAATTTCAAATCCATCATGTGATAAATAAACAGCTGCTAAAATTTCTTCTGCATTACCATAAGCAATAGAAACTAAACCAGCACATAAAGCCATAGCATTACAGAAACCAATAAAATAAGAGAATTCAACTCTCCATTTTTCTGGAGCATAATAATAAGTCCAATAATATAAACCACCAGAAGTTGGAATTGAAGAAGCTAATTCAGACATAGATAAAGAAACGGATATAATCATAATAGATGCTGAGAACCAAGCCCAAAGGAAACCAGCTGGACCAGCTGATAAACCAAGACCTGATAAAGAAGCAATTGATGGTAGAACACCCATAATTGAATAAGCAATACCGAAAACTTGGAAAGTTGAAAAAGTTCTCTTTAATTCTTGTTTATAACCAATATCAGCTAAGAGATCTTCATCACCAGCTGTATGGGTTGCGTCAATATCACGAAGAGATGCTTCATTAGATTTAATAGCATCAAGTCTTGAAGTGACAGGACTCGTTATAGTGTGAGCGGTGGTATGACCAGTGTCTGTTGGTTGCATTTTTTAATTTACTTGTAAAAAGAAATAAAGAAAAAAAGTAAGAAGAAGAAGTAAATGCAAAAAGAAAAGAAAAGAATTAGTAGAGAAAAAGGGTCTTAACTAGCTCACATATAAGGAAAGGTATATGGGAAACATAAAAGTTTTTATATCAGGTGAAAATTTTTTTTTTGCGGGGAGAAGACTCACTTAGAGTGCATCATCATTAACGGTAGTAAGGAGAAGGAGGAGATATCAAGAAATATAGAGATAAGGTAATTAAAAGATAAGGCAGGTAACTGTACAATCAAAATGTAGAAAAAAAAATTAGAAAAAACAAAAAGAAAAGATCGGTAATCAGTTAGAACAATACATTTTACAAAAAGTATATCCATATTTGGATTTCAAATTTTCGGAAAGACGGTTGGATTTGACATTTTAGTTATAGTTTTCCCCCATCCTTTGAGTTTATCTTTCAAGATATGAGATGCTGAATGATTACTGGTTGACAAGAGATGGTAAATAAGATATAAAAGATGGAGAGACGGAAGTTAAAGAATACCCGCTAAGAGTCAAACATGGGTTATTAGAATTCACAATAAGTCAAATATTAAAAAAGCAATAAACAGCGATGTTTTATTATTTAATTAACTAAAAATATTGTGTCATCTGAGCCAATTTAATAAAACAGCTGTCAAAAACGCCAATTTTGACATTGAAAAAAAAATTAAAAAAAAAAAACTTACAATTTTTCATAACCGTTTACTGTCATTTATATTATTGCAAGCATTTCTTTTTGGTTGATGTTCTATTTATTTTTAACTTCATATATATGTATATTATACTCGTAATATACTATGTACTTGTATATATATATATCTAGTTAATATTTTGAAATATTTGCCTATAATAATTTTACAAGTTTAGGTTAACAAATAATACAATAAATGTACTCCGAAATTTATCTTAGTAATAAAAAAAATTTACACCCCTCGCCGCTTAGCGGGAACGGACATATCCCGCTAACGTATTAATATCGGCGGCGTTTTATTAATTGTTGCATGGCATTAGCCCGTTTTAGGCCGTATTAAATACAATTAATTAATGTTACTTTTATTATAGAGACTATATATGTATATATTTCTAAAATTGGACTCCGAATTCGGAGTGAAAGTACATAGCAACGTAATATGCTAGAGGCGATTAAATGTGTGTTATCTTATTAAATCGAAAAGCTACCGTTTCTTTGTTAAAAAGTAATACATGAAGTTAGAAAATCAGTAAAAAGAAACTTTTACATTATAATCCAAAACAAATTTGTAAAAAAAAAAGAGAGAAAAAAAGAAAAAACCTGAAAAAGAAAATAAAAACAAAAAAAATTAAAATTAAATTATTCTTTTTAAAATGACATAATTCTATTGTATAGCTATATATATATATATATATTTGTGTGTATACCAACTACCAGCTGGCGGCTTCTACGAGAAGGACTAATTTAGACAAAAGTTGTATTATCTTCTAAACTTTACTCATATATAACCTTTCGTGAGATAATCATAAGCATTATAATCCTCTATTTAAATTCTTATTTCTTACTCATTAATGCGCTAATTCTTAGCTAGCTGGTTAATAATTAACATGATCATGTAAATATAACAATATCTATAGTATATTGGGGTAATTTTTGGGATCTTGTTTATATCAATTTTACATCGAGACTGCTACCAGTAATTGAATGCTTTTCTTCTTCTTGAACTTTTGCATATGTCTCCAATTTTAGGTAAACATCTTAGAAATAATCATTTGTTGACGTTTCGTAATTTAATTCAGACAAAAAATAATAACAAATTACTTTCATAATAAATGTCAGCAAATTAATGTTAATGACATTTTGAAAATAATGACTTCTTTGAAAACTTTCATAATTATATTTTAATCTTCAAAACAAAAAACTCTTCCATTATTGGTGATACTAGTGATGTTCAAACATCGTTTATGTGACGAAGTTGTCACAATCGTTACATAGGTTAGTTATTTAATTTTACTTCATCAATGTATAATTATTCGAATTATGTTTCTTGACTCAAATGGAAAAGCTTTATTTCAAGTGATTAAAGACACAGAACTATTACATTCAATGCAAGTATATACATACAGTGTGCTTAATCCATTTATTTTTTGATTACCAAAAAATATCACTAATAAAACAACACAATCACAAAGGTATTTTATATTTAAACAATCATATTCTTTTCTTTTTCTTTAAACAAGATAATGGAAGTTTCTGCCGTTGTTAAGGACAAAGAACCTGATTATATTCAGTGTTTGGTTGGAGAAAACAGTTGATATTATGTATTTGCTCAATTTAAAAATAGTCGAAATTTTCTTGAAGAGTTTTGAAATATAATAAACCGAAGTACTATATATTACTAATATTTTTTGATCATTTGTTTTACTCAAATCTTTCAATTCTGCCTTTTAAATTTGGCGGGTTCGGTTATTATTGGAAAACAAATATCCTAAGAAAACGTATTAGTGTCTAAACGAAATTGCATTGCAATTAATAATAAAAAATAAGCATGTTTTCGGATATTTTGTCTTTTGTCTATGATTGATATGCTAATAATCTTAATATATTTAGACATAGCATGTTAGCTAGATATTGCAAATAAGTCTGAAAGATTTTAAGAGTAAAGTATTTCTTTGCTTTAGCTGCTATACTTTTTTACCCTTTACTAAACACCGTATTTTTTTGTTTGAGTTGGTAAGTTGAAACTCTTTTGAAAGGTATAAAAAGGGGGTCACTGTGTGTATTGTGCGTACTTATGTTGAGCCCTCTATTTTTTGGAAATTCAGTTTTTTCCAGTTCTTCAAAGGATATTCCACCGAAGAACGAAATTTTGCTACGCCATCAAACCTTTTGCAAGAATATGGTGCAGATTTGAAGTCCAAAGATTAGTTCTTAATGAATAGAAACATAGATAATACTAAAAGCTATTCATGTAAAATTGACTTTCATTAAACAAAAAGAATTTTCATATTAAAAATAAAAAAACCTTATATAGGATACTGAAAAGTATTCAAATGTCATTTAAACTTAAAGATATTTTGGAGAGATTATACTACTACCCTTAAAAATGTTACATATTTGCAAAAAATTATTTAACTGATGTACTTTTATTTAGCCCATATCCTCCCAAGACAAAAAATATTTATAATAATTTTTTATTTATTTTTTATAGACATAAATTATACATAATAACTTTAGTTAATTTTATAAATTTGTAAATATAGAGTATTCTCTTTAAAAAATTGTTTATAAGATTGATAAAAATTAATCTATTCAACATTTGATCCAAGAATTGCTTTAAATGAGTATGGGGCATATGGAACACCTTCACCTTCAAAGAACTTAGACATCGATTCAACCCAATGTAACCTTAAAGCGTGCAACATAGCAGAAGTACCTTCCATAACAACTAGGATACAAACAGTCAAAACAAACCACATACCAAACATTAAAAAGATAAAAATCGAGCCTCCAATACCACTAAAATTAAAACTTGATCCAACTGTCATTGACCACAAGACTTGTGATAATTGCGCATGTGCTAATGATAACGCCCATAACCGTAAATATGAAGCAGTGTGTGAAACACAATTCAAACAAAATTCAATTGTATGAATGACTTGATGAATCATGACATCGCCAAAAGTTTCTTCTTCATGTTCTTCATCATCAACTATATCAACATTTGATAGTAAATTGTTTACATCATAATCGTTGGATAATCCACTTTCTACGGACTCTGGTATTAAAATATGGTTTTTATTATTTTCTTGATGTCTAAACCATAACGGTTTGATTAATAATAAACATGGAACACAAATTAATGCTGCCACTAGTAAGAAAACTTGAACAGTTGCTTGGCCTGGATATAATTCTTCATCAACTTGACCTGGAGCCAAAAACATATTAATCAACATATTTAATAAACTTGGAGCTGGTTTGCCAATTTTGACCCAATCAACACACCATTTATAAACTATACAGATTGTCAAATAACCAAAGATACCATGCATAAAAATGAATCCAGGAATGAAATTACCAATAATATTAACTGCAGATTTAAAATGAATTGCATTAACTAATGAAAACATATAAGAATATGACATATGAATAAAACCTAATAGAATGGATAATTTCATTTTATAAGAATTTGCAAAAAGTAACGTATTTTCAGCACCATGCCATGCGGGATCTAAACCTATAATATAAGTACCCACCTGATGAGCTTCGATATTTTCACCTTCTTTCCAATGTTCAGGCCAAGCCCATCCAGATTTAAATAAGGTCATTGAGATTGAGAAAATATCATTATAAAGGAAACCTGTATACATTGAAAATAATCCCATTAATAATAAAATATAACGACCACTATAAGCCATATCAAAAATTTCATCTCTTTTCATTCTACCAATTGACTTTTCATTCAAAACTAAAACTAAAGCAGCTAAAAACATAATAAAACCATGACCTAAATCACCAAACATAACAGCAAATAAAAATGGAAATGTTGCTGCAGTTGGTAATGCAGCATTAACTTCTCTATAAGTCGCTATACCATATGAATCACACATTGCTTGAAAGGCTTCTGTGAACTTATTTGTTTTATGATAAGTAGGAGGAGTTTTAGAAGTATTTACAATATTCATAATAATTGGAAATGTTGAATCTTCATCATGGGAAAATTGAGTTGAACAAACTTCTAAAGTTTCTTGAATAATCGGTAAATCATCAGTTGGGCACCAACCTTCACCGATTAAACATTTTCTATTCAAATCATAATGACATTTATTCATAATATCATAGACTGATTTTTCTAATTTAATACATTTCATCCAGTCATCAATTTCTGAAGAAATTAATCTTAATTCGGTAACCAAAGTTACATTTGTATTTTCTAAAACATTTGTAATATCAACTAACTTTTCATTGGTTTGAACTTGTTGTTCATGTCTTAATTTTGAATCAATATGAACTGAATACAAATCTGCATCCAAAGATTCACAAATTTTACGAATTCTTGAAATAATCATTTCACCATGGGAGAAAATAACAAACGAATTTTTATCGACAAATGTTTTTGCTTTTTGATCATACATTTTGGTTTCAATTTCACTTGTTTTAAACAATAAATTACCCCTTAAAACTCTCCATAAAATTTTCTCTAAAATCGGAATTTTATCTCTTGGAATAACACCAGTAATGAAATTTGATTCTCTTTCATTATTGATATTACTTAATAAAGCATTTTCATTTTGATCATCTAAATCGATTAAACTAATTGATGTAACTTCAGAAGAAAAATATTTATCAGTTGCATTTAAAACTTGTTGATATTGTTTTAAATCCATTTGTTTTTTTAATAATTCTTCAGATGCATTTGTTAATTGAGTAACTCTATCTTCTAATAATTGAGCACTTGAATAAATATCATCCAGTTGAGATGTTGATAATGTATTTTTATGGGTTGATTTGTAATCTTCAACTAAATTTTCATGTGGGATTATGTCATGATCTTCCATTGTTTTGAGTAATAATCTATATTGTCTTTCAACGTTATCTAATTTACGAAGTTCATTAACAAATGAACGCTGAAACTGATTCACATTTTTGTTTAGGTCACGAAATTCAATTAATCCCAATGAACCAAGTGAATAAACAGTTTCACGAGATATTTCAGTGGGAATATACAATTGAATCATTGTCATTTCCGCAGAGCCTATATTAAGAATAAAAATTGATAAATGCATTAGTTAGTATTCTGAGTAATTCATTTTTCTTCAAAAATGCTTAATTGAGTTCAAACATACGGAAAATAGCTTCTTTGCCTGGCATTGTGAGTGCTTTGATTCCTGACAGGCCAATTAATAATTTTAAAAAAGAGCTTTTTTGTGATCAGAAGAAAAGAATAAATTGAAGATGATAAGCAAGAAATGCGTGGTTTATGATTGTTATTGAAGCAAAAAGCAGCCAATCTGCAAAAAAATCTTAAAAAAACACAGGACATAGAATACAGAGCTTATAAAAAACGCTGTGGTGTACAGATGTATCTACTACGCAAACATGAATCTTTGAGGTTTATAAGTTGCCTGTTTAGGAAGTTTGATATGTTGTTGGCTTTTATTGGCTTATTTTAACCCCAATGGAGTTGCTTCAATATATAAAACCTCAGAAACCACCCCCAGTATACACAGTTTATGATACCGCTCTTCAAAATTTACTGGAATTGAAAGATATTGAAAGATTGAATAAGAATAATGGTAGTAATAATAGCAACATTAGAAAAATACCATGGGAACGCAAGAAAACAAAGTTTCGGGATTGGCTATTTATTCCTATTTTCCTTTTGGTGGTAGCTATTTTCTTTTGTATTGCATATAAAAGTATTGAAAATGTTTATCTTTTGCATCAACAAAATTTGGAATTGATATGGAAAGGCTTTATTAACAGGTATGATTTTAACGAAGTTGGTTTGTCGAATATCTTTCTTCTTTGCATATTGGTTATTTTTGCTGCTTTTTTATGTGGTTTTGTTCAACTGATAGGTTTGTTAATTTTCTACAAAGGATTTATTGTAAGTTCTATCATTATAAACTGTTCTTTGGGTGTATATTTGTCAATTTATTTTTACCAACATCAGAAATGGTATTTAATGGTTGTAATTATCACATTTACCTTAATTGTTTTAATTATTGCTTTCAAAATGCATAAAAAAATAGCTTTTAATGCTCAAGTTATTAGAATTGGATCTCGTATGTTGCGGAAGTCACCGAGTATTTGGGTTACTTATATGTGTATGTTAACATTGAATTCATTTTTCATGTTGTTTTATTTTATCGTTCTATTTGCATCATTTGTAATATGGAAAGAAGAACAAGATTTACAACTTAAATATGGAATATTCGCATTTTTAGTTTTTGTGGGATATTATTTATCTGAGATGTTCCAAAATGCTACCCAAGTTATAATAGGATCAATTGTTGCAAAATGGTATTTTCAATCAAATGTTGATACTAATATTGCTATTTACAACACTTTTTTTAAGGGCTTTGGATCTATTTGTATTGGCTCTTTATTTGCAAGTATTTTGAGTGTTTGTAAAGAAATGGTCATTTTAATTGAACCAAATAATCAATTTTTGAAATATCCACTCATGAAACCAATTTGGAGATTAATCGAATGGACAAGTGGTGCTCTTGATTATACAATTCAATATTTTAATCAATATGCATATGCATTTATTGCAATTAACAGTTGTGGATATTTTACATCATCATATAAAATGTTACAAATTTACAATTTAAAAGGATACGATACATTAATTAGTGAATGTATTATTAAATTGATATTACTATTATATATTATCTTTTCAGGGATCACAGGCGCATTTGTGGCATACGAATGCATAAAAATTTTAGAGCCAAGTTATATCCAGGATAGGCAATATTTATGGATACTTTTAGGTATTAGTTCACTACTTGCTATGCAAATTTCTAGACTGATATCACTGATTATCAACGCATATATTCATGTTTTTTTTCTTTGTTTGATTCAGCACCGAGAAGTCTTAATTTGCACACATCCTGATGAATATATATGCATTGAAAAATATCTCCCAGCGCAGCCACCCATTTGTGTGTAAGAATGGCAGATAAAAGAATAGAATAACTTAATTTCCTAAAAATATATGTAGAACCAAACCTATTTTTATATATAACTAATTACATATTACATTCGACATAGTAAATAATTCAGAATGCCCAATTATTCCATAGTATATGTAGATAGTTCCCTGATTCTTGATATTCGGATAAGAGACGAAACAGAAACTTGTTCTGTGCAGGGAAAAATAACCTACCCTCCATAAAAGTGGTGCACGACCCATTAAAAACCTGGTGGATTAGTTGTATGAATTCGTGCGGTTCCCAGAGGTTTGATGGGCCACCAGATAAAGCGCGCCGAATTGATTTAGAGGTACGATCAGGAGTTAAGTATGTGCCAATTTAGACACTGCCCTGTATTTTATGAAAAGTCGCAGATCAATATTCTACATGAGAGATTTTTAATGTTCCGAAAAGAGAGCGGAATGGATCGGCTTGGCCAGGTTTGGTTTGGCTTCTGGCTTCTGGTTTCTGATTTCTGACGGATCTATATACGTGTTATATTATTGAGGCTTATGCTCAATGGCAAAATAATATACAATTGAGTCATTATTAGTCAATTATAAAATATACAAACATAAATAACAATGACAGACACAAGGGATACTAATAGTTCAGTTCCATCAGTAGTAGAAGAGGATTCAATTTCTACTGTAAAGGCAACTTCCCCAACGATTGATAATAATAATATGGGTGCACAAGCATATTCACCAGAAGATCAAAATAATGACATTGCAAGTCTTGAAGTTGTTGATGATGCCGATTTTGATGATTTTGATATTGAAGGAACAGGTTTAGGAATTGATGAAGATAGATTTACAGCTGTCAAACCGATTTGGCGTGATGTTAAATTTGCAATATTCTTTCTTATTGTATTTTTCATTTTCATCGTAACTTCAATGACATTAATAATAAAATACGGTGGTAAAGTGGCCAATGAATCACCTAATTTACCTGATAATTTACCACTTTTGCCAATTTTTGATTTTAAAGTCATTTTCTTGACTATTTTTACAAGCATAATTTCTTTTGGTGTTGCCATTTTAATTTTTGTTTTTGCAGGTAAAAATTCAATTAAATTTACTGAGATTGGAATAAAATTTGTTACTGGTTTATTTTTCCTTACAGGGGTTGTTACATTATTAACAGGACAATTCATACAAGGTGTTTCATTTATAGGTTTAGGTGGTATTCTCATTCTTATTTTATTCAAATATAAACCACTAATTATACTTGCATCAAATATATTACAAGTTGTCATCACAGTTTTAAAGAAGTATCCAAGTACCGCAGTTGCTGCATTGATTGGATTTTTCGGTAATATTCTATTTGCATTGATTTTAAATTTATCTGTTCAATGTGCTTATTATGCATTTGGATTTAGAAGTAATGGTATGCCAAAATTTGATGAAAATGGTAATCCTAAATCAAATATTACTTCTGGATTAGTTATTACTATATTATTTTTGAATTTTGCAGGCTTATATATAATTGATGTTGTTAAAAATGTTATGCATGTTACAATTGGTGGTATTTATGGTACATGGTATTATTTAGAGAATACATTTATTGGTATGCCAACAAATGAAGGTAAAGGATCATTTAAAAGAGCAATGACATATAATTTTGGTAGTGTATGTTTTGGATCATTATTTGTTGTTTTATTTCAATGTATTGCAGTAATTATATTAATTGGAGATAAAAGTCTTGGAGTTTGGGGGTCATTAGGTGATGGAATTTTAAAATTAACGAGTACGGGAATTGGATATTTTAATTTATATGCATATTCATTTGTTGCGTTATATGGAGTTTCGATGGTTAAATCTGCTAAAAGTACTTATAATTTTTTCAGACAAAGAGGATTACAAGCAATTATTAATGATTTTATTATTAGTATGAGTTTAGGATTTTATTGTATTATTGCAAGTATTTTTGGAGTAGTCCTGACACTTATTTATATTGCCTTTATTGACTGGTTTTTCGAAATTGGACAACAAACTTATATTTCATTAGCAATTTATTCATTTTTTGTTACAATTAATATTACAAGTATATTAATTGTTACTGTTGTTTCAGGATCATCTGTTTTTTTCTTTGCATTGAACAAAGATCCAGCAGTTTTCCAAGAAAGTCATCCATTTGAATTCCAAGAAATCAGCAGATGTTATCCAAAAATATTGAATAAGTTATCTCTTGATTGATTAATCAGATAACAAAATTTATAAGGAAGAATCTTACATAATTTATATCATTTTTTTATATAAATCAATTATATACTTTTAAACAGGTGTCCGGAGTTTTAATGAAGAATGTGTATAGGCTATGGACTTGGGGTATTTAAATTGGTCTTACTTCTGTGCACCTACCGGTTGTTTTTTTATAAGAACTTACGGCACGCTTAATGGGAATAGCCTCCGATACCGCAGAAGCGGTGTACGGTGGAGCCCGTATTACAGCCCCACATGAGTTATTACTGCCCTGTGTGGCAGTCGGTGAGGGTCTTTGATGTAAATTTTGCTGCCGAGTTTGACAGACGGGAATGACCTTTGTTTCTGGAGTATTACGGATTAGAAGAGTTTTCAAATTTCATTTAAAAATTTTTATTTAAAGGAGCAATCATCATATGATCTAATTCAAAAGTTTCTAATATAAATCAATCCTTTCTTTTTTTTTTCTTTCTTTTTGATTTAAACTTTTTTCCTTTTCTTTTCAATTTTACTTTAATTTAGGTTTTTTTTAAGATACTCTAATCTCATTAACAATAATTCAATAATGAGTTTGAACGTTACAGACAATGATCTGGAATCACTCGATTCCGAAGTTAGATCTTATAATTCTCAACAAGCCCAACAGTATGAACATATTCAAATTCCAGAACAAGAAACTCCATTAGGACAAACGAAATCTCAATTAAGTGGACTTTTTAAATCAATTACAAATGATCAAAGACAAAATGACTTAGATGATTCAGTAGCTTTACAAAAATTAGTTACTCAAAACTCACAAGGTATAGAAAGGTTAAGGACAAATTTAGAAGTTGATGGTTATGGTGCTTTAGGTCCTTTAGAACAACCAATTGATATGGTTAAAACAAAAACTGGTTTTACAATGGATCCAAAATCAACTTTCCATGAAAATGATCCTTGGCAATATCCAGTGGATTTAGATACTCAAATGCGATTAGTTGTCTTTGTTGATAATGATAAACAAGATCCAAGAAATTGGTCACCAATGAAAAAATGGGGATTAACTATTTTATTAGGTATACTTTGTTTTGATGTCGCATTAGGTTCTGCGATTGTTACAGGTGATATTGCAGGTCCAATGGAAGCGTTTGGCGTTTCTCAAGAAGTTATTATTTTAACTATTACTTTATTTGTTTTAGGTTTTGGTTTTGGTCCTTTATTATTTGCTCCATTATCTGAAGAATTTGGACGTAGAACAGTTTATGTTATTACTTTATTTGTTGCCGTTATTTTCATTATTCCTTGTGGTGCAGCTCAAAATATTGCTACTTTATTGGTCTGTAGATTAATTGATGGTCTTGCATTTTCTGCTCCAATGTGTCTTATTGGTGGTAATTTAGCTGATATGTTTGAAGGTTCAGATAGAGGTATTGCAATGAGTGTTTTCAGTGCAGCTCCTTTTATTGGTCCAGTCGTTGGTCCTTTAATTGGTGGGTATATTGGTGATAATGCCGGTTGGAGATGGTTATATTGGGTTTTATTAATCTTTTCTGGTGTTGTTTATGCAGCAGTTTTTGTTTTAGTCCCAGAAACTTCACATTCTCAAATTTTGAAAAGAAGAGCAAAATATTTGAGAAAACTTACAAATGATGAAACTTACAGGGCCTTAGTTGAATTAAAACAAAGAACCTTAATAGAAACTGCTAAAGAAACTTTAGGTAGACCAATCATTTTATTATCCGAATTAATCGTGTTCCTTCTTACCATTTATATGTCAATTATATATGGTTTGTTATACATGTTCTTCTTTGCTTATCCAGTTGTTTATATGGAAGGTAAAGGTTGGTCAGCTTCCAAAACTGGTTTGATGTTCATTCCAATTGGTGTTGGTGTTATTTTAGCAAGTGCTTGTGCTCCTTTTTTCAATAAACATTATCTTAAAAAAGCTAAGGAATATACTGATAGAGGTGTTTTACCTCCAGCTGAATTAAGATTATACCCAATGATGCTTGGATGTTGGACCGTTCCAATGGGTTTATTTGCATTTGCTTGGACATCATTTCCTCATATTAGTTGGGCAGGTCCATGTTTTTCAGGTTTTGCATGTGGTTTTGGTTTTAATTGTTTATACAATCCTGCAAACAACTATATTGTTGATTCTTATCAACATTATGCAGCATCTGCTTTGGCTGCAAAAACTTTTGTTAGATCTCTTTGGGGTGCTTGTGTTCCATTATTCACGATTCAAATGTATCATAGATTAGGTTATGAATGGGCATCAACTTTGATGGCATTTATTTCATTGGCGTGCTGTGTGATCCCTTTCCTTTTCTTTATTTATGGTGCAAAAATTAGAGAAAGATCTAAATATGCATATTCACCAAAGGATGCCTCAACTACTCCAAATGAAACCAATCATGAAACTGCCACTTTGGAAGAAAAACCAACGGATTCAAGTTCAAACTAGATTTAACATAGTTTGAAACAATATTAATGACTTGTATTCTTTAAATTTAATTCACCCTCTTACTTAATAATATCTAATTTAATAATTAATTTAACGCTTTATAAAACTATATAATTTTAATGAGTTTATTTAAATTTCTTATCATTAACTATCATTGACATCTAATTTTCAAAATCTTTTACAGTTAAACGAAAGTATTTGTAAAATTTTAACATTCCCAGTTCTTTTAGTTGGTTTTTCTTTACTGTTTACCAAAACCATTTGTTCTGCTAGTAACATATCCAAATTTCTTTGAGGGAATATGGTTCCAAATACTTTAAACTTTAAGTAAGTTATATGTTATATGTTATTATAGATGAGGGTTCTGATGACTCCAATGACTCCAGTTTAGTTTCGCGATGACTCCAAATGATTCACAACATGCGTCCAACATTTTTCAATTTTTCTAAGTTAACATTTAGCGTCATCCCCGATATCTATGTCTATAAATAAAGATATTTCCTTTACATATTTGTCAAATTCTTCTTTTTTTTTCTTCCATTAAAAAAATTGATATTATGTTTTTTATAGAAAACAATAATGAGTGATATTTCTGACATTAAGACTGATTTGCCTGAAGTTATATCTACAACAGATGCTTGGTCTGGTAATCAAGATGATTCATTAGATTTACAGGATTTGTATCCTGAAAATTACATTCCAACTGAAGAAGAAATGAATCCAATTTATAGACATTTAGATTATAGAATTATTCCTGCATGTTGGGTTCTCTATTTCCTTGCATCGTTTGGTTCTTCGGCTTATGGTAATACATTAACTATGAATTACGAAGACGGACATTCATTAATTCAATCATTAAACTTGAATTCACATCATACATCAACTGCAACTGCATTATATTATGTCGGTTACATTATTTTTGACTTGCCAATGAATTTAATTATGACTCGTGCATCACCACAAGTTTGGCTTTCAAGAATTATTACATCTGTTGGTATTGTCTATATGTGTTATGCTGCATTACATAATGCACAAGGTTTAATTGCAATTAGATTTATGACTGGTTTCGCAGATGCTGGTACTTGGCCCGGTTTATCATATTATATATCACTTTGGTATCCTGAACATAGAACTGCTAGAAGAATTGGTTACTATTTTACGGCTGCTCAATTATCTGCCTCCGCTGCAGGTTTGATTGGGGCTGGCTTCCAAAAAATGGACATGGATAGGGGTTTATACGGTTGGAAATGGTATTACATTGTTTACGGTGCAGTAACTGTAGCTGTTGGTATCTCTTTGATTTGGTGGTTACCTGATAGACCAATGTATTTAAAGCCAAATGAAGCAAAAATGTTGAGCTTCAGAAAATACATTCCAGATGGAATAATGAAATATTTTACACCTAGTCAACCATTAAACAAAAAAGAAAGAAGATTGCATTATTTAGACATGAAACATAGATATAAAAACATTAAATGGGGTTTAAAAGATGTTCTAATTATTTTGTTAGATTATAGAACCTGGCCATTAGTTATAATGTATTTCGGAGTTGTTGGTACTGGTTTTGGTTTGGCTGTGTTTGCAACAACATTAATCAAAGTTAATCATCCAGGATTATCTGGTATTAATATTTCATTGCTTTATGCGCCAATTTGGTTATTTGACTTTGCAGCAATTTTACTCATAACTCCAATTGCTGATAAGTTTAAAAAATTAAGACATTTTATTTTCTGTTTTTCAACTTTAATTATTATAACTGGTTTAATAGTCACTTCATATGCTCATGGTCCATGGAATAGATATTCAGGATTACTTATTGCAGGTTTTGGTTTAGGTCCAACAGTTCCAATCACAATGACTTTAGCCGCACAAATCATGACCCATAGATATGGTGATGTTGGATCTGCAGCATCAGCGGCTATTGTGTCAGGTTTAGGTAACTTAGGTTCAGTCACTGCAACTTATGCCCTTTATTCAGGATGGCCTGCGGATAAGGCAAGATTATACAGGAATTCTAATATGATGTTAATTTTGATGCTTGGTGTTAGTATTATTGCGGCAATTATCTGCTGGTTTATAATGGAAAAAGTTGACAAGGGAGTTTATGACGGTAAAGCAAAAGAATTTAATCTTGTAGCAGATAACATAGAAGACCCCTCTGATTTATCAAAAGTGTAAAACGTTTATAATTTAATAATTAGTTTCTATAATTTCAAATACTTTCTTATCTTTGTTTGAATGGCTTTACGTTTTATCCGCCAGAAAAAAAAGTGCGGTCGGCGATACATCACCGCATTTTCCATATTAGGTAAAAGCACTGGAATGACACACGGGGATATATCCCCGGTGAATAGCTATTTCACTTTTGATTAGATCACTATAAAAGGGTATAGTTTTCTCGGAATATATACTCAGGCTTTTTCTGTTTTTTTTCTCATTAACTCTATCTATTTTCATTTTATTAAACAACCAAACAAAACAGAAAACTACAATGGCTTTACTTGACAAATTTGAAAAATACGATTTATTATTCGGACCATCTCCAATTTCTAAATTCGATAACTTGGCAAAAGCCCTGGGTGGTAAAGTTAACATTTATGCAAAAAGAGAAGACAGAAACTCCGGTTTAGCATTTGCTGGTAACAAATTGAGAAAATTTGAATATATCGTCCCAGATATAATTAAGGGTGAGTACACTCATATCGTGTCCATTGGGGGTATTCAATCTAACCAAACTTTAATGACTGTTGCAACTGCTTGCAAATTAGGCCTAAAAGCTGTCACTGTTCAAGAAAATTGGGTTCCAATTCCAGAGGCTGAAAAGGATACCTACGATAAAGTTGGTAATATTGAAGCTGCAAGAATTATGGGTGGTGATGTTCGTTTAGCACCTGACGGTTTTGATATTGGTATGAGAAAATCATTTGATGAAGCGTTAACCGAATTAAAAGAACAAGGTTATAAACCATATCCAGTTCCAGCTGGTTGTTCTGAGCACAAATATGGTGGATTGGGTTTTGTTGGTTTTGCTGATGAGCTTGTTAAACAGGAGAAAGAGTTAGGTTTTAAATTTGATAAAATTGTTGTCTGTTGTGTCACTGGTTCCACCGCAGCTGGTATTTTCGTTGGTATGGCACAATATGGTAGGGAAAAGGATGTCATTGCAATTGATGCTTCTGGTAAGCCAGATAAAACATTTGAACAAACTTTGAAAATTATAAACAACACTTCAGAATTAATTGGTTTAAATAAATCATTTGATAGTTTTAATTTTGATACCAGATTTGGTGGTCCAGTTTATGGAATCCCAAATGAAGGTACTATCGACGCAATCAAACTTTTGGGAAAAACTGAAGGCACGTTAACAGATCCAGTCTATGAAGGAAAGTCCATGCAAGGTTTGATCCAATTAGTTAGAGAAGATGCTTTTGAAGAAGGCTCAAACATCCTTTTTGTTCATTTAGGTGGTGCCTCCTCCTTGTCCGCGTACAAGTCCTATTTCAACTAAATTTTGTAAAGGTTTTATAAACCAAAATTATTTATCTTTCCAAACTCCTTAAACTTAAAAATAACATAAGATCAGAACAATAACTGTAATCACCATTATTGCTACTGCAAAAAAAGTTGGATATAAAAAACAAAGCAACTTTTGTGAATCAAAAAAATATGAGAGGTACGGGATTCGAACCCATGACACCACCTTGGAAGGGTGGTATGCTAACCACTACACTAACCTCCCGTTAGCGAGGGTGTAAGAGGTATAACCGTTGTTCGATCCCAAATAGGCAAGTAACACAAAATCTACTAGGGCATCAGGTTTGATGACACCTTTTGCATACAGCGGCAATGAATCTAACTCGGTTCTTAAGGCCAAATTATTATTGACCAAATTAAATTACACCTTTGCTTTACAAGAAAACTCAGAAAAAACCTGTAACAATGTGTACAAAGTCTGCACTGCCATGAACTGTCTTAAGGGTCCAGCACTTATATGGTTTGCTTCTAAGTATAGTAAGATTCCACCAGATTGGAATACACCTAAGAAAGAAGTTATTGCACAATATTGCCCAACGGACGAATATGAAACTCGGCAAACTGCCTTCAAATACAACTCTTGCATTCAAGGTAACAACAATGTAGACAAGTATATCAAACAATTTGAGGAATACAGAACCTTATTATCCAGCGACTATGAAAATGAATCAGCAACTAAAGATAGATTCATTCAAGGGTTGAAACCATTTATTAGAGGGAAGATTTGCCAACACGGTCCATCCAATTTAACGGAAGCAAAGTTTCTCGCCAGAAACTTGGAACAAACACCATACAAACCTTTCACAAAGTATCAGGTATCAGCAGATATCAGAGGTGAACCTATGGACGTCGATATGATTAGAAAGAAATTTGGTAACGGCAACTATACCCCCGATGCTACCAATTGCAAAGATTCGATCCCTGATTGATGGTAGTAGTCTTTGCACGTGACTTCTTAAGTATGAAAGTGTATTAATTTAATGTGGTAAGTTCTATGGATATACTAGCTATAAGAGTTTTAATAATAATGGTATTTAACTTGATAATATAATTTAAGAGTAGAGTGTTGCGTGCTTATAAACGATATATAAAATGGAGAGTGATCAGGGGTGTGATCAAGAGGGCGGCAAGGCATCTATTTATAATATCTGAAGGGTTCGTAAGAAGCTAACATGAAACATAGTCTTACATCTAAATGTGGCTTCATGTGAAACATGTATGAAACATGTATGAAACACACGTGAAACATGTAGCGGAATTGTTAATTGCCTATTTGGGATGGAACAAGGGTTATACCTCTTACAAGGGTTATAAATGGCTTTTAAAATTTCACGCCCATTTCTAAGCTGTTCTCCCAGCAAAAAAAGAACAATTTTACTCCAACATTTCGATATTGCTTTCTATTTCACTTTAATGATGGTCGTTTTGAAACAAATATGCTTTATTTCTTGTCAATTAACCTGCATTCCAATATATTTATTCTGTTTAAAGTCACGTTTAACACCAATGATCTTTAAATTGTTCATTCATGACCGTCAATAACAAAAATCATTACTATGGTATTATAGGTTCTCCCTAGTTGTTCTATTCCTATTAATAGCTCTGGCCTTATTATTTATTAATTTACAATCTCATGATAACCCGAATATAATTATTATTACTAATACTAATTCGTTATATGAAGTAAATGTTGTTACAGTTATTTCAACCAAATCTGCTATTGTTTATGATGATAACGAACCAAAGTGTTTACTTTTAATTGTTCTTATGATGAACTATCATCAACATTTCTTTATATTTCTCTTTTGCCTAATAAGTAATTATTTTTACTTACTATTAATAGATTGTATCTTTCTTTTTACACAATATTCTTAAATCGTTATCAACAATTAAGTTTCTTCGACTGTATCATCAGCATTATTTCTTTTTAATGAAATTTTTAAAGCACATATGGGATTATTAACTTATTATTTCTACGAATCCTTTTTTTTAGCAGCTATGCAGTTATTCTAGAGGTCCTAATCATGTATTGTTATTTACCTTATTACTTCTCTGTCCGATTATAATCCACTATAATGCTATTATTTGATAAGGAACTCGTTCAAGAAAACAGAAGAAAAGAGTACTATAAATACTGTTAATTGAAACTTTAATCAAAGGTCCCAATTTCTTATTTCTGAGTCATAAAATATTTTATTTCTTCCGAAAATTTTTGTGTAATCTTGACAGCAATTTAAAGACTATAAATAGTAAGTTAAAAGAATTACCCAAGTACTAAATATATAACTATACAACAAAAGAATAGAGAAGATGTTTTTTTGGACCTTAAGCTCTGCAATGGTAGTTCAATGAATGATTGAAACATTTCTAGGAATAAATCCTCACTGATTAAATGCCAGATTATGCAACTCAAACTTGAGTTATTATAGATTCAAAAATTTTAAGTCAATTTTATGTTTTAAGAAATTGATCTTTTAATTTACCATTAACATAATTTTTCATAAAAAAAACCTACAGATTTTTTATGACAAGTTTACAAGTTCAATTAAGTCGAAGGTTTTGAAAAAGTTATCAATTTCCGAAATGCAGCAACTGAATTACTTAGTCTTCATCTTTTTAAATCATTATCTACTTTTTTATTTTGCTAAAGTTTTTACAAGGTATTTTTTTCTTTTAGTTTAACTCAAGCTTGTAAGAATTAAAGTCCATAAACTGATTCATATTTATATTTTTTTCTATGATTGTAAAATTAGAGTAAAACTGGGGTCAGATGCACCAGTATGCGGGTACTGTAAATTAAGATTTTGACTCTCCTCAAGGAAAGATTCTCAGAAAAGTGTTAAAAAAATTCAGTTTAGGGCTTATATAATGTCAGAGACTTATCTAGAAGTAAATAATTACAACATATAAAATTTGAATTCCATTTTTAATATTTATCCCAGTAAAAAAATTATATTTCTCCAAGCTGTTCATTAATTCTTAGTAAAGCAAAACGTAGGTATTTAAATTGAAAGATCATTTATTAAAACATACTCATATCTCGACCATTTTCCTACAATATGGACAATTTCCAGACGCAATATACCATTGCTCAAAACATTCCAGATGAAAAATATGCTTGCAGCTGAGTACCAAATATTTCTTATCTGTGTTCGTATCGTCAACAGAATCATTATTGTTTGAATCATTCCTGGAAAGATCTTCCAAACAAATTATACATTTGTTATCTAGTTCCTCCCTTGAATTTCCAATATATTTAGGATCACACTGAGTATAAGTATCTGCTTTATTTTTGAATTTTGAAAATTTTCGTGCCTTTATTAAACCTCTTAAGAGAGCTATCACAAGTTTGATAGCAGATATACATCTTAATGAAATGAATATTGCATTCATAATGGATCTTGACCAAATAACATTGACAGAGAAACTGCTCATTAAGTTGAAATTAAGTTTTGTAAAGCTGATTATACAAACCGCAATCAAAATTAGTATATTCACATGTCCTAACTCCGACAAGACATTAGTTATTAGATGATAAAAATATGTTTGAAAATGTTGTCTGTTTGACGCATTTGTAAAATAATATATTGCCCCAGTAATCTATGAAAAATATAAACCTAGTTATTGTTAGGCTTAAAATAGTTAGTATTTTGTTTAGATAAAAACTATTGCTAAAAAAAAAATCTTTTCCATAATTTTAGCAAGTAAAGTTTTTGCTGTTATACGTACCGCTCCCAAGCCAAAATGCCACTTGGATAGTCCAACGTTTTGATAGGATGACATGGCTTTTGATTTGTGGTTGTCTTTATATGGTTGTGGGTTTTTTAAGCAGATGTTTACTGAAAAAGGATTATCATAAGATAAATTGATACGTTATTTGCCAGGTCAAGTGACCCTTTACTGAAATTTATTTTTTAGTTATCAGCCGAGCATTTCAGCGGAGTAACATGTTTTCTTATTTCTTACAGCTTTTAACTGTACAGTTTTTGATTTTCTTAACATTTTGAGAGGAAATGAAGAAAGAGACAGCCATTAAGGACGATGGTATACAATAAACTTACGTAGACAGACTAGTATATATAAGGATTAATTATGCTTCAGGTTTAGTTTCAGCTTCAATTTCAGCTTCAGCGGCCTTTTTCTCAGCCTTTTCTTTGTCAAGTGCAGCTTTGTCAATATTGTACAATCTGTACAAAAGCTCGGCAGTGTCATGTTTATTGACCATTAAGTTGTAACTGCTTTTACCTTTCCATAATGGAAAGAACAATTCTTCATCTTCAACGCCTGTTCTGACTTTAACAAAGCAAGATCCTTCACCAATTTTAGCAACTTCTTCTAAAAATTTAGGATCTGCATCACTTTCCTTGACCTCTAAAACACTAGGAGAAACGTCAATAAGTAATAATTTTAGTAAATCCAAATTAATGTTAAGTTGTCTTGAGCTTGGTAAATATTTTCTAATGACGTTTAAACATTCATTTTGAATCCTCCAAGGACAAACATCACTTTTTTGCGCAACGAACAACTTAATACCAGTGTAAATGAATCTTAATTTCTTTGAATTGTTTTCAAGAATTTTTTTTATAATTGGTGCAACATAATAGATTGAACGTAAAGGTTCACCAGTTGCATTTCTGACTAATGTACAATTCTTTGGGAATTCATCAGAAACTTGATAAAAATCCCAACATTTTTGTAGTTGCTCGTCACCTTCTTTAATAAAAATAAAAGGTTCTTCATTTGCATCAATTGGTAATTTTTCCTTTCTTTGTTTAACCACTTCTGTTACATCAGTTTCAATCTTTTGTTTCTTTGCATTTTCGGATTCAATTATTTCAGATGCTTCTCTTTTAGTTTGCTTTTCAAATTCTTCAGATTCAGGTTCTGTTTGTTTTTCAAATACAGTGATAAAAAAACCACCAGTGTTTTGATCTTGTGGATAAACCCTCATACAATAATCTAGATTCATTGTCTTTGATTCTTCTTCAGTTGGAGGGAAAACACTTTCAGGAAGTTTTTCATCTTCACCTAATTGTTTAACTTCCCCATCTTTGCCATAAACTTTCCAGGTTTCGACACCATTATGTCTAATTAAACCTGGTAATCTATCTGAGGAATTAACTAATTTCACTTTACCGTTCCATAATTTTAATGCAGCTGCAACAACAGCTTCATTTTCAATTGGGTTTAATGAACAAGTAGAATAAACTAATCTTCCTCCAGGTTTTAATAACTGTAAACCTCTTTTCAAGATATTTAATTGTAATGGATGTAAACCTAATGCATTTCCAAATCTCCATTCCTTCCAAACTAAAATATTTTTTCTCATAGTTGCATCACCAGAACATGGAACATCACATAAAATTCTGTCAAACTTAAGATATGGACCATTTTCTTCTAATCTCATTTTTGGGAACATTTGTGCATCATGATTGACAACAACAATATTTGCTGAACTTAATCTTTTAACTTGATGAACTAACATATAAGCTCTTCTGTAATCGGAATCATTTGCCATAACAAAACCAGTTGGTTGAAGAGATTCATCATTGGAATCTGGAAAAGTATGTAATGATTCAATTAATTGTGCAGTTTTTGAACCCGGTGCAGCACACATATCTAAAACATGATGATGTGGTTCAACATCTAAAACTAATGGTGGAATCATGGAAACAGCTTCCTGTCTTGAAATATTACCAACTTCATTTTCAACCATTAAAAACTTTTGAACTTTTGAATATTCTGGAACTTTTTTAATAACCTGCTTTGGTAAATCAATTTGGAAAGCTAAATTATCTGGATACCATGGTAATGCAAATGGTTTCTTGTAATTTTCTGTGCCTTCAGCATTATCCAATAATGGCATAACTTTATTTTGAAATAAATCAGCAATAACCTTAGCATGTTTTCGTGAACCAGTAACCCTAAAGGTAAGTGGTAATGTTTCTTTACATGTTTTCTTGAAAAGATCAAAATTTCCATCAGGAATTAATTCTTGTTCTCTGTAATACTTTTCCCAAGATTCATTTTCTTGAGTAATTTGACTCCATGGTTGTGAATCATCTCTCTTGCCAAGCTTATTACCGTTTCTTCCTCTTCTTCCTTTTTTACCCATTTTTGCTAGTTGTTTGATACTAGTATGGAAAAATCTTTGCATATACTATTAGGAAAAAAAAATTCTTCAATATGCTACTATCTGTATAGAAATATTCAGTATGGGTTTCATCATGAAAATTTTTTTGCGTGAACTGAAAAGGGAAATGCCATTATTTTTCAATTTATTTTTTCAATTAGTTAATGTTTAATATTTTACTTTTGTTACAACTAATAATACACAATAATATACTAATAATACATATCTTACATCACTCTATGCAGACAGGATCTGGTGTTTCTTCATCACTAGTCAATTCTCCGTCACTGTTTTCAATTCTATTGTTAAGCCTAGTGTTGTGTGGATGACTATTTATTTCATCTATACTGTTACTGTCATCACTTTCTTCAATTTCATTTTCACTGGATTTCTCATCATAAACTCTAATAAATTCGTCAATACTGCTTAATTTCCCAGCTTTTTCATCTTGAACGTTCTCCATGTATCCTTTGTACGTTGATTCCCCACAGTAATTTTCTACCCATTTAGTAACCAATGCACTTAAAGCCAATAATGCAGAACCATCTAGAAATTTTGTATATTTTTTATTATATTCATCATCAGTTAATCCTAATTTCGTTCTGATACGCTGTGAAAAATAATAATGTATTGCATTTGTAATTTCTTCCCCAGGTAAATCAATTTTTGTATTATCTTTGATCTCTTTTCGACTTAAATAAACTAGCTCATTAGCTTCAAAATGATAATTATCGGTAAGTATTTCATCTGGTGATTTATACTGTGCTTGTGTTATGCCCGTTGGCTGTTTAAAGTGTTTCATTTTTTCATAGTGTGGTTTTAATTTAGGAATAATTGAATTATCTATTTTAACAGTCTCTGAATTGGCACTTCGTCCTTTACTAAATTTGAGTTGTCCCCCAGATAAAATCTCTAAATTTGAAGAACTATAAATATTCGGTATTTTGATTGAATCACCAGACCTGGTATATTTAATCTTTTTAATTTTGTCAATGATTTTTACAGTTTCTGAATTTTCAATATCATTTTCTAATTTATTTTCTAATTTAACTTCAGAATCCCACTCTGTTAAATCAGAAGACGCAGAAGAATCGGAAGCAGACTGCAAATCAGATTCATATGTTGGTTTTTCTTCATCATCAGATTCAGAGTGAACATCAGAGCTCAAAGATGTATCAGATGATGATGATTGGGGCAATGGCGACGGAGAAATTTTTGTTTTCTTTTTATCTTCTTCATTATCACTCCAAATCTCGTCAGCAGGTCGTTTCCAACTACTTTTATCACTCATATTATTTGATTGATTGTTGTGATTTAGTATATATATAGAAGGAAATAAAAAAGTTGATTTGTCCAAAAGTTAAATAAAAGATTTTAAATTCACGAAAAAAGAAAAAAAATGCTGTAAAGTTTCATTTAATTATTACACTTCAACTGATTGATTTTTCTTTTCAATGCTAAAATTATAAGCAAGGTAAAAAAAAACAATTTATAATGAATAATACAGAACAACAAATTAAAGAGCTTAATCAACGAATAGCTGATCTTGCACTTATTGTTTCTTTAAAAACCAAGGAAATGGATGCGATTGAAAAAGGATATGCTGAAAGATTGCTTAATTTAAATAACTATGTTAAAAAAATTCAGGAACGTATAGGGATAGATCCTCAAGATGGTAGTATAAAAGATACTGAACTAATTGATAAAATACGTTCTACAAATTTCATAGATGAAAATGATCCTGATTACATATTTATACCTAGGAAATCAGTAATTATGGATTCATCAAAAGAACGTCCAAAACCAAGTTTTGAAACAGTTTCTAAACCATATCTATTAAATAAAGATTCTTCTTCAAGCCGAAGAAAAAAAATTTCATGCTCATATTGTAATGAAAAAGGACATAAAAGAGCACAATGTCCAAAAATTTTATACCATGAATGAATAAAAAATTTATAATAATACACACAACTATTAATTTACCTATTATTATTATCTACCAGCAATTTTTTCACCTGCACTAGCCATTGCTTCCCTTCTACTAGCGTCTTGTAAAAGATTGGTGTCAACGTATGCTGGATTTAAATGAATGTATCTAATATTTGTACCTCTAAGGAATAAATTCTTGATAGCAATAAAGTGTGGGTATTTTTCTGTATCCACCTGTATATTATCCAGTTTTAAATTAAGAAACTGGTCAACAGATTTTAGCGTTCCTGTAATTTTTATATCATTTTTTAAATCGACGGTTATCTGTAATAAATTTGACAAAAAAAAAAAAGAGATGATGTTAGTATTTTGCTGAGAATGAAAATGAAAAAGTTCAATAAAATTTAAAATATCAACATACTTCTTGGTCAACTAATGTCTTAAAAAAAGAGAAGAAAAGCATTCTGTAGATACTAGATTTGTAGCTATTTTGCTTATAGTTAAATGATATTGATTTTTAACATTTTCAATTTTACAGCATATAAATTAATTCAAAAGGTTTAATCAACATTGTTCATTTTCATGTCATAAATCAATCTCGCGGGCGAGTAATTGGTTATTGCGTTATTGCCAATTCGTACTTGCTAACTTATTAATGATTAATGTCTAAAGTCTAAAGCTTGATAAGTGTATTTGTTTTTTATCTACCTTTCGTTTGACTAGATTATTCTTTCCTTATATCATTTGATATGGAGAATACAGTATCGAAAAACTGCTTGATCCTATTTTTTTATGATGAGTAATTTTTTTGTATTTTTTTTACCTATAACATATTTCCAATATTATTTACTTTTATCGTTTATTACAATTCTTAACAATAGTTAATCTAATTACAGGATAAATATTAAAAAATTTTATATATACATATATACATGGAAAAAATTCACACTTTTTTTTATGGTTTAGGAGCTTTTTTAGCAGCTTTTTCAAGATATTTCTTTAAAATAAGCATGTTTGCTTTACTTGGCTTCTTTAAATTATTAACCAATAATAAAGCACAAGTTAATAAAGTCAGGGCACCAGCTTGATGAGTAGCAGCTAAATCTGTTGGAACCAAATATAACAATGTGCACATACCTAAAATATATTGTAAGGTAACAACACCCATACTGATATTCAACCATTTATAAGCTGGACGTGGTATAATTGATTTAATTTTATGTGAATACATATGTACCGCAAAAACTGAAATCGCAGTTGCAGTAGCTAAAATTCTATGCTCTAATTGAACAGTTGCTTGATTTTCTAACATGTTTCTCCAAATTAAATCTGATTGATCTTTAACTCTTGAGAAAATTGGATCAAATAATTCACTCTTTGATGGAACCCAATTTTCACCCATTTCAGGAAATGTATTGTAAATTAAACCAGCATCTAAACCAGCAACAAAAGCACCTGACATTGCAGTTAAGAAAATTAAACCGAATAAAGATTTAGATAAAAGTTTAAATTTAGATAAAGATTTAGATTGAATTTGTTGGAAATATTTTGAATATTCTTGTGGATTTTGCATAATCCATTGATTTCTTAATACACTAAAACCAGTTGAAATCATTGCACAATAAACAACAAATGCTGCACCTAAATGAGTTGCTAATCTATATGGTGAAACTGTTGGTTTTGAATTTCTTTCTTCTAATAATTCAGTATCAATACCAGAATAAACCATCCACCAACCAATTGCACCTTGAACACCAATTAAACCACAAATACCCAATAATTTACCAGCAGTTCTCAATGAAACTCTCTTTCTTGCAATCATATACAAAGTTGGTAAAACAAAAACCATACCAATAAATCTACCTAATAATCTATGTGACCATTCCATTGAATAAATAAATTTAAAATCTTCTAAACCCATATTTGAATTTAATTGTTTAAATTCAGGAGATTCTTTATATTTTTCAAATTCATTAATCCAATCTTCTTCAGTTAATGGTGGTATTGCACCAGTGACTGGTTTCCATTCAGTAATTGATAAACCAGATTCAGTTAATCTAGTTAAACCACCAAGAATGACAATTGCAAAAACTAAAACAGATGTACCAATACATAAATAACCAATTGATTTATGAGAATTAGCTGGCCATTTACTCTTTGGAAGTGGAATAGATGCTGAAGAGTTTAAATTTCTTAATGTTGTTGAGAAGGATCTAGTTTGTGAAAAGGATAATCTTGAAGGTTTCAACAAGTTATGAGAAGCAATAGAAACATTTGAGTTTTTAGAAACTAAATGTTTTAATGATGTGAGGACTGTTTTTGAATTTGATACAGCTGATCTTTTGATGGCCAAATTAAAAGAAGTTTTCAGACCAGCGTTGAGGATCGAGTAATTACGAAAAAAAAACATTTGACTCCTATTTAACATATTGATATGTTCGATATGCTTAAGGAAAAAAAATAAATAGAAGAACGTTTTTAGTTTGAAATCTTGGTAATCAATAATAGTTCTTGAAATCAAACCATTACACGTTAATCGAGAAATTGTCATAATTTTTAAATTTAATTACTTTACAATGGATGTTTTTAAACGTCGATCGACGCAGAAGCTGAAAAAAATAAGCAGTAGAAACAATTTCAAAGAGGCGCAATGCAGCAGCAATATCAATATTTCCTTTTTAGGAAGATCAAGTACAAAGTGTTCAAAAGTATAAGTTGACTTGAAGATGATGGGGTTGGCTCAGAGTTAAATTATTCTCTAATTTCCAAAGGTTTTTAACCCTGCAATAAGAAACTTAATTTGATTTACAGGCTTAAATTAGCCTTTGAGCTACCCAAAAATGACTACCAGAAAGGATTTAAATGCTTATAATCCGTTTTATATTGAGCCAAACAAACTAGAATCAGAAGATTTGGCTGATCAACTTATTGATAATAATGAGCACATTAACATCGTTTCGACACATAACAGCGCATCTCCTGCAAAACCTTCAAATACTGTTAAGACTAGAAAAAGAGGTTATAGCTTGAGAACACAATTATTAAATACAAACATACATAAACAATCAGAACAATATTTAGAACAACATGATCCTATATTGAATCAATCAACCGTTAGATTTGCTAATGATGGATCTCCTACCGAAGATATTGAATTAAAAAGTGTTCAAAATGCATATAATCCAAATGATTTGACTTTTGTTAGAAACAATGAAGAAGATAATGATGAAATAAATGGAAATAATACCAATGGTGATATTAGATATAATACACTTTTGACAAATGAATCAATTATAGACATAAATGATGATTTTTTGCATGTTAATGATTTCACCTTAAATAGTAAGAAGGGTAAAATAGGCTTAACTAGCGATGATAGTAAGATTAAGAGATTCTTTTCTCTGAAAAAAAATAATAGTTCTAAATCCACAACCTTTTTTAAAAAACTTTATTTACTATTAAGTGGTGGACGAGCAGAGTTGCCTTCAATTGGTGGACGTCGAATTCAAATTACAATCAATTTAGAAAATACAGATTTACCCAAAATTAAAAATAAAAAGAATCAAACATTATTATTAGACGAACGTAATAATCGTCCTTATGTTAACAATCTTATTACATCTTCCAGATATACTATTGCAAGTTTCCTTCCGAGACAATTAATAGCACAATTTTCGAAATTAGCAAACTGTTACTTTATGATGATTGCCATTTTTCAGTTGATCCCATCATGGTCAACAACAGGTACAAGTACAACTATTATCCCATTATGTATTTTTATTTCAATTTCAATGATTCGTGAAGCTTGGGATGATGTTCGAAGACATAAATTGGATAAAGAAGAAAATAACAGGATAACTAAAGTTTTAAAAGAATTACAGACTCCAAATTCTTTGTTTGAATCAGATATGAGATTTAGTAAAAGTACATCATCATTTTCAAGGTTAAGACCAAGTGGTCAATCTTTTGATTTTAATTTTGAAGATGATTTAGAATTAGAAAATAAATCTGAAGAATTGAATTCTTTTAAAGATGAAAAGCTCTTAGATGGTTTAGGTATATCAACAATTAAAACAAAATGGAAAGATCTGAAAATCGGTGATATAGTTAAATTAGAATGTGATGAATGGGTACCTGCTGATATGATTTTATTGACAAGTTCAAATGAAATGGGTGAGACATTTGTTGAAACAATGGCATTAGATGGAGAAACTAATTTAAAATCAAGACTACCAAACATTGAGATAAATAAATTAGCAAATAAGGCCAAGAATTTATTTAATCTATCAGGTACAATTGTTTCGGAAGATCCCAATATTGATTTATACAACTACGAAGGTTCATTGGATTTACCAAATTTACAAACCCAACAAATGCAGACTTATCCTTTAGGTCCTGACAACATAATTTATAGAGGTTCAATCATTAGGAACACAGAAAGTTGCTTAGGTATTATTATATTCACTGGTGAAGAAACTAAGATAAGAATGAATGCAATTAAAAATCCAAGAATCAAGGCCCCAAAGTTACAAAGAAAAATTAATATGATTGTTATATTTATGGTTTTTTTGGTTATAACATTATCTCTGTTTAGTTTTATGGGAGAAAGAATTCTTTATGATAAATATAAAGATAAAAATTGGTATATTGCAAATACAAATGTAGGTGTTGTACCAACAATTATGGGTTATATAATTATGTTTAATACAATGATTCCACTTTCATTATATGTTACAATGGAAATTATAAAACTTGTTCAAATGCAATTGTTACAGTCAGATATTGATATGTATCATCAACCATCAGATACACCAGCAGAAGCGAGAACTGCTACAATTTTAGAAGAATTAGGACAAGTTAGTTATGTTTTTTCTGATAAAACAGGTACTTTGACGGATAATATGATGCTTTTTCGTAAATTTTCAGTTTGCGGTGTTCCATGGGTACATGATATTGACTTATTAATCAGAAAAGAAGATCATTCAGATCCAAATGATCTCACAGATGTTTTTTCAAATAATGAAGAGAAACCTGGTGCAGTTATAACCGCAAGTAGACCAAGTATGGCCTCATTAAATTTAGAAAATCCTAAAAAACTAGAAGAAAAAAATAATTTGAGTTCATATAGTGAAATAAAATCTTCATTAGAATTCATTAAATATATTCAACTAAATCCAAATACTTTATTCTCCAAAAAAGCATCATTTTTTTTACTTTCAATTGCATTATGTCATACTTGTTTACCTAGAAAAATAAAAAACAACGAAACTGAAGATCAAGATTCAATTGATTCATTATCTCATGCTAATTTTATTGAAGGCAATAATAATAGTGAAGGTTCGAATTTATTTGATAAAACTAAAAATTTGCGTTCCATCACTGAAAATAAGAATAATGATGATGAAAATGAGAAAATTGAATATCAAGCTGCATCACCAGATGAATTAGCATTAGTTCAAGCAGCTTGCGATATGGGCTTTATCTTATTTGATAAGAAACAAAAAATGGTTACATTGAAAACCTATCCTGATGGATTTAATGAGGAACCTGAGTTCAATGAATATGAAATTTTAGATGTTATTGAATTTTCATCATCTAGAAAGAGAATGTCAGTTATTGTCAAATTTCCAAGTAATAAAATCATGTTATTTTGTAAAGGTGCAGATAATATAATTATGGAAAGACTAGTCAATACCAATTTAGTTTCAAATGCTAAAACGGAAGTTTCCAAATCTGTATCTCAGAGAAGAAAGGCTGAAGCGGAATTCATTTTGAATAAGAGATCAATTGATAAAATAAGTAGCCCAAAAAGTTCTTTTACATCAGATAGACTAAGTTTATCAATTAGTAGGAATAATAATAACGAAGAAATGTATGAGAATATTAATTCATTATTAGATTCAGATGATACTAATCAAATTTTTCAACAGTCTAAAAGATCCATTGATTTAGAAGATATGAAAAAATATAATCTGTTGAAACATCAATACATCCCTCCAAATAATTTATTATTGGATGATAAATTTATAATTGAAAGAACATTACGACATATTGATGAATTTTCGTCAGATGGTTTAAGAACTTTATTATATTCATATAGAGAATTAAATGATAATGATTATCAAGAATGGAGTAAAAGATATGCGGATGCGAAAACTTCATTAATTAATAGATTGGAGAAAATTGAAAAAATTGGTGAAGAGTTTGAAAATCAATTAATATTATTAGGATGTACAGCAATTGAAGATAAACTACAAGATGGTGTTCCTGAAGCAATTGAAAAATTAAGACGTGCAGGAATTAAAATGTGGATGTTAACAGGTGATAAAAGAGAAACTGCAATTAATATTGGGTATTCATGTAAATTGATCAAAGATTATTCATCAGTTATTATATTATCAAATGAATTTAAAGATGATGGATTAAATGTTATTGATAGATTAACATCAATTATAACAAGTACTGAAATTGAATTAGATGATGGTAATATTGCACATTGTGTTATTGTTGTTGATGGTTCAACATTAACAGATATTGAAAGTGATTTAACATTATTAACATTATTTATATCATTAGGTGTTAAAGCTAATTCAGTTATTGTTTGTAGAGCATCACCATCACAAAAGGCTAAAATGGTTTCTAAAGTTCGTGAATTAGATAAAACAAAAGTTACATTAGCAATTGGTGATGGTGCTAATGATATTGCTATGATTCAAAGCGCTGATGTTGGAGTTGGTATAACAGGTAAAGAAGGATTACAAGCTGCTAGAACAAGTGATTATTCAATTGCACAATTTAGATATTTATTAAAATTATTATTAGTTCATGGTAGGTATAATTATATTAGGACATCAAAATTTGTTCTTTGTACATTTTATAAAGAACTATTATTTTATTTATCACAATTAATTTATCAAAGATATACATTATTTACAGGATCTTCATTATATGAATCATGGTCATTATCAATGTTTAATACATTATTTACATCATTACCAGTTTTATGTATTGGTATGATTGATAAAGATTTAAATCCATCAACATTAATTGCAATTCCTGAATTATATAGTAAAGGTATTTCAAATGAGACATTTAATTTACCAATTTTTATTTTATGGGTTTTATTAGCAACTTCACAATCAGTTACATTAACATTTACAGTATTTGAAATTTATGGATTTCCAGCATTAATAGATAATACAACATATCCATTAGGAGTTATATTATTTACAACATTAATTATTATAATTAATACCAAATTAAATATAATTGAAATGCATTCAATTAATAAAATATCAATTATTTCATGGATTGTCTCAGTTTTTGGATGGATTGTATGGTGTATGTTATTAGTTGGATTATATAAGACTAAAATAAATACTATTTTTTATGTTCAAAATGGATTATTTGAACATTTTGGTAAAGATTTTACATTTTGGGCAAGTATTTTAGTTTTAATAGTTATTGGAATTTGGATTGATTTTATATTTTATTTTATTATTCATTTATTTAAAACAACAGATACAGAGAAATTTCAATTATTTGAGAAAGATCCAATTTTAAAACGTAAAATGGAAATTGCATCATATAATGAATTAAAGCAAGGTTGGTTATGGTTACATGATTCACAAGTGCGTGATTTAAATAATGAATTAAATTTAAATAATAATGATTCAAATAATAAGATTAAGAATAAAATTTTAGATTTAAGATCAATTTTACGTAAAGGTTCAATTCATGCATCAAAATCTACACAAAATAGGAAAAGGAAAGGTACTATGGTTAATCCAAATGAATTACCACCTAATTTTCCTACAATTGTACCAATTAATTCTAATGATATTTATGTTGAAGAAATGTTACCAAGTGGAGAAATTGTTAAAATACCTAAAAATTTAAATAATGAAGAAAATATTCAAAATCGTACATATAGGAAATTTTTCAAAAATAATAATAAAGATAAGAAAAATGATGAAGGTGATGATGAAGATTATCCTGATACTAGATTTGAAGAATTTAATAATCATAATATTGATGAAATTCTACGTAATAGAAAATTAGGACTAGATGAATATGAAGAATATAATAGGCAATAATAAAAAAAAAAATTGAATTTACATTTAAATCATTATATATATATATATATATATATTTATTAAACATTTTATAAAAAGTTAATGAACAAATAGTTGTAAATTTATCAGGATAATAATAATAATATTTGAAAAGAATAAAAATTATTTAAAAATAATATAAAAAAGGAGGATAATTTAGTTTATAAAACAAACAAAATAATATATATATATATATATAAAGAGCAACTGAATAATAGTAAGATAAGATAAAAGGATAAGAGGAAGTAAATTAAATGAATAAACAAATTTAATCCTTTAATCCTTTTTTGATTTGTTTTTTAAATAATAATAATTACCTGCACCCATAATTGATAAAAATACAGCTATTGAACCTAATAAATGTAATGGCATATTTGAATTATGACATTTATCACAAGGGATTTTTGATAAATAACTTTTATGAATATAATAAGCAGCACCTGATAATATTGAAACAACTGAAAGATAAATTGTATTATATTTAACAAGTAAATTATCATTAAATGTAGTTTTTGTTTTCTCCATAGTTGATTTTACAAAATTTGCTGAGAATAAATAAGATGAAATTAAAGCATTTTTAAATTTTTTTAAAAGGCAAGGACAAGAAGAATCTTTCTTTGGGGAAGATGAAGGAGGAGTAGTTAAATTTGGTTGTTGAGATTCAGACATTATTAATTGATTTGAATTAGAATCAGGAATAGGAATAGATTTAGAATTAAAATTTGGTATATCTAATACAATTGGTGTAGAAATTTCTTGAGTTTTAATTATTGGATCAATATCAATATCAGTATCGTTAAGTAAAGTATCAGCTGTTAAATTACTTAAGATAGTTTTAGTTGTATCGTTTGTTGTTAAAGGAGTTGAAGATAAAGGAGTATCAGTATCTTTATCTTTTGAAACAGGAGGTGAAATAATAGTATTTTCTCTTTCTTTTTCTTTTTGATTATTGGTATTATCAATTAAAGAATTTGAAGTAGATTTGGTAGGAGAAGAATTCGACGGTTTCCTTTGAGAAATATTATTTTCGGGGTTTGAATTTGTAATTGAATTTAAAGTTTTAATACTTTTAATACTTTTAATACTTTTGTTACTTAAACTTGCTAAAGATGAAGTTGAAACAGATCTAAGTGAAGATTGGGATTTTGATTTTGATCTTGAAGTAAGTTTTTTAGTTCTATCCTTTAAATCGTTACTATAAGATAATGAAAGAAATGAGAGAGAGAGAGAAAAAAAAAAGAGACTAATATCGGGACTGAAACTGAAGCTAAGACCGAGACTTAATTAAACTAGAACTGGCTGTAGTAGTATTGTTTGAACAAAAAAGAATAAAATAGAAAAAAAAAGGAAAAAATGAAATGATGAAAAGGAACAAAATATAAAAATGTGGAGGTAATGTGAAAGAAAAGAAAGGAAAGGAAAGGAAAGAAGGAAAAGGGATGTGTTGCGTTTAATAATTAAATTAAATACAACAACCACAGTATAATATATATCATATCATATATCATATCATTTCAGTTAAAGAAACAACGGTTATCTGATTTTGCTCGAATCTGGAGAAAAATAAAAATGAAAATGAAAATAAAAATAAAATCGCATGATAACTGATTGATTAAGTGATAATATAATAATAATAATATTTTTTGTTCCTTTCATTCAATAAGCCATTCTGTTCAAATTTAGTAAAGGATATAGCTAGCAGTTCAGTAATAGGTTATAATAATAGTCATAATTATTCCTCAGATTATGTTAGTATTAATGAAAAAGGAATGCTCTATATATATATAATGTATAATGTATAATGTATATCAAAAAATCCAGTATTATCAATCATGTTGTATTACATACATAAAAGTCATTTAATGATTTTCTTTTAATAAATTCTATTGTCTATAATGTAAATTGTCTATAATTTGTAATCTAAAATAATGAAATATATATATTTATATATATATATATAAATAAATAATACAAATATTCAAACAGAAAGAATAAGATTTTATTTTAAAGCTTAAATAATGAAAAGCTTAGTTTAACCTTAACAATTTTAACGTGTAAGTAAGTTATTTACAATATATAAATATAAATATAAATATAAATGAATTTAATAATAACTAATATGATTATTATTATAAATCGTACGTAAAACGTAAAACTGATAATAAAATAATTAGACAGACAGACTATAAACTATAAACACGTTATTTATTTTTAATTATTTAATTTAATTAAATATATTATTAATTATTAATAGTCTCTTTTTTCTTATTTTTTTATTTTCTCATTTTCTCATTTTTAGTATTTTCTCATTATTACTATTTTATTATTATTATATATTATAATTAGATGTAAATCACGTGCACAAGCTAAGGGTTAAAATTAATAATGCTAAAACGGACGCAAAAAAGTTTTTTTTTTTTTCCATTTTCCTATTGTTGTTAATTAATTAATAGTAGTGCAAATATACAGTCGTAGTAAGTAAGTAAGTTAAGTAGTAGTATTTCGTCGTTGAAATTTATACGTTTTATATATATTTCAAATTTATTTTCTTTATAATTTTTCAATTATTTTTTCTTATTTGGCTTATTTTATTTTGTTTTATTTTCCTTAACCAAACTAACACTAACTATCTACAAAAATGGGTGCATATAAATATATGGAAGAGCTTCAAAGAAAGAAGCAATCTGATGTCATGAGATTCTTATTAAGAGTCAGATGTTGGGAATACAGACAAAAGAAAGTTATTCACAGAGCTACTAAACCATCAAGACCAGAAAAGGCAAGAAAATTAGGTTACAAAGCTAAACAAGGTTTTGTTATTTACAGAGTTAGAGTTAGAAGAGGTAACAGAAAGAGACCAGTTCCAAAGGGTGCAACTTATGGTAAACCAACTAATCAAGGTGTTAATCACTTAAAATACCAAAAATCTTTAAGAGTTACTGCTGAAGAAAGAGTTGGTAGAAGAGCTGCTAATTTAAGAGTTTTAAATTCTTATTGGATTAATGAAGATTCAACTTATAAATATTATGAAGTTATTTTAGTTGATCCATCTCATAATGCAATTAGAAATAATGCTGCTTATAACTGGATTGCAAACCCAGTTCATAAACATAGAGAATCTAGAGGTTTAACTTCTGCTGGTAAACAATCAAGAGGTATCAATAAGGGTCACTTATACAACAAAACTTCCAATGGTAGAAGACACAACTGGAAGAAACATAACACTCTTTCATTATGGAGATACAGAAAATAAGCAACTTATTCTTAATAGTTTGTTAATATTATCTTTTAAATATCTACATAAAAAAACCTTTATTTTTTTTTATATCTTTTTTTTCTTTTATTTTTTTAATAAATTGTGTTTTATTTTGTTTAATAAATAATATAAACATTTTTAATAAAATATTGTAATAAATAAACATATTTTATATGGTTACTGTCATTTTAAAAAACTTTAAAATAAATTTATTTTAAAAAGACCTAGTTCCTATTCATACTGTATATATATACTACTGTATTAAACAAATTCAACATGTTAAAATACAAATACAAATACAATTACAAATAAAAAAAAAAAAACCCAGTTAAAAACAATAAAATAAAACAATAATTTGACTTCTCCTCGTTAAACTCTCAATATATAGTAAATCTCTATCTTATTTTTTTTTTTTTCCTTTTTTTTATTAAGTTGACCCAATTTCCAATTTAATATATATTATTACTCTTCCTTCCCCTACTTTTATCTTTTTTTTTTCTCTTTATAAATACTCTGATTCACATTTCATTCTTCAATTGCCCTCAATATATTCAATATTCAATATTTAATATTCAGTAATAATGTCTGAATACTCTAAAACTGCAATTCTTTCAGTTTACGATAAAACTGGTTTATTAGATTTAGCTAAAGGCCTGGTTGCTAAAAATGTTAGATTATTAGCTTCTGGTGGTACAGCAAAATTATTAAGAGAATCTGGTTTCCCAGTTTCTGATGTTGAAACAATTACTCATGCTCCTGAAATGTTAGGTGGTAGAGTTAAAACTTTACATCCAGCTGTTCATGGTGGTATTTTAGCTAGAAATATTGAATCTGATGAAAAAGATTTAAAAGATCAAAAAATTGAAAAAGTTGATTTTGTTGTTTGTAATTTATACCCATTTAAAGAAACTGTTGCAAAAATTAATGTTACAATTCCTGAAGCTGTTGAAGAAATTGATATTGGTGGTGTTACTTTATTAAGAGCTGCTGCAAAAAATCATTCAAGAGTTACAATTTTATCAGATCCAAAAGATTATCCAATTTTCCTTGAAGAATTAAATAAATCAAATAATGCTGAAATTTCAAATAATTTAAAACAAACTTTAGCTTTAAAAGCTTTTGAACATACAGCTGATTATGATACTGCAATTTCTGATTTTTTTAGAAAACAATATTCTGAAGGTAAAGCTCAATTACCTTTAAGATATGGTGCAAATCCTCATCAAAAACCCGCTCAAGCTTTTGTAACTGAAGGTGAATTACCATTTAAAGTTTTATCTGGTTCACCAGGTTATATTAACCTTTTAGATGCTTTAAATTCTTGGCCTTTAGTTAAAGAATTATCAGCTTCATTAAATTTACCTGCTGCTGCTTCTTTTAAACATGTTTCACCTGCAGGTGCAGCTGTTGGTTTACCATTATCTGATATTGAAAAAAAAATTTATATGGTTGATACAATTGAAAATTTATCTCCATTAGCAAATGCTTATGCAAGAGCAAGAGGTGCTGATAGAATGTCATCATTTGGTGATTTTATTGCACTTTCAAATATTGTTGATTTACCAACTGCTCAAATTATTTCAAAAGAAGTTTCTGATGGTGTTATTGCACCAGGTTATGAACCTGAAGCTTTAAATTTATTAAAATCTAAAAAGAAGGGTAAATATTGTGTTTTACAAATTGATCCAAATTATAATCCATTATCAATTGAAAAAAGAACTGTTTATGGTATAACATTAGAACAAAAAAGAAATGATGCAATTTTTAATTCTTCAACTTTTAAAGAATTTGTTTCAAAAAATACTGAATTAACTGAACAAGCTGCAATTGATTTAACAGTTGCAACAATTGCATTAAAATATACTCAATCAAATTCTGTTTGTTATGCTAAAAATGGTATGGTTATTGGTTTAGGTGCAGGTCAACAATCAAGAATTCATTGTACAAGATTAGCTGGTGATAAAGCAGATAATTGGTGGTTAAGACAACATCCAAGAGTTTTAGGTTTTAAATGGGCAAAAGGTGTTAAAAGACCTGAAAAATCAAATGCAATTGATTTATATGTTTCAAATCAAATTCCATCAGATGAACCTGAAAAATCTGAATTTGAATCAAAATTTGAAGAAATTCCAATTCCTTTAACAAATGAAGAAAGAAGAGAATGGTTAAATAAATTAAATGATGTTGCATTATCTTCTGATGCTTTCTTCCCATTCCCTGATAATGTTTATAGAGCTGCTAGATCTGGTGTTAAATATATTGCAGCTCCTTCAGGTTCAGTTATGGATAGAGCTGTATTTGATGCTGCTGATGCTCATAATATCGTTTACCTTGAAAATCCAATAAGATTATTTCATCATTAAAATTAAATAAATAATTGATTAATTAATTAATTAACTAACTAACTAACTAATTAAATAAATAAATAATTTGAAAAAACAAAAACAAAAACATAAACAAAAAAATTAATGTTTTTTAAATTTCTTAGATATTTTTGTTTCTATTTTATTTCTCTTTTCTCTTTTCTCTTTTCTCTTTTCTCTTTTCTCTTTTCTCTTTTATCTTTTATCTCCTCCCCTTCTTCTCCTTCCCATCGTGTCATTATCACAATTATTCATTTACTTCATATTATTTATAATTCCCTTTTATAGTAGTAATTTTATTAAAATTTTAAACTTCTTTTTAGTAGTTAAATCTTAAATCTTAAAGGTTTAAAAAAAGAGAAAATACGGTTTTTTTTTGAATAAATTATCTTATTTAAAAAATACAAATATAATATAATATAGATATAGATATAGTATAAAAACTATGGAGGATAAAAACTATAAAAACATAATAATAAACATAATATGAAAAAAAAACTTAATAATTTCATATTAATAATAATAATAATAAAAAAAAAATAATAATTATAATAAAAAATTATTAATTTATTATAATAATTGGATAAAAATAAAAGAAAATGTTTTATTTAATATTGATAAAGAATTTAACTGTACTTAACTTAATTAATTAATTCTTATCTTATCTTATTTTGTTGTTGAGAAAGTAACTAATGATGTAGTAGTAGTCCAATGTGGTTTATAAGAACCAGAACCAAAACCAGTATCATTGTTATCTTGATGTCTTGGTTGGAATAAACCTGATGCAAAACTTGGGAATTGATCAGTTGGATGAATATCAACTGATTTCAAAGAACCAACAACTGCTGGAGCTGCAATTAATGCAACAAAAGCAATTAAAACTGAATAAAATAAAACTGAATATTTTTTAATCATTCTCTTTCTTAATCTTGCTTGTTTTAATGAATAAATTGGTGGTCTAATTTGTCTATTTGGTTTTAACCAAAATAACATCATTGAATGCCATCTATCAATATATGGAATACAAACTAATGGGAATTGACAAAATAATAAAACATGACCTAAAACAAAATCACCAGAAAAATGTGATAATTCAATAATTTTTGCACAAAATTCTCTTGATGGTTGAGACCATGCAGCTAAACCTAAACCTGATCCATACCATTTACCTGTCCAAAATGCAACATTTGCATGATCATTCTTAAATTCTCTTGTTAAAACAAACAGTGTAATACATTTAAATATTAATCTTTGACAATAAATCATTGTAATTAAACCAACTAACATTCTAGAAAAATTAAAACCTTCAAGAACCCACATAACAACATAAAATGCTAAATGAATTACAACAGCAATACCATGTGCAATACCTGCCATAACTGCACCAGTTTTCTTACAACACATACCAAATAATGGACCTGAACAACATGAAAATCCTAAACAACCAAATAAAACACCAATATCAATAACAATTGGAGCTAATGCACAAATAATTAATCTTAAAACTGAATTAACTAATTTTGGATCACGAACACCAGTTTGTGCATTAATAAATGTATAAGCAACAAATAAACCTGCAGTATAAATTGCACATGGAAGTGTATCAGAAATTATAATTGTAGTTCTATGAGCTCTTGGTGAATCACCTGCTGCTTTTTCAGAATCATCACCAATTGTCTTCCTTTTAAAACCAGTAACTCTTGATCTAGCTAATCTAACATAACCAATCCATGAATTTCTATGCCATTTAGTATTACCTCTTGACAGCCATCTAATATAATCTCTATAATCAATAAAATAATCTTCCCAAGAAAATTGATGAGGATTAAAAATAAATGGTGAAAACATTAATGCAACAATAATTGTCCAAAACCATAATAATGCAGGTTGCCAATGTGCAACAGTACCAAACAGTAACATAATAACACATCTTGCACCAACATAAATTGTACCTTCAGCAAATCTTGAATATAAAACTGAAAATGGAATTCTTGAAGTTGCAAAACCTCTACCAGTTGCAATATATCTTGCACCACCAATTGAAACATCATTAACTAAAGCAGTTGAATAAACTTGTGCAACAAAAACTTCAAATAATGGTGATAATGATAAAAGATGTTTAGCAAATCTATAAACCATTTTCCAAATACCTCTTTCAATTAATTCTTGAACTAATAATGGAACAAAAGAAATAAAGAAAACAATAAAAATTGATAATGTATAACGTCTAATCCAATCAATTGTTGGAACTAAATTATAACAACCTAATGGATACATTATATCAGTAATTGGTTTATTTTTATCATAAATACAAATAATTGATTCATGAGCTAATGCATTAATATTAATTAATGTTAACATAAACATTTGTAATGAAGTTGAAATAAATAAATTATTAATATGGAAACCTAAATGAGCATAATAAAATGAAAAAAATCTATCTAATGGTAATTGAGTACCTAAATAATAATATTCTCTTGATAACATTTGTTCACCCATACCAGCACCAATTTTAGTTGTAAAATTTAAAATTGATCCAAAACCTAAATCTCTACCTTTACCACATTGATAATATTCACAATGTTTAATTCTACCACCTCTACATAAAGCAGTCATACCAGCATAAATATCTTCATTTAAATGTAAACCTTTTTGAGCTTTTGAAACACCACCTCTTGTTAACATATAAACAGCATTTAAGAAATCTGGATGACCATAATGTAATTTACCACCAATTTGAGCTAAAGTTCTTGCAAATAAAGTACCAAAAGTTTGTTCTTTACCTGCAGCAATATCACCTAAAATACCTGCATTTTCAGAGAAAATATATTCTCTTGCACCAACAATTGCAACAGGATGATATTGTTTATTTAATTCTTTTGATAATGAAGTTGCATAAGGATTAACATGTTCAATATTTAATTCTTCAAATTCAGCTAAAACAGATCTAATTTTTAAACATTCTTCCAGATAATTATCTTGATTTGCATCAATTAATTGTAAATATTCACCTCTTGAAAAAATAACTGCATGATTTTGATTATCAGATTTACCATCACCTAAAATTGGATTACCAGAAATTTGAACTCTAAATTTAGGTCTTCTTCTTTCATTTGGCATAATTTCACAATGACCATCAATTAAAGCAGAATAAATTCTTGGTTCACCACCTTCTTCTAATGGAGGTTCTTCATCTAAATAAGCAATTTGTAAATCAGGATAAGCACGTAATAAAAATTCAGCATTTTCTAATTCTTCTTTCTTAAATTTAGCTAATCTTTGCATTGAAACAACAAATTTAAATTTTCTTCTTGCCATTCTTTCTAATTCCCTTTCTAAACCTTCTGCATTACCACCAAACATTTGAACAATTTCTGGATTTTCAACACGATATAATAATTTAATAGCTCTTGCATAATTCATAAAACCTGAAACAGTTCTATATAATGTTTGAGATCTTAATGAAGCCCAAATTCTAGTTCTTAAAGTATATTCAGGTGCAGCAGATTTAAAACCAATACAATAAAATGGTAAATCATCAATTTCTTGTTTAACTTCATCATCTTTTTCATCTTCAAATGCAACAGTTTCTTCAGCTAAAATTTTAGTATCTTTAACAAAACAATCCCATTCAACAGGATGTAATTGTTTTAAATATTCTAATAAAGTAACTCTTGAAAATTGATCATCTTCTCTAATAATTTCTTTTAATGATAATAAAATTTTTTCAGAATAATGAGGTGTAAAAACTGTAAAAGTTGGCATATTATCAACAGGTAATGGTTCAGGAATTGGAGTTGCTAAAGATTGAGCAAAGAATGAAATACGTCTTTCAGCTTCAGAATCTTTTGGGAAAAATTCAGTTTCAAAATTATTATCATCTTGTGAAACAAAAAAAGTTGGAGCTCTTAAAGTACGTTTACCTTCAATTTCAGATGGAACTTGATGATATAATAATTTTTGAACATGATCAATTGCTAATAAATGTTCTCTATACATTGAAATAACAACAGCATTCCAAACTTGAGAAATTAAAACTTTTGGTTTATATTTAATTTCCATATCAGTTGTTGCTAAAACTTTTGAATAAATTCTTTTTGGTAATCTTGAAAAAATATTTCTCCATGGTGTTAAAATTGAAATACCTAAATAAAATGATCTACCAACTGAAAAAATTGTATTAACTAAAATATACCACATATAAGTATCAAGGAAAAATAACAGTAAATCAGTTGCATACATTAAACCTAAAGTAATTTTTGCTTGTTGTTTACATAAAACATCACCCCACCATTGTTCACCATGACATCTCATATCCATTGTTGACAAATTTCTAATTGGATCTCTAATTGATAAAATAAGGAAATAATAAGATTCTGAAAATTTAGCAGCAAAAACTGTAACCCAAACTAAATATGATAACCATCTATCAATACCTTTTAATTTTGCAAAATTTGCAGTAAAAGTTTGTTGAGCAATAAATCTTCTTGAATTACCTTTCATATAAGATGTAAATAAACCACCTAATGGCATAATTGTTAAATAAACAACTGTTGCAACTGCAAAGAAAAACATAACAATTGAAACAGCTAAAGCAGCAGTTGAATAAGTTGTTAAACCAGCATAAGCAAAAACGAAAATAATTGGACCAATATTAATACCAAATAAAATTGATAAAAATAATAATCTTCTTGATAAATGTTGGGCACCAGCCCAAGATCTTGGAACAAACATCCATTCAAATAAAGTAGCTAAAATATTAATACCAGAAGCAACAGCACCACCTAAAGCAGCAGATGCCCATCTTGAAGAAGCTAAAGGTTGATTATTTAAAACTTGAACATAATTATGAGTATATAAAGTTGGAGAATTATAAGCACAATACATCCAATAAATTGAAATATGAACAACCCAAATACGATTAAAATTAGTTAAAACATGTAACCAAGTTCTAATTTCTTTATAAGTTTTAACAAAAGTTATAGACCAATCAATTTCACCTAATTGTAAATATCTTTCTTCTTGAGGTAAATCAATTAATCTTGTTTCACCAACATACATTCTAGCTAAACCTTGAGGATACCAAAATAATTGATTAACATCATCATAACCAATAATTTTATTATGATCTCTTTCTCTTTTAACAAATCTACCATCAACAATTTCATAAACTTGATCTCTTAAGAAACGATATAATGGAGTAATAATTCTATTAAGATAATCACCTTCAGGAATTGGATCATTTCTATTTTGACAAGCATCAGATTTTAAATAATCATAAGCAGATTTATAAATAAAACAAATACATTCAGGTGTAAATCTAACTTGATTTGCTTCACCCCAAATTAATAACCATAAAGCAATTTGTTGAACTCTTTCAATTGAACTTAATCTATTCATTTGAGTTTTCCATCTATAATCAGCTGCTTGTAATGAATCATCACCTTCAATTTCATTTAAAATTTGATCAGGATTTTCATTATCATTAATATTATCATTACCATCTTTATTTTTTTTATTTTTCTTTAAATTAAAAAGACTTTTCTTTGATTTTTTTTTAGATTTTTTAATTTTACCTAAATCAATATTACTAAAACCAACTCTATCATCAATATCCATTTGACAAGCAAAATACCATTTTTTATAATTTGCAGTATCACCACCAATATAATCAGCATGTAAAGATAATAAAGCTTGAGATGGAGTCATTCTTGAAGATCTTGAATCTAATAAAACCATAAAATAATCAAACATATTTCTCATTGAATCTCTTTGAAAACCAAATTTATTACATAAATCAATGAAAACATCTTCAATTTGTTCAATTGTAACAGGTGCTTGATTATCAGCTGTCCAAGCAGGATAAGGATCAGTTGGTAAAGCAATCATACCACCATTTGGATCATAAATATTATTACCACCTGTACCATAATAAGGAGTTGAAGCACCAGAAGATCTTGGATCACCATAACTCATTTGTGATGGTGTATAACCAGCTCCATAACCTCCATTATCATAAGGAGTACCAGGCATATTACCTGGACCATAACTAAAATCTGAATAAGATTCAGGATCATGTTGACCAGGTTGATCATAATAACTACCTTGATTATAAGGTTGTTGTTGTTGTTGTTGATTTATATCATTATATTGATCATAACCATTTTGATTATATTGATTTGATTCATCATAATAACCACCTTGTTGTGATTGTTGTGGTTGTTGACCATGATGTGGTTGTTGTTGTTGTTGTTGTTGATCATAAGCATTTTGATCATAATAACCACCTTGTTGTTGATCATAATAGCCTTGATTGGCTTGATTAGGATCATAATGATCGTCGTAAGACATCTGTATTAATTATTTTTATTTTTATATATATTTAAATATAAATATAAATATAAATGAATGATGTTAGTAATCTCTTAAACAAATATCAAAAAATGGGAAATATTAAAAATAAATACATACCTTTTTTTTAAATTATTAAATTATTTATTTCTTATTGAAAAATAGGATATTTTTCTATCTTTCTTTATTTTTATTTTTAAAGAAGATAAATTTAAAATAATATTAATAATAAATAATATGTATCAAACGAATGTGAATTCAAATTTAAAATTTAAATTTAATATTAATTTGAAAAGTATTTAGAAAATTTGATTTTTTTTTCTCTTCCTTTCTTTTTATAATATTGAAAAAAAAAACAATTTAGTACAATATTTGTATTGTCAAATGACGATTAAAAAAAATGGAAAGTTGTAAGAATAGGATATTGTGAACAAGGAGCAGAGGCCTCTTGGGTGGAAATAAAAGGAAAAAAGAAAACAATAACGAAGAAACTTTAAAAGAAGAAGATTTAATAAAATAAAGGAAGAAAGTAAGGATATGTAT